>CP092875.1:66184483-66199146 GCA_030710605.1 Cordylochernes scorpioides | reverse complement strand
GATAGTAAAAGGAGAACAAAAACATGGCAAACTTATGTTTTGTCCATTATATAGAACCATACAATGATAAGGGGTCGGTGGAAGGATGGTCTAAACTGTCGGTTTTCGGCCGTACAAACCAGGTTCGATTCCTGCATTGGGCACTTTTTTTCAGATTTAAAAAAAAAAAATTGCTCCAATGGCCCTCGATTCTTGCAAAAGTCCAACCCTACCAACCAGCAAGTAAAAGTAACCAAAAGGAGCTCTGGCACATTTGTAAGTGCAAAGTCAAACTGCTTTTCACAAGTTTAGACACGTGGTGCACTTACAGTAAAAGCAGTCGCCAACTTCTACCCACCATGAGAATCATGCCCTGTACCACGTGTACTAGGGAAAAGCAAAAAATATATATATACAACAACATTCACACACCATGTACAAGTTCACTCCAAATCAAGTTTCTAGAAAGTGCTTGTTCATTTAGTTTAAAAAGTAAATTTAGTTTGCTTTCTCAATATAGATCAATTTAGTTTTCTAATGAAAACTGTCCTTTGTAGAGAGGTGTCCTCTCAAGGAGGTTCTACTGCACTGACAAAAAAAAATTCCTGTTGAATCAAGAAAAGTCTCACAACCCCATGTAGGTAAATCAGACTGTCAACATGGTACAGGCTATATATTAATGACCCATTAAATAAAATGTGGACATGGTGAAAGCTACTCAGAGCCATAGACAGATAAAAGAACAAATATTTCAATCTCAAATGAAATCAATCCTGGTAGATCCCAAATATATGTAAACAAAGACTGACCTACTTTGGATATTGAGAGCAAATGGATTATAAAAGATGTTGATAATGGAAAAATTGAAGGAAGAAGGAACATCTCTAATGAGTTAGCTGTAAGGGGTCTAGGAAGCTACCAGAAGGTCTCTAGATAAGCTGTGAGTGACTAACACATCAAATCGGAGAATATCTGTCTGCATTGTTACCAAAAGTCAACTTGATGTACACTAACAACAACAATGGGTGGCTATCATTTCCAGAAATCCACATAACAATGTTCACTTGATGTCTTTATTAATAGATCCACAACTACAGTAGAACCTCCCTTTAGCGGACACCTCTCTACAAAGGACAATTTTCATTTGCAAAATTACCATTTTTACAATTTAGCAACTCTCCAGTAAAAGGACACCTCTGACTAAAGGACACTTTGGCTTTGAAATTAGGTGTCCTTTACAGGGAGGTTTTACTGTATCAGTAACCTTTCAATTATATAACCAGAAGATGCTCTCTCATTAGGGCAAACAACCTATTTGATATGTATTGTGTGATGGGAACTAAAGTAGAAATATAGGTAAGAAGGGGGTCACCACTTACTTCATCATGTTCTCAATGGTTTGTTCTTTTATCTTGAGATCTGTTGCAGTCACAGAGTGCTGGTGAGAAAGGAGACTAGCAACACTGGACTACGAACCCATGAGACACAAGGTGTGAAGTCCTCTCTTCCTATTGGCCAGGATTCTGTCATAGAAACTGTCCGGCTTCCAATCCTCCGTCCAGAATACAATGGACACTGTCTCCCCGAATGAATAGAGCTGGACACACACATAACCAATCTCTTCACAGAATATTCCAGTACCATTCATTTATTTATTCTTAAAGGGGATTTTTTTTACAGTTAGAGTACACCAAATACAGTGAAACCTTTCTGACACTGTTTGATTTGATGTTATAACCATGTTGATGTTATAACTATGGCTAAAACATTTGGGACTTAAAACCAGAGACTTTATATGATAAAGCACAATTTGAATGATAGATTAGAGCTACAAGAAAATAAGACCTAAATGGATTAGGTTTTTTCTTCTTGTAGAAACTTTAGAATTATAATGTTTTCACCAAGTTGTGTGCTGTTATAACAAGGTTCTACTGTAGATATGACAAAAAAATGACAACTTGTACATAAAAAAATTCTGGATAGTACTATACATCATCTTCCCAATGACTGAAATTTGGAAGCTGAAGAAGACAAAGGGTGTTGATGAGGTCTATTACACTATGTGGATACAAAGACCCAATTTATCTGGGACAATGCAGTGAAGGGTCAGGTGAGAATGGTTTCTTGTGGAATTGGGTGAACTTTGGGCAACTTTTTCCCCACCCAAAGTGTCTTTTAGGGAGAGGGGAGTGTCCTCTTACTGGAGTTTCTAATTAGTAAAATTGGTGATCTTGGCAAGAGTGTCCTCCTCTCATGGAGTATGTTCTAGTGTAGTAGAGGACTTAGTATTCCCTCCACATTCTGTACTCCCCGGGGTCAGGTGATGGCAGCAAGGATACTACAACCAAGGACAGTGGAACCTCTCAGCAGCTTGGTCATAACTTTCTAAGGTATCTTGTTTAAAAGTCCCAATTGTTATAACCGTGGTTCTAAAAATTGGCTGGTACAGTCCCCAACTAACCTGGAGTCCGCAGCAACCCACAGCAGACAAGATCGAGGCATTGTGGACCACAGAGTAAGGGACAGATTTCTCCTGGGCTCGGAGAACCAGGTCTGTGTGGGTAGTTGCTCTGTCACATGACAACATTGTTAGCCAAACAGATATTCTACATTGTCATATGGCTATCATTAATGTGTAAGCATTCATATATCCCTAGGTAATAAGAGATTATGGTATCATCCTATACACCCAGGTAGTCCATTCTTAGAATCCCTAAATATGTAAAGACTTAGGCTATTTTGGACACCTAATGAAAGCAAATGGATAGTTGTATTTTCAAAGTCCGGCGTGTGGTTGTTGTTCAGTGCATGATCTACAAGGAGAGACAGTGGGTTATAATTTCTCAATCCTGATTTGTGTTGATTTATACGATCTTTGAGTGGTTTACTGGTTTCACCTATGTAATTGGCTTGACAATTGTTACAAGGAATTTTGTAAACTACGTTTATTTTGTTTTATATTTTGTTAATTTGCTTAGTGTCTGGATGGTGTAGGGTCTTTTTAAATTTAAAGATGATTGATAGGTAGTTATGATGTTGTGTCTCTTTAGGACTTTGGTGATGCGTTCAGAGCCGTAGCTGTATGGAGCAGCTGTAGGGAGCAGTAAAGCTTTTTTGATTGATCAGGGGTGTAATTTAAAGGTGAAGATTTTGTTTTAAAAAAATGTTTTTCGATAAATTTGCTTTGATAATTATTGTTATTTAGATCTCTGAAGATTCTATTTCTCTCCATTAATTCATTAATTTTTTATTAACAATGTGTTTCTAATTTTGTTTCTTATTAAATCCAATATATGCCTTTTTATTATCTAATATATATATACAGTAAAACCCCGCTAAGACGAACCATGGATATAACGAACCTTCCCTTATAACGAACCCATCGAAAATCCCAATTCCATTCCATTAAAATTACCATCGTTATAACAAACTTTTCACTTTTCAAACTAGCGAACTATCGCTATAACGAACCCAATTTTGGTCCCAAAATATTAAATTCTATCCAAAAATACCATGCTTATAACAAACTTTTAATTTTAATTCTAAAATTCCAAAATTATAATTTTCAAAACTAATTAAAATTTTGTGTGAGCTCTAGCTCACAGATCGCAATTCAAAACAAAGAATTTTTTATTTTTTTGCTTATCCCTAGTACACGTGGTACAGGCCATGATAATCATGGTGGGTAGTTAGCGACTGCTTTTTTACTGTAAGCGCACCACATGTCTACACATGTGAAAGCAGTTCGACTTTGCACTTACAAATGTGCCAGAGCCCCGTTTGGTTACTTGCACTCGCTGGTGGGGTTGGACTTTTGCAAGAATCGGGGGGCCATTGGAGCATTTTTTTTTTTAAACAGAAAAAAGTGTCCAATGTGGGGATCGAACCCGGGTCGTAGTGGTCGTAAACCAAACGGTTTAACCAGCCTTCCACATTGGGTGTTTTTATTCACGTTCTATTTTTATACTGCACACTTTTATAAATTTTTCATGCCTTATTGAAAACTAAATTTCTTAACTCTACATTAGGAAAATTCCTTAAAACATGGTTGAATTATTAAAACCAGTTTTAAAAGATAATGGAAGTGCCAAAGAAAAAGTCGCTCGTACCAAGATATCACTTGAAAAGAAATTAACCATCATAAAAGCTATTGAGAGTGGTACATCGCAAGCGGAACTTCGGAAGAAAATGAAAATGAGCAAAAGTAGCATTTCTACGATATGGGGCAAAAAAGAAGACTATAAAAAAAAATGCTACAAAGAGGAATCAATCCCAACTATTGCCGCTATCGTCAGTGTCATTATCCACTTTTAGAAGAAGCCTTGTATACGTGGTTAGTACAAGCTAGGCTAAAAAACATCCCACTAATTGGACTCATTTTACAACAAAAGGCCATTTATTATACCATGGGTATGAAATATGATGAATTTGAAGCCAGTAATGGCTGGCTTGATAGATTTAAGGCCAGAAGAAATATTATTTTTAGAAAAATTTGTGGAGAGGAAAGGGCAGTGAACCCATTGGTGGTGGAAGATTGGAAAGAGAAAATTCCTTCTTTTTTGGACAAGTATTCTCCCTCCAATATTTATAATATTGATGAATCAGGATTATTTTATAAATGTTTGCCTGACAAGACACTCACCTTCAAGGGAGACACTTGTTCTGGGACAAAGAGGTCCAAGGAGAGAATTACCTTTTTGGCTGGGACTAATATGGATGGCTCAGATAAGCTTCCTCTCCTGGTTATAGGGAAATATGCCAAGCCACGATGTTTTAGAAAATAAAAAAATCTCTCCACCCATTATGAGGCGAATAAAACAGCGTGGATGACAGCCTTAATTTTCAAAAAATATCTTCACTATTTAGATGAATATTTTGGCAGTGAAAATAAAAAGGTGCTGCTCATCCTGGACAACTGTCCAGCACACCACATCCCTGAAAAATTGGAAAATATTCAGGTAGTATTTCTCCCCCCCAATGCCACAGTCAAGCCCATGGATATGGGGATTATTCTTGATATTAAAAGAAAATACAGGATGAGGTTGATACAAAGATGCCTTCTAGACATGGAAAATGATAGAGAAACAAATATTACATTGCTTGATTCAATAGAATTGTTGAATATGTCATGGAACTCTATCCCTAAATCAACTATTGTAAATTGCTTTTCCTTGTCTGGGTTTGGAAGCTTTCAAGCTGAAATAGCCCCACAAGATTCTACAATTTTTTTAAGCCTTGAAGAAATATCACGTGCAACCTCAAATTTTGAGCAATATGTCCATGTTGATGATAATGAACAGGTCTTCGCTGAAATGACAGATGAGGAGATTATTAAAATGGTTACAAATGTTCCTGATATTGATTTACCAGAAGAAGAGGAGGAGGAAATGCCATCATCATCACAAGTGCTGTCATCTTTAAAATGGTTGAAGACATATTCTAGAATTTGTGACTTCACTGCAGAAGAAATTTAAAAAAATGAATATTTCTTTGCTAGATATGAAACCAAATTTTTGAGGAATATGTTAAAGCAGAAAAAAATAACAGACTTCTTCAAGTAAGCCTTTGTATCCTATATTGTAATATAATAATATTTATTTAAAATATATTTTTATACCTTTTAAAATATTATTAATAAAGTTTTTATTTAATTTTTATATATAAAGTATACTTTTCTTGGATTTTTTTGACATATGGGGGGCAGGTTGCATTTATACTAATTAAATTATCAGAGGAACTGATCAAAAAGGCAATATTTTCACATGATTTTGTTTTTATTTTAATATACAGCTTTAATATATAGAAATAGGTTAATTTAGGGGGGGGGGGGGGGGGGGGGGGAAAGCAGCCAATATTAAGAGGTAGCCTTTTTTTTTTTTTTTTTGCGCATGCCTTTTAATTATATCCTAAAAAAAATTTAAATACCCAAACCGTGGCTATAGTGAACCGTGGCTATAGTGAACCAAAAGTCCCGTCCCAATGGGGTTCACTATAGAGGGGTTTTACTGTATATATAAATGGGTGCTTAACAATAGTGATACATAGAGTGCCAACTATGAATTGGGAGTACATGTTTTGTAAGCCCTTTTTTAAATTAGCAACAATAGGCTGACTACAATGGCAAATTATTGTTGAGTTTTCCTAAATCAATGGTAAAATAATGGGAGAGATCCTGGCTCATCAGTGGTGAAACCCACTCAGCTTATATCAAATGGAGTAGGATAAATGTATTTGGAGGAGATCACGAGAGAAGATGGTTACAAGAAACTGGAGAAAACACCGATACAATGTAGGTAGGTAGCTCTAACAACTTGTTTTATCAGGTCCTGGAGGGTTTAACAGCCTCAGAATAAGAGAGACAGAGAGGACAAGAAAGAACTGGATAGATATACAAATGGATGATCTCTCATGGAACTCAAAACAAGATGCAAACTATTTAGTGGGAAACATCTCCCCTGAACTGTTCTATTGAGGTGATGAGGGGGTTTTTTCTGACTCCACTCTACTTATCCAAAGGGATCCCCAATAACCAAGAATGCCACATCAACGGCACAATGTAGGTATAGGTGGGAAATTTTGACGTTTATTTTGACAGGAGAGATGCCCTATGCTTCTATGGAACAATGTAGGTAGGTAGCTCTAACAACTTGCTCTATCAGGTCCTGAAGGGTTTAACAGCCTCAGGATAGGAGAGACAGAGAGAGAGGACAAGAATGAACTGGATAGATATACAAATGGATGATCACATGGAACTCAAGACAGGATGGATGGCACACCATTTAGTGGGAAACATCTCTCCTGAACTGTTCTATTGAAGTGATGAGGGGATTTATACTAACTCCATACTACTTACCCAAAGGGATCCCCAATAACCAAGAATACCACTTCAACGACACAATGTAGGTAGGTAGCTCTAACAACTTACTCTACCTGGGTCTGGAGGGTTTAACAGCCTCAGAATGGGAGAGACAGAGAGAGGACAAGAATGAACTGGATAGATAAACAAATAGATGATCTCATAGAACTCAAGGAAGGCGAACCATTTAGTGGGGAACATCTCCCCTGAACTGTTCTACGAAGGGATTTAAACTGTGTGTGTGATTCCACACTACTTACCCAAAGGGATCCCCAACAACCAAGAATGCCACATCATGATCTTTGGCCTCATCTATGATTTCATCTGGAACAAGGAAACAAAATAACATGAATAAATTATACATAGAATTAAAATATCCTTAGTTAAAAGATATACGAACAACAATAACTGAGGGAAAAGCAAAGAAAGAAAGATCAAGAGAAAAAAATGATGATAATATCATCCCCATCCTGCAACTGACTGTTGAAAATTATGATAAGGCACAATTTGGATTATAGATTATATAAGGTAAAAGGAGAAAAGGTAATAAGACCAAATACAAATAAATAGTGTGTGACATTTTGGTGCTCGTGACCAAAAGAAGAAATTAAATAAGAGTTAGAAATACAGTAGAACAACCTCTCTGAAGGACAACACTCTTCACAACCTACAACCCCAAAACACATTATTGGCTATATTGACTCATCCATTGATGAGCTCAACTCTCCCCAACAGACACCATCAACAAGCTTTACTAGCTTGATACCTTAATATGATTGAGTGAAGATAAGAAAGAAGAAGAAGGACAACACTCTTCACAACCTGCAACCCTAAAAACACATTATTGACTGTATTGACTCATCCATTGATGAGCTCAACTCTCCCCAACAGACACCATCAACAAGCTTTACTAGCTTGATACCTTAATATGATTGAGTGAAGATAAGAAAGAAGAAGAAGGACAACACTCTTCACAACCTGCAACCCTAAAAACACATTATTGACTGTATTGACTCATCCATTGATAAGCTCAACTCTTCCCCGGCAGACACCATCAACAAGCTTTACAAGCTTGATACCCTGATATGATTGAGTGGAGATAAGAAAGAAGAAGAAGGACAACACTCTTCTCAACCTGCAACCCCAAAACACATTATTGACTGTATTGACTCATCCATTGATAAGCTCAACTCTTCCCCAGCAGACACCATCAAGAGTATCAAGCTTGTAAAGCTTGATACCCTGATATGATTGAGTGGAGATAAGAAAGAAGAAGGACAACACTCAGTTTCAGAGCCAAAGTGTTTCATAGAGAGAAGTGTCCTTTTACCAGAGAGCAGTTACTTGGCAAACATTGTAATTTTGGCAATGAAAATGGTATTGAGGTGTCTTCTAGTGGAAGTGTCATGGAACATGTTTTACAGTAGTTCTTCATATGTAAATACAGTTAACCTCTTCAACCAAAAATTCTGATCCATTGGGGTGGTGAATTATTGTTGGAGGACTGTAAACACTTAGCATTATCCCGCATGTGTTTCTTTTGAACGAAAAATCAAAATTTATTTTAAGGAGAAATAACGATTATTTCTAACCTTAGGGATGAAGTATAAAAGGATGAATTGTGAAGAGTAATGATAAACAGAAAAATAAAGTGTCCAGGGATGGGAATCGAACCCACAGTATATATATATAGCTATTGTAGAACAATGTTTGACAATTTCACTGCAAAGGTTTCTTTTGAATGATTCCCATCCCTGGACACTTTATTTTTCCGTTTATCATTACTCTTCATAATTCATCCCTAAGGTTAGAAATAATCGTTATTTCTCCTTAAAATAAATTTTGATTTTTCGTTCAAAAGAAACACATGCGGGATAATTGCTAAATGTCGTTTTACAATCATAAGCTGCATTCTATTGTATTATAAATTACTTAGCATTATGTTGAATTTGGTTTGATGGAATAAAGATGCAGTCAATGACTTGGTACTGTGGAGGTTTGTGGCACACTTACCGGCTCCTTGCTCCACCATCTCCCGGTCGGCCAGGATGATCTCCCTCCCGTAGTACTCTTCCTGGAACAACCATCTCTCCTGGTATAGTGGCTAGTGGAGGGTGTGGATTTTGGTATAATGAACACATATACAGTATGTATGTATAACCTCTTGAAGTCAACTGACTGAATCAACCAATGTTTCAAATCCTAAACACATTTTCCTTTAAAAAATTACTTCAAATCTTTAACTTAACTATCTACTTATATATTTGCCTTATTCTGTCTGTCTGTCTGAAGCTCACGGATAGAATGCGCGCCCATTGGCCGCCAGCAAACACGTGACCTCCCTGCCCGCCCCCCCCACTAGACAACCCTGTTATCAGCTGTGTGTTACATCCACCTGTCTATACAGACCCCCCTGTCTATAGCGGTCACTTTAGGCAACCCTGTTATCAGCTGTGTGATACATCCACCTGTCTATACAGACCACCCTGTCTATAGCGGTCACTTTCGGCAACCCTGTTATCATCAGTGTGATACATCCACCTGTCTATACAGACCACCCTGTCTATAGCGGTCACTTTCGGCAACCCTGTTATCAGCTGTGTGATACATCCACCTGTCTAAACAGACCACCCTGTCTATAGCGACCACTCTAGACAACCCTGTTATCAGCTGTGTGATACATCCACCTGTCTATACAGACCACCCTGTCTATAGCGACCACCCTAGACAACCCTGTTATCAGCTGTGTGATACATCCACCTGTCTAAACAGACCACCCTGTCTATAGCGACCACTCTAGACAACCCTGTTATCAGCTGTGTGATACATCCACCTGTCTATACAGACCACCCTGTCTATAGCGACCACCCTACCACTCTAGACAACCCTGTAATCAGCTGTGTGATACATCCACCTGTCTATACAGACCACCCTGTCTATAGCGACCACCCTAGACAACCCTGTTATCAGCTGTGTGATACATCCACCTGTCTATACAGACCACCCTGTCTATAGCGACCACCCTAGACAACCCTGTTATCATCAGTGTGATACATCCACCTGTCTATACAGACCACCCTGTCTATAGCGACCACCCTAGACAACCCTGTTATCAGCTGTGTGATACATCCTCCTGTCTAAACAGACCACCCTGTCTATAGCGACCACTCTAGACAACCCTGTTATCAGCTGTGTGATACATCCACCTGTCTATACAGACCACCCTGTCTAGAGCGACCACTCTAGACAACCCTGTTATCAGCTGTGTGATACATCCACCTGTCTATACAGACCACCCTGTCTATAGCGACCACCCTAGACAACCCTGTTATCATCAGTGTGATACATCCACCTGTCTATACAGACCACCCTGTCTATAGCGACCACTCTAGACAACCCTGTTATCAGCTGTGTGATACATCCACCTGTCTAAACAGACCACCCTGTCTGTAGCAACCACCCTAGACAACCCTGTTATCAGCTGTGTGATACATCCACCTGTCTATACAGACCACCCTGTCTATAGCGACCACCCTAGACAACCCTGTTATCAGCTGTGTGATACATCCACCTGTCTAAACAGACCACCCTGTCTATAGCGACCACCCTAGACAACCCTGTTATCAGCTGTGTGATACATCCACCTGTCTATACAGACCACCCTGTCTATAGCGACCACCCTAGACAACCCTGTTATCATCAGTGTGATACATCCACCTGTCTATACAGACCACCCTGTCTATAGCGACCACCCTAGACAACCCTGTTATCAGCTGTGTGATACATCCACCTGTCTAAACAGACCACCCTGTCTATAGCGACCACTCTAGACAACCCTGTTATCAGCTGTGTGATACATCCACCTGTCTATACAGACCACCCTGTCTATAGCGACCACCCTAGACAACCCTGTTATCATCAGTGTGATACATCCACCTGTCTATACAGACCACCCTGTCTATAGCGTTCACCCTAGACAACCCTGTTATCAGCTGTGTGATACATCCACCTGTCTAAACAGACCACCCTGTCTATAGCGACCACTCTAGACAACCCTGTTATCAGCTGTGTGATACATCCACCTGTCTATACAGACCACCCTGTCTATAGCGACCACCCTAGACAACCCTGTTATCAGCTGTGTGATACATCCACCTGTCTATACAGACCACTCTGTCTATAGCGTTCACCCTAGACAACCCTGTTATCAGCTGTGTGATACATCCACCTGTCTATACAGACCACCCTGTCTATAGCGACCACCCTAGACAACCCTGTTATCAGCTGTGTGATACATCCACCTGTCTATACAGACCACCCTGTCTATACAGACCACCCTGTCTATAGCGGTCACTTTCGGCAACCCTGTTATCAGCTGTGTGATACATCCACCTGTCTAAACAGACCACCCTGTATATAGCGGCCATTCTAGATAACCCTGTTATCAGCTGTGTGATACATACACCTGTCTATAGCGGCCACTCTAGACAACCCTGTTATCAGCTGTGTGATACATCCACCTGTCTATACAGACCACCCTGTCTATAGCGGTCACTTTAGGCAACCCTGTTATCAGCTGTGTGATACATCCACCTGTCTATACAGACCACCCTGTCTATAGTGGTCACTTTCGGCAACCCTGTTATCATCAGTGTGATACATCCACCTGTCTATACAGACCACCCTGTCTATAGCGGTCACTTTCGGCAACCCTCTTATCAGCTGTGTGATACATCCACCTGTCTAAACAGACCACCCTGTCTATAGCGACCACTCTAGACAACCCTGATATCAGCTGTGTGATACATCCACCTGTCTATACAGACCACCCTGTCTATAGCGACGACTCTAGACAACCCTGTTATCATCAGTGTGATACATCCACCTGTCTATACAGACCACCCTGTCTATAGCGACCACTCTAGACAACCCTGTTATCAGCTGTGTGATACATCCACCTGTCTATACAGACCACCCTGTCTATAGCGACCACCCTAGACAACCCTGTTATCAGCTGTGTGATACAACTACCTGTCTATACAGACCACCCTGTCTATAGCGGTCACTTTAGGCAACCCTGTTATCAGCAGTGTGATACATACACCTGTCTATACAGACCACCCTGTCTATAGCGACCACCCTAGACAACCCTGTTATCAGCTGTGTGATACATCCACCTGTCTATACAGACCACCCTGTCTATAGCGGTCACTTTAGGCAACCCTGTTATCAGCAGTGTGATACCTACACCTGTCTATACAGACCACCCTGTCTATAGCGACCACTCTACAGCTGTGTGATACATCCACCTGTCTATACAGACCACCCTGTATATAGCGGTCACTCTAGGCAACCCTATTATCAGCTGTGTGATACATCCACCTGTCTATACAGACCATCCTGTCTATAGCGGCCACCCAAGACAACGTTTTTGAAATATATTCGCACTCGGGTAAACCCCGGGCGTTGCCCGGGCCTTTCGTCTAGTAGTTATATAAATGACTTATTCAATGTTTTTTTAAAATCCCAACCAACCGATTTACTTATATAAAAAAAAAATCTAAAAACCTTGAGCAATAAAGTTTCTTTAATTCAATGCACACCTCCTTAAGTGATGACAACACAATGTCCTAGAAAAAAGTCTACTAGCAATGAATGCCATGATGAATGTTAATCCTAACTGACTGTAATTCAATGGGAAATTCTGCTCCCTCCTTGAGGTGTGTTGAATTAAAGAGAACTGTATCGCTGAATTGTAATTTCTCACACTTAAATAGTTGCAATATTTAAGATTCAAGTTGAACCATAGATAAACAAAATTCTTTAGAACATCAGTTGGGGTCAAGATGACCACGGTTAAAACAATTGGGACTTGTTGATAAGGCACAATTTGGATTATAAACACAGGGTAATATTACAAAATATAAATAAATAGTGTGTGATAATGATTTTTTTAAAGGCATATAGATATTCCATACAATAATAAGCTAAAAAACAAAAGATAACAAGACCAAATCCCAGTTCGGTAACTGCAGCATTGTTATGGAAACAAAACAAACACTTGAATAATTTGGATTTGGTCTTGTTTCACATTTCTAATATATAATTCAAATTGTGTCTTATCAATAATTAGCTAAAAAAAAACTTGCGTTGCTGTCTTTATAACGTAACTCATTTTTATTTAAATTTTTTTCCATGTTTAAAACAAAATTAATTTTAAAAAAGCTATCTTTCTGATTAAGAGGATATTGTCTTTCGGCAGTTTTATTTCAAATTCCATGATTTAAAATTACAATTTGTAGACTTCTCGAATTAATCATCTGGGGGGCATGTATTTTATCGAATTTTAAAATAATGAGTTTGAAGATACATTTTGAGTGTCTTTTAAAATGTCATATATATTGAAAACATACCAGTTTTTCCTTTCCTACAGTAAGCAATGAGGTGTAGGCTTCAAGGTATATTTTGTACGCTTTTTTGATTATATTAAGACCTTTAACTGATACATCTTCTGCATCCCCTAATCCTAGTCCTATTAAATAAAGCATTTTATACACTATTTAGGAAACTATATGAGAAACGAATAAACAAAAGCGTCACATGTATTAAAAGGTGGTTTTTAAAAGTAAACAAATGGTTAATTGTCAAAATAGTCATTATATCTTATCAGTGAATTAATAAATTTAAAAAAATCAAAACAAACCTATAAATAATTTTGAATACTGAGGATAAACTTTTATATATATGTTATTTTATTGAAAATGAATATTATGCTCACGCATATATTATATTTATTTAAGTTTATTGCTATCAACTAGTGGTAATATACTAATGGTTCTAATTACACTCAAATTTTATTTGTCGAATTTTAAATATTTTATTTGTAATCTCGTAGTGGGGTTTGCATTATTAATTATTGGCTAAACTCTACACAAAATAATTTTAATTTATCAAACTTGATAAAATTCTGTGATTGAAAATAGAGCGAGCAGTATCATATTGTGACGAAGAAATATTTTATTATTTAATTTAATATTATTCAATGAATATATTCAACAGATTATAAAAATATATATTACTCTTTATTTGTGAAATCATCTTTAAAATATTTCTTTGCTTGCTTGCTTAAGATTCCCTAGCTGTAGATAGTTTTGGGCTGACCTGTTAATAATTGTCGACTCGTCGCTGTGACGTCATCAATAAATACTTTTACATCTTAGGATATTTCAAGGCTTGATTTCTATGCTACAACTGGTGGAGAGACTGGACCGATACCCATTAAGAAATAAAAGAAAAATTGATTCTGTTGAAACAGAACAAACTTCTATGAATGTAAAGAAGGAAGGTACTCAGGTAAGCAACTACGTTGTTCAACATTTGCCAAGGAACCCTTCCATTTTCTCCGGGGAGGATGGTGAAGATCTTCAAAAATGGTTAAAAGGGTATGCACGTGTGGCAAGGTAAAACCATTGGGACGAAACCCTTTGTCTTACTAAAGTTTATTTTTATCTGTCTGGAACTGCTCTCAAATGGTTTGAGAACAACGAAGAAAGCATCCAGACTTGGAAGGAATTCACATCTCAATTAGAGAATGTGTTCGGGAAAAAAAGAAAATTCAAAATTGCAAGCGGAGAAGAAACTTAAAACACGGGCACAATTAAAAGGCGAAAGTACCGAATTTTACATCCAGGATGTCCTGTGCTTTTGCAAAGAGGCTGATCCTCAAATGAGCGAGGAAGATAAAATCTCCCACCTCATGAAGGGGATAGCTGAGGAGCTTTATCAAGCACTCCTACCGAGGGATGTACAGAGCACCGAGCAATTCATT
>CP092875.1:66166235-66184383 GCA_030710605.1 Cordylochernes scorpioides | reverse complement strand
GACACTCACTCCTCACTTTCTTACTGCTACTCTTTTTGTGTTGTTTTTCTTGCTTCCCTCTTTCTCTTTCTTGTTTTTTTTTTCTTCTGTCTATATCGTTATTTCCTTTGTCTCACTGCTTTGTTCTTATGCATATCTCTGGTGAATCCTGTATAGGGTCAGTGACCCTAAATAAAGGCTTTTTGTTGTTGTTGTAAATATGTATTATTTAAGAAGATTTAATGAATGGAATGTATGTATATATAACAAAGTATTTATATATTGTTGTGTAACCATGGCGCGACCCTGAACGCCGGACACGTGCCCGCGACTAACACACGCCCGCAACTAGCAAGGCTCACGATTTTGAATTTTTTTTAAATTTTATTTAATTTTAAACTCTCTCTGTGAGTCATCAAACAACAGAGTTCAGCAAGAAATTGCACTTTGACCACGGACCAACTTTCTTGCTTGCTCTCTTTATTTATTTTGTAGAGAATTGTTTTTGGAGGACTTAAGTTCCATTTTTGGATCAACGCAAAATGAAGACGGCCCGACCCGCACCGACCGACCCTACAGAGGACCGACCCGATGGCCAAGAAGCTACGGACAGGATGCATCCCCGGACCAGCCCCAACCCTGGCACCAATAAAAAGTTACATCCCTTAGTACGGCCCTGTGACTTCCAGGCTCCCACACAACAATAGATTATATATTTAGATCATTATTGTTTTGATATTTATATTTTTTATAGTTTGCTACTCCGGAAACTTCCCTCATTGCTTATCTTGTATCTTATAAATGTTGATTTTGCTCTTGCATTAAATAAATTGCTGTGTCATCCTGAAGTTTGCCTTTCCTAATTTTCCACATTACAATATAATTGTTATAAGAAATGATAAAGCACAATTTGGATTACAGATTATAATAAAAGAAAATAAGACCTAATCCAAATAATTTAATAGTGTGGGATGTTTCGGCAACAGCATTGTTACCATCATCAGACAAAAGAATAAAAATTATTTTATTCTTTTGTCTGATGATGGTGACAATGCTGTTGCCGAAACGTCACACCCTAATAAATTATTTGGATTAGGTCTTATTTTCTTTTATTGTTATAAGAAAGTTTTGCATACTTTATGTTTATATAGTTTTTTAGTTAGTTGAGAGTAGTCCGAAGATATAGTAACATGATGAGGCTCAAATTGTGTAGGCATATTTTTTATTAAATATTTAATAAATTTATTGTGAAGTATTATATAAAAAGGTAAATATCCTCTTGCAATACAACAGAAAGCTTTAAACCAATAGCATTGGGGAGTTTAAAGCTTTGACTAGCAGCTTATCTAAAAGAAACCATGATTATCGCAAACATGTTATTGGTTCTCTAGGGGCCTTTTATCAGCCCTTAAGTTGTTGTGTCTTATCCCCTTGTGTAAAGATTACACAAATTCAATGAGTTCATGATCTCATATCTCTACTCTTCCCCGGCAGACACCATCAAAAGTCTCAAGCTTTACAAGCTTGATACCCTAATATGATTGAGTGGAGATAAGAAAGAAGAAGAAGATCATCTCATGGAATGGGGTGTAGGAGTGCAGCTTTCGTTAATCATGGAACCATGATCCAGACACACTTTGGTGAAAGTCTGACTTTGTCTGGGCCCTTAAGTCACAGAAAGTTGTCTTACTTATAGGACAGGGTGAAATGGCATTCCAAGATGGCTGACCTCTGTGACAGAGATGATGTTGTTTGATGACGGATTTATTTTCAAGTTAGCTGTCCATATTCAACTCCCAGCCAAGTTAATTAAGAGAAGAATGACACCATTGCCATTCCTCAGGTCTGATGATGAGGACAGTGATGAGAAGATAATTGTTGCACCATCTAGCGCAACTAAACCATTTCCAGTATATTGACAGAAGCCTGTTCTTGATAAAACCAGGAAATCCTGCCATGTATTTCTTTCAGGTTGTTGACTTTTGTTGGGGTGTTTTTTTTTTTTTTTAATTAAATATACAGTTAAACCTGTCTATAGAGCCCCCTCTAAATAGCACCTCCATCTCTATAGCACCCGATTTTAAATACGTAGTACGATGCGATTTACATTAAAAGTGACCTGTCTATAGCACCCCCCTTTCTATAGCACCCTATTTTGGTGAGTCCCAAGAGGGGGCGCTATAGACAGGTTTAACTGTATTTTTATAGTAATCATTAAATATACACAGTATACATTCTTTAATTCAACTGGATTATGATTGATGACTTACATTGATTAGCCAATTTTTCTAAATCTCAACCATTTCCCTTCTACAAATTAATATAAAGCACAAGGTAATAAGACCAAATCCAAATAAACAAATAGTGTGTGACGTTTTGATAACAGCGTTGTTACCATCTGCAGACAAAAGTACTGAACACTATTTATTTATTTGGATTTGGTCTTATTACCTTGTGTTTATAATTTATAATCCAAATTGTGTCTTATCATTAATATAAAGCAATAACACCCCATCTATATAAAATAAATGAATATAAATTGCCTACTTCAATTCAATCGACAATAATTCAACACACACAGACTTTAATTCAACCCTCCCTTTAAGTGGCTGACAATAAAATGTCCCAGAAAAAAATTACAGCAACTGTGAATGTAGGGATAAAGTGTTTGATAATCAAACCCAAGACCAAATCCAAATAAATAGTGTGTGAATTATTGGTAACAACGCTGTTACAAAAACACACTATTTATTTATTTGGATTTGGTCTTATTACCTTGTGTTTCTAATTTATAATTCAAACTGTATATACCTTATCATGATTGATAATCATTTTAATTGACTATAATTATATAATGACTTCAATTAAAAATTCTGAGCCCATGGGATGTTGTGTTGAAGAAGTTGGGCTGTATCTACCACACTTGTCAACATATCAGTAACAGAGTGGTTACCATCATCACACTGTATAGCACTGTAGTAGTATAAATACAGTCTAACCTCATTAAGTCGACACCCCAAGGGATCGGAGCTTTTGGTTGAATTAAAGTAGGTGTTGAATTAAAGTCAGTTAGATGATTTCATCACAGCATTCACTGCTAGTGGACATTTTTATAGGATAACCAAATATATAATTTGAATAATATTTTAGAAAATACTGTTGTAATATACAGTAGAACCTCCATGAGAGGACACTCACGCTAGAGGACACCTCTTAACAAAGGACAGTTTTCATTGCTGAAATGACCATTTTTACCATTTAGAAACTCTATGGTAAGAGGATACCTCTCTCTAAAGGATACTTTTCCTCTGCATTTAGATGTCCTTTACAGAGAGGTTTTCTACTGTATTTTAATTTTACTACAGTAAAACCCAGCTAAAATGAACCCAGGATATAGTGTACTTTCTCTTATAACAAATAAGGTCTAACTTTTTTTTGTCAAACTTCAATAAGCCCAATAGTCTGTGTGTGTCTCTCTCCAAGATACGATTCCATTTCCATCAAGATATGACAACATTCTTCCTATCTACCTCAAAGTTTACATTTATCTAACTGGAAATATAGTCAGTAATGATTGCTTCTCCAAGCTTTGCCTGGGAGTTCTTCTCCTGATTCTATCTTCTCTAAAGACCGTTTAGATATTAAAACCAGATAACAAGGTTTGGACTCTTAAAAAAATAAGGTCTAACAAAATAATTCTGTTCATGATTCCACCTAAGAGATGTTTCAATAGTCATTGTAGCACCTAATCCCCCTGTCTAACTGTGTGATGTGGCCCCAGCAAGTGGCCTCCCTCATAGGAGCAGATGCCAAGGAGATAGTCTTCACCAGCGGGGCCACTGAGTCCAACAACATCTCTCTCAAGGGAGTGGCCTGGTTCAACCAGTCCAAGAAGAAACATATCATCACAACACAGACGGTGAGTTGGGACTCTATCCTGGAAACTGATAGCTTTCACCTAGCGTTATTTTTTGTTAAACTTATCCTAGGTAGATGAGGCACAATTTGGATTGTAGATTATAAACACAAGGTAATAAGACCAGACTTTATTCAGACTTTTGTCTGAAGATGGTAACAACGCTGTTACCGAAACATCACACACTATTTATTTATTTGGATTTGGTCTTATTACCTTGTGTTTATCCTAGGTATAAAATGAAAGGATTTAAAAGCACGAATATTTCTTTTATACATAATACAAACTTCTACTGCCTTTACTGCAATGAAAAAATATATTGGGAGGGCTTGGTTCATCAGTGGTGAACTTGGCGGTTAAATTGGCGAAACCGCTGGGAGGGTTCACCACTGATGAGCCAAGCCCTCCCAATATATTTTTTCATTGCAGTAAGGGCAGTAGAAGTTTGTATTATGTATAAAAGAAACATTCGTGCTTTTAAATCCTTTCATTTTATATGTATAGATGGTGAGTTATTGCTTTGTGTTAATTTATCCTAAGTTGCACATAGTATAGGCCATGGTGGGTAGTTAGTGACTGCCATTTAATGTAAGTTCACCACATGTCTACATATGAAGAATGCAGTTTGACATTTGCACTTACAAGTTGCAAAACCTCATTTTGTTGCTGGCAGTCATTGGTCAGATCGGACATATAAGAATCTGGAACCATTGAAGCAGATAAAGGTGTTCAATGCAGGATTCAATCTCATTTGCTGTGGTTAGGTACAATTTGGGTTAGAAACACAAAGTAATTAAACCAAATCCTAATAAATAAATAGCTTATATAAATGGTAAAAGCCCTGTTTTTTTTTGTTACTTACACTTACTGATAAAGTTGAACTTCTGCTAGAATCAGGGATCTTTGCAAAGCAATTGTTTTCTTCAGAAAAAAAGTGTCCAATGTAGAATTGGATCCCACATCGTGGCTGTCAAAAATCAATACCAATTCTTCACCAACCCCCTTTATATATATATATATATTTTTGCTTATCCCTAGTACACGTGGTACAGGCCATGATAATCATGGTGGGTAGTTAGTGACTGCTTTTTACTGTAAGCGCACCACATGTCTACATATGTGAAAAGCAATTCGACTTTGCACTTACAAATGTGCCAGAGCCCCGTTTGGTTACTTGCACTCGCTGGTGGGGTTGGACTTTTGCAAGAATTGGGGGCCATTGGAGCATTTTTTTTTTCAATCAGAAAAAAGTGTCCAATGCGGGAATCAAACCCGGGTCGTAGCTGTCGAAAACCAAACGGTTTAACCAGCCTTCCACCAACCCCCTTTATCTACCTGATGAAGATAAGACTGTTACCACAGGAGCCAAACTGGAGGTGGTAAAACTCATCTAGAACAATCTCTCCCATCCTCAAAAGGTAATAAGACCAAATTATTGAAATGTTTGTGATATTTCAGTATTAAATGATGGTAAAAATGCTGTCACAAACATTTCAATAATTTGGAGATTTGGTTTTGTTACACCTTTAATTCTAATCTCTAATCCAAAAAAATTGTACCTTATCTTCTTTCTCATCCTGTTTAAAGAACTAGTTTACCTTAGTTTACCTTCTATAATGTTATTCATCTCTAGTGTTCTTTTGGTGTTGAAGAGTGAGATGACACCAATCTAAACAAGTTTGTTACTACATTTTGTCCCATACAATCCTCTCTTGTTGCAGAGGTAATTGGTTTGTCCCTGAACAAGGGCTTGTACTAACCTTATGGTGCAGTGTATTCTAATGTTTGTTACCTGTCAACAGCTAAGAAGGACTTACAATTTTTATAACTAAAGTTTACAGTTTTTTTTTTTTTTGCTTATCCCTAGTACACGTGGTACAGGCCATGATAATCATGGTGGGTAGAAGTAGGTGGCTGCTTTTACTGTAAGTGCACCACATGTCTACACATGCGGAAAGCAGTTCGACTTTGCACTTACAAATGTGCCAGAGCCCTGTTTAGTTACTTGCACTCGCTGGTGGGGTTGGACTTTTGCAAGAAGGCCATTGGAGCATTTTTTTTTTTTTAAACAGAAAAAAGTGTCCAATGCGGGAATCGAACCCGGGTCGTAGTGGTCGAAACCAAACGGTTTAACCAGCCCTCCACCGACCCCCATAAGTTTTACAGTAGTTTTCTAGAGTGGATGTATCAGATGGATCAATCCTGTTGTGTTGCGCAGGAGCACAAGTGTGTGCTTGACTCCTGCAGATTCTTGGAGTCCACCGGCTTCAAGGTGACCTATCTTCCAGTAGAGAAGTCCGGGCTGCTTTGCCTCAATGTAAGTCTGTCCTGTTTTATATTTACTTTGGGCAAGTAAATAACAACATTTCAGAATTTATTAACATAAGAGATACATTTCAGCTAGAAAAAGTTTTATTTTCTCAACATTTCCACAAAAATCTTGTGTCCTCATCAGCAAAAATAAAATTAAAGCATTTGGCAAAGTGTTATTCTCTATGGTTTTTAATGAAAAAAGTACTCTGCAAAAATGTATGAAAGAGAGAAATAAATATCCAATTGAAACCTAATCTGATTATCTGTCAATGTTGTCTGATGCAATCTTCTGCCCCTCTTGCAGCAGGTCTTACCCTAGGTCAGTCCCTCCTGGGTTTGACAGCATAAATATCCCACAAATCTGTTTGTTCAGAACTGTATGACCTGATAGGGATTTCGTGTCACTTCCTTAGAGAGAATCTGATCATCTCTCTAACAAGGATGTTCCAAAAGTTCATAAAAACTTGCAAAAAAATTGAAACACCAATATTATTTGGCATTATATTATTCGCTATTATGTATAAAGTAATTGTATTATGTATTCACCGTAATAATATTATTCGCCAAGTAATAAGAAAAACAAAATTTATTCCTCAAAATAAAGACCATCATTTTCTATGACTTTCTTCCATTGATCTGCGAACTTATGGATCTGGTCAAAGTACCATTCAGCCACTTTCAAATCAAAGAATTCTTGACACGCTTCCTTGACTTCATTAAACAATTTGAATTGGCGGCCGGCCCTTCAGAAAGTGTTGTTGCATTGAGCGGCCGTAATCTGATGGAGCACAGTGTAGGCTGGATATGGGAGAAATCCGTCCAGCTCTGTCTTTGGTCTTCCTGTGTGGTTTGTCCTGCTGCATCAAAGCGCGCTTTCAGTTGATCAGAGACGGGTACTTTTGCTTCAACTTTCGTAGACCCGCTCCAGTTGCTGACAGTAAAATTCGGCATTAATGGGTGACCATTCAGAGCCAACTCAAAATGAACAATCCCTTCAAAGTTCCACCAAACTCACAACCTCACTTTCTTGCCGAATCGATCTTGTTTTGAAACTGATGGTATCTCTCTTGCCCTTTCTTAACCCATCGCTTGTCTCGATTGTGCTGGACCAGGTAGACCCATTTCTCATCTAATGTCACAATGTGCTTCCTAAAACAGTCGTCCAATGGATTGCCGAGCAATTTATGGCAAATTTAAACTCATTTGTTGGCTTGTGCTTCAGTGAGTTCGTGCGGATCTTGGCATGGCTTTTTGTGAACGAAATCAAGTTGTTTCAAGTGTCGGTAAATTGTTGATTTGCCAACTCCAAGCACATCAGACAATTCTCGAGTACTCGTTGAAGGCTCAAAGTCCAACCCGGTTTGTAAGTCTCCATCATCCGATATTAATGACATACCCGAACAAACCTTATCTTCAAGACTCTTGTTGCCTGAATCGAAACGCTTGTACCACTTTGAAATCTCCGCATATGCAATTGTTACTTTACCTTCGGCAGCACAAATCTCTTTTGCAGCTTTTCTGGTTGAAAGTTCTCACTTCCAGAAGTAACGAATCAAAACTCGCAGCTCCATTTTATCAATTGCTATCTGAAATACAAAAGGTGAAGATCAGCACGACAATATAAACACAAAAAAAATAATCAAAATTTGCCTAAATTTGGAATTTTTTGCAGATGTTTATGAATTTTTGGGACAACCTTATATACATTAGTCAGAGTTCTTGCTTACTTTACACATACTGTACACAGACAGCTACTATATGAGGTCTTCTTCTTTCTTATCTTCACTTAACAATCATATTTGGTATCAAGCCTGTAGAGCTTGTTGATGGTGGTGTCATCAGTGGATGAGCCAATTCAGTCAATGATGTGGTTTGACTCCCTGATGTGATGTCCAGAAACTGGAGACAGCCATCACACCCGACACCAGCTTGGTCTCCATCATGACAGTCAACAATGAGATTGGAGTCAAACAGCCCATCAAAGAGATTGGTAAGTCTTCCCTCACATCTTCCTTCCTCTGCTGACTTCTGCCACCATTTAATATGTGGTCACATTAATTGGGACTGTTGGTCCCAATTATCAGTAGTCTACCAATCAACATCCCTCCCCCCCCCAATTTTTTTTTACTCTTTCTAACATTCTTTTACAATACCAATAGAATGGTAGGTTACAATTTGCATATTAGATAAGAATCAAAGATAACAGGGGGGACTACCAAATAAGTATGTGATATTTCAGCAGCAGTAGTGTTACTATCTTCAGCAAAGTTGCATATTGGCTATTTATTTGAATACTGGAGTCCACCATGGTGTGATGCAGGGGCTCTC
Source organism: Cordylochernes scorpioides (assembly GCA_030710605.1). Classification (NCBI taxonomy): domain Eukaryota; kingdom Metazoa; phylum Arthropoda; class Arachnida; order Pseudoscorpiones; family Chernetidae; genus Cordylochernes; species Cordylochernes scorpioides. The sequence goes on along the minus strand of CP092875.1, from coordinate 66,175,847 downwards.
TGCCGTAGCAAGAAGGTCTTCTTCCACACTGACGCAGCCCAGGCTGTGGGCAAGATCCCCATCGATGTCAATGACATGAACATCGACCTGCTCTCCATCAGTGGCCACAAGATCTACGGACCCAAGGGGATTGGTGCCTTGTACGTGCGCAGGAGACCTCGAGTACGGCTTGTGCCTCTGCTCAGCGGAGGGGGCCAGGAGCGGGGCCTGCGTAGCGGTACAGTACCTACACCCCTGGTGGTGGGACTGGGAACTGCCTGTGCTATTGCTGAGGAAGAAATGGAGGTAGGTAGATTTTACTGTCCCATTCTTGCTGTTCTTTAATGGTGACTTCTTTCCCATGGTGGGGTGCGGTAACTCTAGCTAACTAATGGCATGGTTTCCAGTCGGACTTCAAGAGAGTCCAGGCACTCTCCGATCGACTCTTCAACAAAATCACCAGCCAGCTGACCCATGTCATCCGTAACGGAGACCTGGAGCATTCCTATCCTGGTAAGTCTTGGCCAACTTGTGATTTGAGGTGTAGGACATTGGCAGAAAGTAGGTGGGAGGGACTGTTCTCTCTTTTATTCCCCTGGAAGGAACCTTGTTGTGTCTCTGATACATGCCATAACTAGAAATAAAGCAAATAGAAAAATCTGATTTTGAGATTCACCAAGATTTAAAGGAATTCCTTAAATAGCACAAGGTAATAAGACCAAATCCAAATAAATAAGTAGTGTGTGACGTTTCGGTAACAGCGGTGTTACCATCTTCAAACAAAAGTACTGAATGAGAAATAGTTGGCCTATCAGGTAAGGTCTTCTAGCCCCAACATGGCTGCAGACCGCGATCTGGTGGCAAGGGAGAAAAAAAAGTGGCCCATGGGGGGGATCGAACCCACGACGTTCGCGTTATTAGCACGACACTCTAACCAACTGAGCTAATTTGGGCCCATAATAGAAATTTTACCACAGCATGTTTTAAATAGTTACTGTTATCAAGTGTGTAAACAAGATAGCAGATAAGAAGAAGATAGTTTTCTGAGAAACAGAATATTATTCTTAGAATTAAAAGTGGAAAAAACCCTTTTTTTTCTTTAGATATAATTAAAAGCCTATCTATAAATATCATTTATATTTCCTCTTTCTTCCATTCTGTTAATTGTAGCACATTTTTTTTTATGAATGAAAAAGGCTTAATTAGTTGTTTTTTTTTATCATCCTTAAATAGCACTTTTTATTGGGATCCTTGTATGGGTGCAGGATCACTTATCTTTAACTTGGCATTGTAGAATCCCAAATAGGTAAAAAAAAAAGACCTATTTCAGATACATAATGAGAGCAAATGGTTTATAAAAGACATTGATGTTGGAAAAAATTGAAAGAAGAGAGGATGATGTTCACTAGATGTGAGCTGTGAGTGATGGTCACTAACAAACCAAATTGGAGAATATTTAGTCACCAAAAGTTGAACTCAACTTGAAGGACACTGGTATTGGTAGTCTACTTTGAACACAAAATGGAGGCAATTTTGTTCATACTTGGTTATATCATTTGTCTTCAATAAAGATCACTGTGTATCAAACTCTCTCTGTAAAAAGACACTTTGTATCTGCAAATAGATGTTGTCCTTTATAGAGAGGTTCTACTGTAATGTACATATTTATCCATAGAAGCATAGGGTGCCTCTCCCATCAAAATAAACGTCAAAAACTGACGCCATCTATTGACCGTCGCCGCAACTAGTGGCCTCGGGTCAGTGACAAAGCCACAACACCAGCTTTGGCAAACTGAGAAGCTTCCACCTAGAGACCATGGTTTCGGGCTAATAGCCCTCGTCAGTCTAGGGCGGACTTTATTCCATGAGATCCACGCGGGATCTAATGGAATCTTCACAATCTACCAAAGAGGTGTTTTGCTGGCAATGTGGCTAGGCCAAATCTATGGCTAGAACATAGATGGCGTCAGGTTTTGACGTTTATTTTGATGGGAGAGGCGCCCTATGCTTCTATGGATCAATTTCCTCTCGGCAAATTTTCCATGTACATATTTATGTTGTTCTGGGAAGATAGTTTGACACTATGGGGTACTATTAATTGCCTATTTTTAGTTTTGAGTTATTTACAGTGGGTATCTCCTGTGCCTCCTCTACCTTGGTAAATGAGTAGTCCTAGGTGCTGACTGTTTGTGGTGCAGGCTGCCTTAATCTTTCCTTTGCCTACGTGGAAGGAGAGAGTCTTCTGATGGCCTTGAAGGACATTGCTCTGTCCTCTGGCAGGTAAATGGAGCCACTCCTGCTGTGGCCATGGGACAAAGGAAATACTCATTAGATCCAATGATAAGGCACAATTTGGATTATAGATTATAAACCCAAGCTATAATAAGACCAAATTACACACTATTTATTTATTTGGATATGGTCTTATTACCTTGTGTTCATTAGATTCAAGTTATGTTTTTATTGGTAATGAGGGGTGAGCACTTGCTCTTCAATGGGCCAGTCTGGGATGTGGGGGAGTAAGTAGTGTTGTTGTTTCCTATCTCCTTGTGTAAAGATTACATGGCTTCATGCTTCTCGAGCTGTTTGATGATAAACAGCGGCCTCTCCTAAAGGTCCTGGAGTTTTTTTTTTGCTTATCCCTAGTACATGTGGTACAAGCCATGGTAACCATGGTGCGTAGAAGTAGGCGACTGCTTTTACTATAAGCGCACCACATGTCTACACAGGTTAAAAGCAGTTTGACTTTGCACTTACAAATGTGCCAAAGCTCCGTTTAGTTACATACACTTGCTGGTGGTGTTAAACTTTTGCAAGAATCAGAGGCCATTGGAGCATTTTTATTTTTTAATTCAGAAAAAAGTGCCCAATGCGGGAATTGAACCTGGGTTGTAGCGATCGAAAATCAGGTCCTGGAGTTATATGGACTGAAAGTAAATTTAGTATGAGAGACCGAAGACTTTTCAATTTCATAGATACTTGTCCTCTCAGCACCTAATAACTTGTTGCTAACATTGTAAATTCTTTGAGTCAAAAGGCGATCCATTAATTAAGATTATATAAAAGGGTGTACCTGGATCTGTAAAGAAAAAAAAACAAAACAATTTTTTCTTAAAATATTTTGAGAGATTGCTCCCTCTTTATCAATAAATTGATAAAGAGGGAGCAATCTATCGAAATATTTTAAGAAAAAAATTATTATTATTATATTTTTTTCTTTACAGATCCAGGTACGCCCTTTTATATACTTATAAATTATCTTTGTACTCAAGGTAATTATACCCAATCCAAATAAATAAATAGTGTGTGATGTTTTGGAAACAAGGCTGTTATTTGGATTTGGTCTTATTACCTTATGTTTCTAATCTATAATCCAAATTTTACCTAATCATCTATTTTTACTCATTCTTACTTGTTTAAACAACATTCTTTCTTCATATCCATTGGTAGCCGCCACTGGAGAGGATTCAGTAAATGCTGATGAGTAGTGCCTTATTCAGTATCTTGTTCATGTCCCGCATTATTCAGTACTCCATGTTAGGAGCGGCTGCACATGGCGTCTGTTCCTCATGTCAGAGGCGGCCATTTCTTTTAGAGCTAAGTCGGCCTGCCACTTAGTAGTGCTCCCAGTCTTAATGACAAAGGCAGACACATTCTACTTTACCCTCATGATGGTTGTCACTCATCCATTGATGAGCTCTACTCTTCCCCGGCAGACACCATAAAAAATCTCAAGCTTTACAAGCTTGATACCTTAGTGTGATTGAGTGGAGATAAGAAAGAAGAAGTATCTTGTATATAACATGAGGCATTAACGTGCCATCTCGGCATAAGAAATGAAACCATTTTTATTTATTTTATAAATAAAATGTCCTTATTGCAATGGGAAATATTGGGAGGCTTGGCTCATCAGTGGTGAACCCTTCCAGCAGTTTTGTCAGTTTTTTTTTTATCACAGTAGGAAGTTTATTTATAAAGGAAAAAGAAAAATTGTGCAAAATTATTTTATTAGCATTTTTTCCTTTGCTTTATTTATCATTTTGTTTGTCAGATGTTTTTTATTTCATTATCTTGTTTACTTGTTGGTTGCTTTATTTGGCATCTTGTTGATGTCGGATTATTTGAAATTAAGACATCAAAGAGTTGTTGGCTATGAACTGACCTTGGTATGGTTGTGCTTGTCTGCAGTGCCTGTACATCAGCTTCTCTGGAGCCGTCCTATGTACTCAGGGCCATAGGAGCAGAGGAAGACCTGGCTCACTCCTCCATTAGGTGAGCAACACTTGATCCTTGACATGGGAAATCTATATTATTATTATCCCTAGTACATGTGGTACAGGCCATGAATCATCTTGGTGGGTAGAAGTTGGCGACTGCTTTTACTGTAAGTGCATCATATGTCTACACATGTGAAAAGCAGTTCGACTTTTGCACTTACAAGTGTGCCAGAGCCCCGTTTGGTTACTTGCACTCGTGGGTGGGGTTAGAATTTTGCAAGAATCGGGGGCCATCGCAGTAATTTTTTATTTTTTTATTTGAAAAAGTGCCCAATACTGGGATTTGATCCCAGGTCGTAGCAGTTGAAAACCAATGGTTTTGACCACCCTTCCACCAACCCCCTGGGAAATCTATGCTCTCTCCGGGGCAACTTCCCCAAGAGGTGAATTTAGGGCCATATATGTAGGCTTCAAAATTGATGATTTATCAAAGTCAAACACATGCACTTCTGGGGATGAGTGATATAAACCATGCATTTTTGACAACCACAACCTGGGGATAAAATCCTGCATTTGTGGTACTTTATTCTCTGAATTAAAAAAAAAAATTGGCTCCAATGGTTCTTAATTCTTAAAAAAGTTCAACCCCACCACTTAGTGCACAAAACCAAATGTAGCTCTGGTACATTTGTAAGTGCCAAAGTCAAACTGCTTTCTACATGTCTAGACATGTGGTGCACTAACAGTAAAAGCAGTAGCTAACTATTACCCACCATGATTATCATGGCCTGTACCACGTGTACTAGGGATATAAAAAAACTATCTTCAGCCAACATACACAATAATGATATTCTCCTCTACTGCAATAATGCTAGAGGCTGCTATATATATTACTCTATGGATGAGAGCAATGTCATCTCTTGGTGGAAGATGATTACTGCCATTTTTATACTCTAATAGCCACACCAACTCAGTTTTTGAATAGTTCCTTAAAACAATAATGTTCAAAAACTAACACATTTTGTTGGCCTGCATCAATGCTATGCAAGCTTGGTACCATCTTGCAATTGCACATCTCAGGAGGTACCTTTGTCCAAATTGAAACCCTGATCTTTTATTTAAGAATCTTTCAATGTTTTATATAGTTGTTACAGTGGCCTGGTTTGATAAACACAACCTGGGATCACATTGTGTACATTTTCTTAAACTAATTTGATGGTTCCTCCTAGTCCTTACTAGTTCAATCCCACCAGAGTGCCATTAACTAAACTTTGTAAGTGCAAATTCAAACTACTTTCTAGGTTCTGCTTTCAGTAAAAGCAGTTTCTGTTCTCTATCCAACATGATTATCATGGTCATGCATACTGGTGTATACAATAAAGCACAGTAGAACCTCTTCAATTCAACCAATTTTTTCAAATCCCAAGCATTTCTCCTTTAAAATTACCATCTTTAATTCATAGATGGAAATTTTGCCGGGAGGATATTGATCTAAAGAGACAAAGGTGGCCTCTCCAGTAAAAATAGATGTCAAAACGTCAATAGATGGCGTCTAGTTTTGACATCTATTTTTACGGAAGAGGCGACCTTTGTCTCTTTAGATCTTTAATTCAATCGACTATATTTCTAAAAACATAAGAATTCAACCATTTTAAAAAATTCCATTCAGCCTATTTACTTTAACCTTCTGTAATTCAACACCTACTTTAATTCAATCATACCTCCTCTCCTTCAGTTTTGACATGTCCTAGAAGAACACCCAATAGCAGTGAATGCTGCATTGAATTAATAATCATCCTAACCATGGCTGATAAAGGCACAATTTGGATTATAAACACAAGGTAACAAGACCAAATCCAACCAAAGTGTGCCTGGATCATGATGCCATGATCAAACAAAAGCTGCACCCCTATACCCCAATCCATGAGATCATGACCTCATGGAATTCGTGTAATCTTTACACAAGGGAATAAGAAACAACAACAACAGACCAAATCCAAACAAAGTGTGAGAAGTTTCGGTAACAGCGTTGTCACCATCTTCAGACAAAAATGCTTAATGAATGATTTTCATTTTCACATGTATAGACATGTGGTGCACTTAGAGTAAAAGCAGTCGCTAACTACCCGCCATGATTACCATGGCCTGTACAACATGTATTAGGGATAAACAAAAAAAAATTGTTTGGATTTAATCTTGTTACCATGTGTTCCTAACCATGGCTGTATATAATTCAACAGAAAATTTGGATCCCTTTGAATGTTGGTTTCCTCCAGCTAAAGATGTTGCTGTGCAGGTTTGGAATCAGCAGATTCACCACAGAGGAAGAAGTAGACTACACAGCCGAGCAGTGCATCTACCATGTGAAGAGACTCAGAGAGATGAGGTAAGACTTGTGTTCAGGTTGTTGTTGCGTAGGTATTAAACAACTGGTTGTTGCGCAGTCCTCTGTGGGAGATGGTTCAGGAAGGTATTGACATCAAAACAATCCAGTGGAGCCAGCATTGACCCCACTCACCTCTCTCTGTATCATAAGTTATAAATAGTTGAAGTATGTTATTAATAAAATTTCTCCTTTTAGATTCTCTACTATGGTAGCAACTTGTATTTTCAGATGTTGTTTACAAGATTTGGCTGGCTGGACCAATTCAATGGTTTTTCCTCCTTTTTGCCACAATGTGGAAATAAATATTGAAAAAATAATAAAGATTTTCCAATCAAAATTGGTGCTAAAAAAACATGTCTCTCATGATGTATTTTTTCTCCTTATTTTACAAAACCAGGATGCAAATGGTGTATGGATAAAGTTTATATGTAATAAATTGTAAACCTAACATGTGTCTGTACCATTGTATGTGGTTGGTGTTGACAGTTGTTGATAGCGTCCTTCAAGTTTACTTTTGGCGACTATGGACAAATTTTCTTTAATTTGATCTGTTGTGACATAATCCATATAATTTAATAGTGTGTGACGTTTCGGTAAAGAATAAAAAATGTTTTTATTTTATAACTTTTTTTTCTTTTGTCTGATGGATCAGGAGGAGCTCTGAACATCAGAAATAGACAGCATCAAACAACACTAACAAGATTTAGAACAGGCCATCTCAAGCCATTGAAGATAGAAAATAATAACAAAATCTACCCCACTTGCCCAAAATGTAGCTTGGCACCTGCAGCTCCAGAACACATTTTGGCTTGCATTAGAAGCACTAAACAGGACCTTTGGGAGAGGCCGCTGCTCATCATAAAACAGCTCGAGGAGCATGAACTCATGGAATTCGTGTAATCTTTACACAAGGGGATAAGAAACAACAACAACACAATGCTGTTACCGAAATGTCACACACTATTAAACTATTTGGATTAGGTCCTTTTTTCTTGTACCATTGTACACACAAGGAGACAACTATACATAAAGTGTATGTGTGATATGTATATCTATACGTAAAGTGGTTATGATACACAAGACTTTTATAGTGGATTCCATGTTTGAAAGGTCTTCACTACGCTCTCAATGCCCAGTGTGTCCTGTTTTAAGACAGGACAAGCAGGTGGCATCTCCACGGGGCAAGTTGGTATTGATTATCTCTCCTATGTTGTTATCACCGGTGAGTGAGGTTGAAAAAGTCCTCTTCTGGATTGACTTGAAGTCAAGGCTGTCACTTGGCAGCTGCCAGGGTATCAGCATTTTCATTCAGCACTTACATTACCACCAAAAGTTATCAGTGTAGAATCTTTGAAATATGATAAAAGCACAATTTGGGTTATAATTTATTTGGATTAGGTCTTATTTTCTTGTATCTATAATCTTTAAAATTTTACACATATAAATTTACTGGCAATGCGCTTCTTTTAAATATAATCAAATATTATCTCTACAGACCTTACGATAAGGTATGCATAAGGTCTGTAGAGATAATATTTGATTATATTTAAAAGAAGCGCATTGCCAGTAAATTTATATGTGTAAAATTTTAAAGTAAGGTCTGTAGAGATAATATTTGATATTTAAAAAAAGCGCATTGCCAGTAAATTTATATGTGTAAAATTTTAAAGTAAGGTCTGTAGAGATAATATTTGATTATATTTAAAAGAAGCGCATTGCCAGTAAATTTATATGTGTAAAATTTCAATGATAGATGGCAATTAAATTTATCTATAATCTTTGAAAGAATTTTCACTCAACACCCCATTACATATTTTAAGTGTGCCTGGATCATGGTGCCATGATCAACGAAAGCTGCGGCCCTACACCCCATTCCATGAACTTATGGAATTCATGTAATCTTTACACAAGGGGATAAGAAACAACAACAACATATTTTAAAATATAAAATTAACAAAAGTAACTTTATTAAAAATGTCAAGTATAATACAATATATTACAATGCGAAGGAGGGAGGAGGGTCAATGTAGCTCAGCATGTTGAAGACAGGAGGCATCGAGGGCAAAGAGGCGGAGCATGTCCAGTTCCAGGGGGTGGAGCTTGCCAGCAATGATCAGGGAATGGAGGGGCGGACCCAGGTCCAGGGTGGCCATCTGCTCCAGACTGCTGGCCACCACCCTCTGGTCTGCACTGCCTACCTTGGCCAGTCCCACACACAGACTGTCCTTGGTGTACGCTTCACACACACAATAACACATGGTGGTGGTGGCACAAGAACAAAAAATATATTTTTTTATTTATCCCTAGTTCAAAAAATAAAATCCACTGAAATCCAAATAATAATAAAAACCTTCCGAGGATAAGTTTCTTTGTCTCCTTTGTTTGTTTTTGTAATACAGTAGAACCTCCCTATAAAGAACACCTAATAGCAGAGCCAAAGTGTCCTTTAGGGAGAGGTGTCCTCTTACCAGAGAGTTTCTAAATTGTAAAGGGAGGTTCTACTGTACATAGGATATATATTTTACTAATGAGAATTATCTCCTTATGACAGGAGGAGAATAAAAGATAACTTAAGATATCTTATATCAGAAAAAGAATGGAGGCAACTGATATTTTCAAGGCAATATATATAATAGGTCTACTCTATTGAGTGGATTTTAAAAAAACTAAAGATATTTCAAACAAGTTATAACACATTTCAATTCATGATAAAATTGTGAAAAAAAGTTTTAAAATTACAAATATTTTCTCACAATGAGTATCTTTTTTAATAAAAAGAAAATATTTGTAATTTTATAACACATTTCAGTTTAGACATTCTGTCACAAGGTAAAACAATAAAGACCTAAATCATCCGAGTCTCCAGCTTCCTTCTTCCTCTCAATGATCTCCAGCAGTTGCTGTGCAGCCTGGCTGACTGTCATAAACCTCGGAGGGTCGTAGATCTTGCGTTTCCTGGATGAACACAACAAAATTGTCATTTGCCGTAACAAGATAAAATATGCAACCACAGAAGAGACTTAGGAAATA
>CP092875.1:66065664-66166135 GCA_030710605.1 Cordylochernes scorpioides | reverse complement strand
GAAATGTAAGACACTATTAATTTATTTGGATTTGGTCTTTTTACCTTGTAGTCTTGCTCTCTTCTTTCAATTTTTCCAACATCTTTTTTAATCCATTTGCTCTCAATATGTATCTGAAGTAGGTCAGTGTCTATGTTTACATATATTTTGGATTCTTGGGATCTACCAGGATTGAACTCTCTGTCATAGGCTGGAGCTCTTGGCCTTACCTGAAGCCACCCTACCACCCAACTAGGTGAAAGAGACCTCCTCTGTACCATCAAAACCCAATGCCTGCAGGAATGGAAGTCTAATGCTGCACATGACTGGTACAGAGCAGGAGGGACAAGCACTGATTCTGTCCTCCCAAGAGAACAACAGTCTTTGATTTCCAGTCTTAAGTCTGGTCATCTACGGACAATGACTTTCCAGAATTGTTGCAAGGTTTTCCCACTATGTACTAAGTGTCAACCTGCAACCCCAAAATACATTATTGACTGTATTGATGAGCTCTACTCTTCCCCGGGAGACACCATCAAAAGTCTCAAGCTTTATAAGCTTGATACCCTAATATGATTGTGGAGTGGAGATAAGAAAGACCAGAATTGATTTCATTTGAGATTGAAATATTTGTTCTTTTATCTGTCCATGGCACTCTTAGTAGCTTTCACCATGTCCACATTTTATTTAATGGAGAATTAATATATAACCTGTACCATGCTGACAGTCTGATTTACCTACATGGGGTTGTGACTTTTCTCGATCCAACAGGACTTTTTTTTTTGTCAGTGCAGTAGAACCTCCTTGAGAGGACACCTCTCTACAAAGGACAGTTTTCATTAGAAAACTAAATTGATCTATATTGAGAAAGCAAACTAAATTTACTTTTTAAACTAAATGAACAAGTACTTTCTAGAAACTTGATTTGGAGTGAACTTGTACATGGTGTGTGAATGTTGTTGTATATATATATATTTTTTTACTTTTCCCTAGTATGGTACAGGCCATGATAATCATGGTGGGTAGAAGTTGGCGACTGCTTTTACTGTAAGTGCACCACGTGTTTAAACATGTGAAAAGCAGTTTGACTTTGCACTTACAAATGTGCCAGAGCTCCGTTTGGTTACTTTCACTTGCTGGTAGGGTTGGACTTTTGCAAGAATCGGGGGCCATTGGAGCAATTTTTTTTTTTTTTTTAAATCTGAAAAAAAGTGCCCAATGCGGGAATTGAACCTGGGTTGTACGGCCGAAAACCAACAGTTTAGACCCTCCTTCCACCGACACCTTATCGTTGTATGGTTCTATACAATAAACAAAACATAAGTTTGCATGTTTTTGGTCTCCTTTTACTATCTATTTCCTAAATCTTTTCTGTGGTTGCATATTTTATCTTGTTACGGCAAATGACAATTTTGTTGTGTTCCTCCAGGAAACGCAAGATCTACGATCCTCCGAGGTTTATGACAGTCAGCCAGGCTGCACAGCAACTGCTGGAGATCATTGAGAGGAAGAAGGAAGCTGGAGACTCGGATGATTTAGGTCTTTATTTTTTTTACCTTGTGACAGAATGTCTAAACTGAAATGTGTTATAAAATTACAAATATTTTCTTTTTATTAAAAAAGATACTCATTGTGAGAAAATATTTGTAATTTTAAAACTTTTTTTCACAATTTTATCATGAATTGAAATGTGTTATAACTTGTTTTAAAAATTTTTAGTTTTTTAAAATCCACTCAAATCTAACCTATTATATATATTGCCTTGAAAATATCAGTTGCCTCCCTTCTTTTTCTGATATAAGATATCTTAAGTTATCTTTTATTCACCCCTCCTGTCATAAGGAGATAATTCTCATTAGTAAAATATATATTTAATGTACAGTAGAACCTCCCATTACAATTTAGAAACTCTGGTAAGAGGACACCTCTCCCTAAAGGACACTTTAGCTCTGCTATTAGGTGTTGTCCTTTACAGGGAGGTTCTACTGTCTTACAAAAACAAACAAAGGAGACAAAGAGACTTATCCTCGGAAGGTTTTTATTAATATTTGGATTTCAGTGGATTTTATTTTTTGAACTAGGGATAATTTTAAAATATATATATTTTTTGTTCTTGTCCCACCACTACCATGTGTTATTGTGTGTGTGAAGCGTACACCAAGGACTCCCTGTGTGTGGGACTGGCCAAGGTAGGCAGTGCGGACCAGAGGGTGGTGGCCTGCAGTCTGGAGCAGATGGGCACCCTGGATCTGGGTCCGCCTCTCCATTCCCTGATCATTGCTGGCAAGCTCCACCCCCTGGAGCTGGACATGCTCCGCCTCTTTGCCCTCGATGCCTCCTGTCTTCAACATGCTGAACTACATTGACCCTCCTCTCTCCTTCACATTGTAATATATTGTATTATACTTGACATTTTTAATAAAGTTACTTTTGTTAATTTTATATTTTAAAATATGTTGTTGTTTCTTATCCCCTTGTGTAAAGATTACATGAATTCCATAAGTTCATGGAATGGGGTGTAGGGCGCAGCTTTCGTTGATCATGGCACCATGATCCAGGCACACTTAAAATATGTAATGGGGTGTTGAGTGAAAATTCTTTCAAAGATTATAGATAAATTTAATTGCCATCTACGTTAAAATTTTACACATATAAATTTACTGGCAATGCGCTTTTTAAAAATATAATCAAATATTATCTCTACAGACCTTATCGTAAGGTCTGTAGAGATATTATTTGATATATTTAAAAGAAGCGCATTGCCAGTAAATTTATATGTGTAAAATTTTAAAGATTATAGATACAAGAAAATAAGACCTAATCCAAATAAATTATAACCCAAATTGTGCTTTATCATATTTCAAAGATTCTACACTGGTAACTTTTGGTGGTAATGTAAGTGCTGAATGAAAATGCTGATGCCCTGGCAGCTGCCAAGTGACAGCCTTGACTTCAAGTCAATCCAGAAGAGGACTTTTTCAACCTCACTCACCCGTGATAACATAGGAGAGATAATCAATACCAACTTGTCCTGTGGAGATGCCACCTGCTTGTCCTGTCTTAAAACAGGACACACTGGGCATTGAGAGCGTAGTGAAGACCTTTCAAACATGGAATCCACTATAAAAGTCTTGTGTATCATAATCACTTTACGTATAGATATACATATCACACATACACTTTATGTATAGTCGTCTCCTTGTATGTACAATGGTACAAGAAAAAAGGACCTAATCCAAATAGTTTAATAGTGTGTGACGTTTCGGTAACAGCATTGTGACCATCATCAGACAAAAGAAAAAAATGTTATAAAATAAAAACATTTTTTATATTTTACCGAAACGTCACACACTATTAAATTATTTGGATTAGGTCACAACAGATCATATTAAAGAATATTTGTCCATAGTCACCAAAAGTGAACTTGAAGGACGCTAACAACAACTGTCAACATCAACCACATACAATGGTACAGATACTCCCACCTAAGCACAGTTGGTACAGTGGAGTAAACCCAGGAGGAGCTCTGAACATCAGAAATAGACAGCATCAAACAACACTAACAAGATTTAGAACAGGCCATCTCAAGCCATTGAAGATAGAAAATAATAACAAAATTTATCCCACTTGCCCAAAATGTAGTTTGGTACCTGCAGCTCCAGAACACATTTTGGCTTGCATTAGATGCACTAAACAGGACCTTTGGGAGAGGCCGCTGCTCATCATAAAACAGCTCGAGGAGCATGAACTCATGGAATTCGTGTAATCTTTACACAAGGGGATAAGAAACAACAACAACAACATGGTACAGATACCTGTTAGGTTTACAATTTATTACATATAAACTTTATCCATACGCTATTTGCATCCTGGTTTTGTAAAATAAGGAGAAAATAAAAAAAAATTACATCATGAGAGACATGTTTTTTTAGCACCAATTTTGATTGGAAAATCTTTATTATTTTTTCAATATTTATTTCCACATTGTGGCAAAAAGGAGGAAAAACCATTGAATTGGTCCAGCCAGCCAAATCTTGTAAACAACATCTGAAAATACAAGTTGCTACCATAGTAGAGAATCTAAAAAGAGAAATTTTATTAATAACATACTTCAACTATTTATAACTTATGATACAGAGAGAGGTGAGTGGGGTCAGTGCTGGCTCCACTGGATTGTTTTGATGTCAATACCTTCCTGGACCATCTCCCACAGAGGACTGCGCAACAACCAGTTGTTTAAAACCTGCGCAACAACCTGAACACAAGTCTTACCTCATCTCTCTGAGTCTCTTCACATGGTAGATGCACTGCTCGGCTGTGTAGTCTACTTCTTCCTCTGTGGTGAATCTGCTGATTCCAAACCTGCACAGAAACATCTTTAGCTGTAGGAAACCAACATTCCAAGGGATCCAAATTTTCTGTTGAATTATACAGCCATGGTTAGGAACACAAGACCAAATCCAAACAATTTTTTTTTGCTTATCCCTAGTACACGTTGTACAGGCCATGGTAATCATGGTGGGTAGAAGTAGGCGACTGCTTTTACTGTAAGTGCACCACATGTCTATACATGTGAAAATGAAAATCATTCATTAAGCATTTTTGTCTGAAGATGGTAACAATGCTGTTACCGAAACTTCTCACACTTTGTTTGGATTTGGTCTGTTGTTGTTTCTTATCCCCTTGTGTAAAGATTACACGAATTCCATGAGATCATGACCTCATGGATTGGGGTATAGGGGTGCAGTTTTTTTTTTTTTTTTTTTTTTTTTTTTTGCTTATCCCTAGTACACGTGGTACAGGCCATGATAATCATGGTGGGTAGTTAGCGACTGCTTTTACTGTAAGTGCACCACATGTCTACACATGTGAAAAGCAGTTCGACTTTGCACTTACTAATGCCAGAGCCCCGTTTGGTTACTTGCACTCGCTGGTGGGGTTGGACTTTTGCAAGAATCGGGGGCCATTGGAGCATTTTTTTTTTCTTTAAACAGAAAAAAAGTGTCCAATGCGGGTTCGAACCCGGGTCCTAGTGGTCGAAAACCAAACGGTTTACCAGCCTTCCACCGACCCCCTAGCTTTTGTTTGATCATGGCATCATGATCCAGGCACACTTTGTTTGGATTTGGTCATATTACCTTGTGTTTATAATCCAAATTGTGTCTTATCAGCCATGGTTAGGATGATTATTAATTCAATGCAGCATTCACTGCTATTGGATATTCTTCTAGGACATGTTGTCAAAACTGAAGGAGAGGAGGGATGATTGAATTAAAGTAGGTGTTGAATTACAGCAGGTAAAGTAAATAGGTTGAATGGAATTTTTTTAAATGGTTGAATTCTTATGTTTTTAGAAATATAGTCGATTGAATTAAAGATCTAAAGAGACAAAGGTCGCCTCTCCCGTAAAAATAGATGTCAAAACTAGACGCCATCTATTGACGTTTTGACATCTATTTTTACTGGAGAGGCCACCTTTGTCTCTTTAGATCAATATCCTCCCGGCAAAATTTCCATCTATGAATTAAAGATGGTAATTTTAAAGGAGAAATGCTTGGGATTTGAAAAAATTGGTTGAATTGAAGAGGTTCTACTGTGCTTTATTGTATACACCAGTATGCATGACCATGATAATCATGTTGGATAGAGAACAGAAACTGCTTTTACTGAAAGCAGAACCTAGAAAGTAGTTTGAATTTGCACTTACAAAGTTTAGTTAATGGCACTTTCTGGTGGGATTGGACTAGTAAAGACTAGGAGGAAACATCAAATTAGTTTAAGAAAATGTACACAATGTGATCCCAAGTTGTTTTTATCAAATCACCAGGTCACTGTAACAACTATATAAAACATTGAAAGATTCATAAATAAAAGATCAGGGTTTCAATTTGGACAAAGGTACCTCCTGAGATGTGCAATTGCAAGATGGTACCAAGCTTGCATAGCATTGATGCAGGCCAACAAAATGTGTTAGTTTTTGAACATTATTGTTTTATAAAGTAATACTTAAAGCCTCCCCACATAAGTTTCTTTTTTGTGAAAAATTAACATTAATTTTAAAGAGAAATATGTACTATTTCTAACTTTTTGGATGACGTATGAAAAGGTTGAATATATGAAGAGTAATGGTCTATATATGATTGGATGACGTATGAAAGGGTGAAAATGTGAAGAGTAATGGCGAACGGAAAAATAAAAGTGTCCAGGGGCGGGAATCGAACCCACAACCTTCTGCTTACCGGGCAGGTGCCATGTCCACATTATTGTTTTAGGGAACTATTCAAAAACTGAGTTGGTGTGTCTATTACAGTATAAAAATGGCAGTAATCATCTTCCACCAGGAGATGACCCATAGAGTAATATATACAGCAGCCTCTAGCATTATTGCAGTAGAGGAGAATATCATTATTGTATAGGTTGGCTGAAGATAGTTTTTTATATATCCCTAATACATATGGTACAGGCCATGATAATCATGTTGGGTAGTAGTTAGCTACTGCTTTTACTGTTAGTGCACCACATGTCTAGACATGTAGAAAGCAGTTTGACTTTGGCACTTACAAATGTACCAGAGCCCCATTTGGTTACTTGCACTAAGTGGTGGGGTTGGACTTTTTTAAGAATTAAGAACCATTGGAGCCAATTTTTTTTTAATTCAGAGAATAAAGTGCCACAAATGCGGGATTTTATCCCCAGGTTGTGGTTATCAAAAATGCATGGTTTATATCACTCATCCCCAGAAGTGCATGTGTTTGACTTTGATAAATCATCAATTTTGAAGCCTACATTTATGGCCTTAAATTCACCTCTTGGGGAAGTTGCCCCGGAGAGAGCATAGATTTCCCAGGGGGTTGGTGGAAGGGTGGTCAAAACCATTGGTTTTCAACTGTTACGACCCGGGATCAAATCCCAGTATTGGGCACTTTTTCTAAATAAATAAATAAAATTACTGCGATGGCCCCCCGATTCTTGCAAAAGTCCAACCCCATCAGCGAGTACAAGTAACCAAACAGGGCTCTGGCACACTTGTAAGTGCAAAAGTCAAACTGCTTTTCACATGTGGTGCACTTACAGTAAAAGCAGTTGCCAACTTCTACCCACCAAGATGATTCATGACCCGTACCACATGTACTAGGGATAATAATAATATAGATTTCCCATGTCAAGGATCAAGTGCTTCTCACCTGATGGAGGAGTGGGCCAGGTCCTCCTCTGCTCCTATGGCCCTGAGTACATAGGACGGCTCCAGAGAAGCTGATGTACAGGCACTGCAGACAGACACAACCATACCAAGGTCAGTTCATAACCAACAACTCATTGATGTCTTAATTTCAAATAATCCGATACCAACAAGATTCCAAATAAAGCAACCAACAAATAAACAAGATAATGAAATAAACAAGTAAGACTGAGTAAAAATAGATGATCAGGTACAATTTGGATTATAGATTAGAAACATAAGGTAATAAGACCAAATCCAAATTACAGCCTTGTTACCAAAACATCACACACTATTTATTTATTTGGATTTGGTCTAATTACCTTGAGTACAAATAGAATTTACAATTTTAGCAATAAGTTATCAGGTGTTGAGAGGACAAGTATCTATGAAATTGAAAAGTCTTCAGTCTCTCATACTAAATTTACCTTCAGTCCAAATAACTCCAGGACCTGGTTTTCGACCGCTACCTCCCAGGTTCGATTCCCGCATTGGGCACTTTTTTCTGATAAAAAAAAAAAAAAACATGCGCCAATGGCCTCCGATTCTTGCAAAAGTTTAACACCACCAGCAAGTGTATGTAACCAAACGGAGCTTTGGCACATTTGTAAGTGCAAAGTCGAACGTTTTTCAAATGTGTAGACATGTGGTGCACTTACAGTAAAAGCAGTCGTCTACTTCTATGCACCATGATTACCATGGCTTGTACCACATGTACTAGGGATAAGCAAAAAAAAAACTCCAGGACCTTTAGGAGAGGCTGCTGCTTATCATTAAACAGCTTGAGGAGCATGAAGCCATGTAATCTTTGCACTAGGAGATAGGAAACAACAACAACACTACTTACTCCCCCACATCCCAGACTGGCCCATTGAAGAGCAAGTGCTCACCCCTCATTACCAATAAACACATAACTTGAATCTAATGAACACAAGGTAATAAGGCCAAATCCAAATAAATAAATAGTGTGTAATTTGGTCTTATTACCTTGGGTTTATAATCTATAATCCAAATTGTGCCTTATCATTGGATCTAATGAGTATTTCCTTTGTCACATGGCCACAGAGAGTGGCTCCACTTACCTGCCAGAGGACAGAGCAATGTCCTTCAAGGCCATCAGAAGACTCTCTCCTTCCACGTAGGCGAAGGAAAGATTAAGGCAGCCTGCAACACAAACAGTCAGCACCTAAGGCTACTCATTTACCAAGATAGAGGAGGCACAGGGGATACCCACTGTAAATAACTCAAAACTAAAAATAGGCAATAAATAGTGCTCCATAATGTCATACTATCTCCCCAGAACAACATAAATATGTACATGGAAAATTTGCCGGGAAGAAATTGATCCATAGAAGCATAGGGCGCCTCTCCCGTCAAAATAAACGTCAAAACCTGACGCCATCTATTCTAGCCATAGATTTGGCCCAGCCACATTGCCAGCTAAACACCTCTTTGGTAGATTGTGAAGATTCCATTATATCCCGTGTGGATCTCATGGAATAAAGTTCGCCCTAGACTGACGAGGGCCATTAGCCCGAAACCATGGTCTCTAGGTGGACGTTTCTCAGTTTGCCAAAGCTGGTGTTGTGGCTTTGTTACCGACCCGAGGCCGCTAGTTGCAGCGACGGTCAATAGATGGCGTCAGGTTTTGACGTTTATTTTGACGGGAGAGGCACCCTATGCTTCTATGGATAAATATGAACATTACAGTAGAACCTCTCTATAAAGGACAACATCTAGTTGCAGATACAAAGTGTCTTTTACAGAGAGAGTTTGATACACAGTGATCTTTATTGAAGACAAATGATATAACCAAGTATGAACAAAATTGCCTCCATTTTGTGTTCAAAGTAGACTACCAATACCAGTGATAGTGGTCTTCAAGTTGAGTTCAACTTTTGGTGACTGAATATTCTCCAATTTGGTTTGTTAATGACCATCACTCACAGCTCATCTAGTGATCTTCCTCTCTTCCTTCAATTATTTCCAACATCAACGTCTTTTATAAACCATTTGCTCTCATTATGTGTCTGAAATAGGTACTTCTCCCACCCATATTTCCAAAATAATTTTTTTTTACCAAATCCATAATCTTATTTTCCATAGGATTATTCAAATTATTATCTGTATATATTTACCATGTGTATATAATCTTTCTCCATTTTTACCCCTTTGTATATTTCCCACTTTCATGGTTTTTCTCCTTCTTGTAACCCCAAGGAGAATCCTCTGTAAGACCTGTGTGTCTTAATAAAGGTTTTTGTGTGTGTGTGTGTATCTGAAATAGGGCAGTCTTTTTTTTTTACCTATTTGGGATTCTACAATGCCAAGTTAAAGATAAGTGATCCTGCACCCATACAAGGATCCCAATATAAAGTGCTATTTAAGGATAGGCTTTTAATTATATCTAAAGAAAAAATGTTTTTTTTTTTCCACTTTTAATTCTAAGAATAATATTCTGTGTTTCTCAGAAAACTATCTTCTTCTTATCTGCTATCTTGTTTACACACTTGATAACAGTAACTATTTAAAACATGCTGTGGTAAAATTTCTCATTCAGTACTTTTGTTTGAAGATGGTAACAACGCTGTTATCGAAACTTCACACACTATTTATTTGGATTTCGTCTTATTACCATGTGCTATTTAAGGAATTCCTTTAAATCTTGGTGAATATCAAAATCAGATTTTTCTATTTGCTTTATTTCTAGTTATGGCATGTATCAGACACAACAAGGTTCCTTCCAGGGGAATAAAAGAGAGAATATTCCCTCCCACCTACTTTCTGCCAATGTCCTACATCTCAAACCACAAGTTGGCCAAGACTTACCAGGATAGGAATGCTCCAGGTCTCCGTTACGGATGACATGGGTCAGCTGGCTGGTGATTTTGTTGAAGAGCCGGTCGGAGAGTGCCTGGACTCTCTTGAAGTCCGACTGGAAACCATGCCATTAGTTAGCTAGTTACTGCACCTCACCATGGGAAAGAAGTCACCATTAAAGAACAGCAAGAATGGGACAGTAAAATCTACCAACCTCCATTTCTTCCTCAGCAATAGCACAGGCAGTTCCCAGTCCCACCACCAGGGGTGTAGGTACTGTACCGCTACGCAGGCCCCGCTCCTGGCCCCCTCCGCTGAGCAGAGGCACAAGCCGTACTCGAGGTCTCCTGCGCACGTACAAGGCACCAATCCCCTTGGGTCCGTAGATCTTGTGGCCACTGATGGAGAGCAGGTCGATGTTCATGTCGTTGACATCGATGGGGATCTTGCCCACAGCCTGGGCTGCGTCAGTGTGGAAGAAGACCTTCTTGCTACGGCAGAGAGCCCCTGCATCACACCATGGTGGACTCCAGTATTCAGATATAGAGCCAATATGCAACATTGCTGAAGATAGTAACACCACTGCTGCTGAAATATCACGTACTTATTTGGTAGTCCCCCCCTGTTATCTTTGATTCTTATCTAATATGCAAATTGTAATCTACCATTCTATTGGAATTGTAAAAGAATGTTAGAAAGAGTAAAAAAAATTGAGGGGGGGGGGAGATGTTGATTGGTAGACTACTGATAATTGGGACCAACAGTCCCAATTAATGTGACCACATATTAAATGACGGGGGTTGGTGGAAGGATGGTCAAAACCGTTGGTTTTGGACTGCTACAACCCGGGTTCGATTCCCGCATTGGGCACTTTTTTTCTGATTTAAAAAAAAATGCTCCAATGGCCTTCTTGCAAAAGTCTAACCCCACCAGCGAGTGCAAGTAACCAAAAAGGGCTCTCGCACATTTGTAAGTGCAAAGTCGAACTGCTTTTCACATGTGTAGACATATGGTGCACTTACAGTAAAAGCAGTCGCCTACTTCTTCCAACCATGATTATCATGGCCTGTACCACGTGTACTAGGGATAAGCAAAAAAAAATATATATATATATGTCATAATTTGTACATAACTGGATGTAATCCCACCACAATATGTATGCAATGTATAATCTAAAGATTTTAATAAAAACAAGGCTTAGAAATCTGGGAGAAAGGTTTAGAGAGAAAGGCCATCAAAGAGGAACGATCATTAGCAGGTTTTATTATCCAGGAACTCATAAAACTGGGTTCAAGAACCTAGTCCTTCCGGGATCATGTCAGAACAAGACATGAACAAAGGATTAGCAAAGATCCAATCAGAGCCCAGGAGGATTAGCTAGGAACCAATGGAAAGATTACACGAGTCTACCATCAGCCAATCAAAGCCCTGAGAAGTTTTCGTGTTAAATCGCGAACTCAGTTTAGTTAGTGAGGAACGTGGCACCATTGACACCAGTCAGGAGCTCGCCGCCATTGAGACCAGTTTGGAGCCAACACCCATCTTCTCAACCATCAGATAAGTCCAATCCTCAATAATGTGAACAGCCATAGATTAGTCAAATCCGCAAAATAGCTTCAACCCCTTTCTCCCTTGATCGCTGGCCTATTTTTTCGTTATTTTTTCCCCTGTAATACCTTACCAACTCAGCAAATACGACTGCGCCCACCACAATCAATCAATCAATCAACAATCAATTCAATCCATCTCAAAAAGGTAATCGTCCAACGTTACAGTGAGTCGACAGGATTCTACAGTGAGTCTACAGGTAATCTTTCAAATATTACATATATATATATTAAATGGTGGCAGAAGTCAGCAGAGGAAAGAAGATGTGAGGGAACTCACCAATCTCTTTGATGGGCTGTTTGACTCCAATCTCATTGTTGACTGTCATGATGGAGACCAGGCTGGTGTCAGGTGTGATGGCTGTCTCCAGTTTCTGGACATTACATCAGGGAGTCAAACCACATCATAGACCGTATTGGCTCATCCACTGATGACACCACCATCAACAAGCTCTACAGGCTTGATACCTAATATGATTGTTAAGTGAAGATAAGAAAGACCTCATATAGTAGCTGTCTGTGTACAGTATATGTAAACTAAGCAAGAACTCTAACTAATGTATATAAGGTTGTCCCAAAATTTCAAAAACATCTTCAAAAAATTCCAAATTTAGGCAAATTTTGATTATTTTTTTGTGTTTATATTGTCGTGCTGATCTTCACCTTTTATATTTCAGATGGCAATTGATAAAATGGAGCTGCGAGTTTTGATTCGTTACTGCGATTTGTGCTGCCGAAGGTAAGGAACAATTGCATATGCGGCGATTTCAAAGTGTTACAAGCGTTTCGATTCAGGCAACAAGAGTCTTGAAGATAAGGTTTGTGTGGGTAGGCCATTAATATCGGATGATGGAGACTTACAAACCGGGTTGGACTTTGAGCCTTCAACGAATACTCGAGAATTGTCTGATGTGCTTGGAGTTGGCAAATCAACAATTTACCGACACTTGAAACAACTTGATTTCGTTCACAAAAAGACATGCCAAGATCCACACAAACTCACCGAAGCATAAGCCAACAAACGAGTTGGAATTTGCCGTAAATTGTTCGGCAATCCATTGGACGACCATTTTTGGAAGCACATTGTGACATTAGATGAGAATTGGGTCTACCTGGCCCAGCACAATCAAGACAAGCGATGGGTTAAGAAAGGGCAAGAGAGATACCATCAGTTTCAAAACAAGATTGATTCGGCAAGAAAGTGAGGTTGTGAGTTTGGTGGAACTTAGAAGGGATTGTTCATTTTGAGTTGGCTCTGAATGGTCACCCATTAATGCCGAATTTTACTGTCAGCAACTGGAGCGGGTCTACGAAAGTTGAAGCAAAAGTACCCGTCTCTGATCAACTGAAAGCGCGCTTTGATGCAGCAGGACAAACCACATAGGAAGACCAAAGACAGAGCTGGACGGATTTCTGCCATATCCAGCCTACACTGTGCTCCATCAGATTACGGCCGCTCAATGCAACAACACTTTCTGAAGGGCCGGCCACCAATTCAAATCGTTTAATGAAGTCATGGAAGCGTGTCAAGAATTCTTTGATTTGAAAGTGGCTGAATGGTACTTTGACCAGATCCATAAGTTTGCAGATCAATGGAAGAAAGTCATAGAAAATGATGGTCTTTATTTTGAGGAATAAATTTTGTTTTTCTTATTACTTGGCGAGAATAATATTATTACGGTGAATACATAATACAATTACTTTATACATAATAGCGAATAATATAATGCCAAATAATATTGGTGTTTCAATTTTTTTGCAAGTTTTTGTGAACTTTTGGAACATCCTTGTTAGAGAGATGATCAGATTCTCTCTAAGGTAGTAACATGAAATCCCTGTCAGGTCATACTGCTCTGAACAAACAGATTTGTGAGATATTTATGCTGTCAAACCCAGGAGGAACTGACCTAGGGTAAGACCTGCTGCAAGAGGGGCAGAAGATTGCATCAGACAACATTGACAGATAATCAGATTAGGTTTCAATTGGATATTTCTTTCTCTCTTTCATACATTTTTGCAGAGTACTTTTTTCATTAAAAACCATAGAGAATAACACCTTGCCAAATGCTTTCATTTTATTTTTGCTGATGAGGACAAAAGATTTTTATGGAAATGTTGAGAAAATGAAACTTTTTATAGCTGAAGTGTATCTTTTATGTTAATAAATTCTGAAATGTTGTTATTTATTTGCCCAAAGTAAATATAAAACATAGGACAGACTTACATTGAGGCAAAGCAGCCCGGACTTCTCTACTGGAAGATAGGTCACCTTGAAGCCGGTGGACTCCAAGAATCTGCAGGAGTCCAGCACACATTTGTGCTCCTGCGCAACACAACAAGATTGATCTATCTGAAACAACCACTCTAGAAAACTACTGTAAAACTTATGGGGGTCGGTGGAAGGCTGGTTAAACCGTTTGGTTTTCGACCGCTACGACCCGGGTTTGATTCCCGCATTGGACACTTTTTTCTGTTTAAAAAAAAAAAAAATGCTCCAATGGCCTTCTTGCAAAAGTCCAACTCCACCAGCGAGTTCAAGTAACTAAACTGGGCTCTGGCATATTTGTAAGTGCAAAGTTGAACTGCTTTCCGCGTGTGTAGACATGTGGTGCACTTGCAGGAAAAGCAGTCGCCTTCTACCCACCATGATTATCATGGCCTGTTCCACATGTACTAGGGATAAGCAAAAATATATATATATATTGTTGTGTGGGAGCCTGGAAGTCACGGGGCCGTACTAAGGGATGTAACTTTTTATTGGTGCCAGGGTTGGGGCTGGTCCGGGGATGCATCTTGTCTGTAGCTTCTTGGCACTCAGGTCGGTCCTCTGTAGGGTTGGTTGGTGCGGGTCGGGCCATCTTCATTTTGCGTTGATCCAAAAATGGAACTTAAGTAAAAAAAATGATAATAATAAATAAATAAATAAAGAGAGCAAGCAAGAAAGTTGGTCCATTGTCAAAGTGCAATTTCTCACCAAACTCTGTTGTTCGATGACTCACAGAGAGAGTTTAAAATTAATTAAAATAAAATAAAAAAAAATTCTAAATCGTGAGCCTTGCTAGTTAAGATAGCGGCATATGTTAGTCGCGCCCACGTGTCCGCCGTTCAGGGTCGCGCCGTGGTTACACAACAAAGGGGACGGCTGAAGGACGGCTGACGTCCGAAAGCTCGTATACCACTTAATAAAGAAACTTACCACGTTCCTCTTAATCTCTCTTTTTATATTCCAAACGTGGCTTATCATGTCTGATGCCAAAGGGGGTTGGTGAAGAATTGGTATGAACCGTTGATTTTTGAGAGCCACGATGTGGGAACAAATTCTACATAGGACACTTTTTTTTTTTCTGAAGAAAACAATTGCTTCTCAAAGATCCCTGATTCTAGCAGAAGTTCAACTTTAGTGTAAGTAACAAAAAAAACAGGGCTTTTACCATTTATATAAACTATTTATTAGGATTTGGTTTAATTACTTTGTATCTCAGTGTGATTGAGTGGAGATAAGAAAGAAGAAGAAGACTTTGTATCTCTAATCTCAAGGTAATAAGACCAAATCCAAATAAATAAATAGTGTGTGACGTTTCAGTAACAACGCTGTTACCGAAACATCACACACTATTTATTTATTTGGATTTGGTTTTATTACCTTGTGTTTATAATCTATAATCCAAATTGTACCTAACCACAGCAACTGAGATTGAATCCCGCATTGAACACCTTTATCTGCTTCAATGGCCCCAGATTCTTATATGTCCGATCTGACCAATGACTGCCAGCAACTAAATGAGGTTTTGTGCAACTTGTAAGTGCAAATGTCAAACTGCATTCTACATATGTAGACATGTGGGGAACTTACATTAAAAGACAGTCACTAACTACCCACCATGGCCTATACTATATGCATACTTAGGATAAATTAACACAAAGCAATAACGAACCATCTATACATATAAAATGAAAGGATTTAAAAGCATGAATGTTTCTTTTATACATAATACAAACTTCTACTGCCCTTACTGCGATGAAAAAATATATTGGGAGGGCTCTTGGCTCATCAGTGGTGAACCCTCCCAGCAGTTTCGCCAATTTAACAGCCAAGTTCACCACTGATGAGCCAAGAGCCCTCCCAATATATTTTTCATCATAGTAAAGGCAGTAGAAGTTTGTATTATGTATAAAAGAAATATTCATGCTTTTAAATCCTTTCATTTTATTTATTTATTTATTTTTTTTTGCTTATCCCTAGTACACGTGGTACAGGCCATGATAATCATGGTGGGTAGTTAGCGACTGCTTTTTTACTGTAAGCGCACCACATGTCTACACATGTGAAAGCAGTTCGACTTTGCACTTACAAATGTGCCAGAGCCCCGTTTGGTTACTTGCACTCGCTGGTGGGGTTGGACTTTTGCAAGAATCGGGGGGCCATTGGAGCATTTTTTTTTTTTAAACAGAAAAAAGTGTCCAAAGCGGGGATCGAACCCGGGTCGTAGTGGTCGTAAACCAAACGGTTTAACCAGCCTTCCACCGACCCCCCTTTCATTTAATACTTAGGATAAGTTTAACAAAAAATAACGCTAGGTGAAAGCTATCAGTTTTCAGGATAGAGTCCCAACTCACCGTCTGTGTTGTGATGATATGTTTCTTCTTGGACTGGTTGAACCAGGCCACTCCCTTGAGGGAGATGTTGTTGGACTCTGTGGCCCCGCTGGTGAAGACTATCTCCTTGGCATCTGCTCCTATGAGGGAGGCCACTTGCTGGGGCCACACCACACAGTTAGACAGGGGGATTGGTGCTACAATGACTATTGAAACATATCTTAGGTGGAATCATGAACAGATTTATTTAGTTAGACCTTATTTTTTTTAAGGGTTCAAACCTTGTTATCTGGTTTTGATATCCAAACGGTCTTTAGAGAAGATAGAATCAGGAGAAGAACTCCCAAGCGAAGCTTGGAGAAGCAAACATTACTGACTATATTTCCAGTTAGATAAATGTAAACTTTGAGGTAGATAGGAAGAATGTTGTCATATCTTGCTGGAAATGGAATCATATCTTGGAGAGAGACGAACACGGACTATTGGGCTTATTGAAGTTTGACAAAAAAAAGTTAGACCTTATTTGTTATAAGAGAAAGTACACTATATCCTGGGTTCATTTTAGCTGGGTTTTACTGTAGTAAAATTAAAATACAGTAGAAAACCTCTCTGTAAAGGACATCTAAATGCAGAGGAAAAGTATCCTTTAGAGAGAGGTATCCTCTTACCATAGAGTTTCTAAATGGTAAAAATGGTCATTTCAGCAATGAAAACTGTCCTTTGTAAAGAGGTGTCCTCTAGCGGGAGTGTCCTCTCATGGAGGTTCTACTGTATATTACAATAGTATTTTCTAAAATATTATTCAAATTATATATTTGGTTATATCTCCAATAAAATGTCCACTAGCAGTGAAAGTTGTGATGGAATCATCTAACTGACTTTAATTCAACCAAAAGCTCTGATGCCTTGGGGTGTGGACTTAATGAGGTTAGACTGTATTTATAATCCTACAGTACTATTGTCTAATGATGGTAACAACACTGTTAGCGATATGTTGATAAGTGTGGTAGATACAGCCCAACTTCTTCAACACAACATCCCATGAACTCAGAATTTTCAGTTGAATTAGTCATTATACAAGGTAGTCCCAAAGTTCGTAAACACTTTTATGGTGAATAATATTGGTATTTCATAATATTATGGTGAATAATATTTGCTGTGGGGGTCGGTGGAAGGCTGGTTAAACCGTTTGGTTTTCGACCACTACGACCCGGGTTCGATTCCCGCATTGGACACTTTTTATGTTTAAAAAAAAAATGCTCCAATGGCCCCCCGATTCTTGCAAAAGTCCAACCCCACCAGCGAGTGCAAGTAACCAAACGGGGCTCTGGCACATTTGTAAGTGCAAAGTCGAACTGCTTTCACATGTGTAGACATGTGGTGTACTTACAGTAAAAAAAGCAGTCGCTAACTACCCACCATGATTATCATGGCCTGTACCACGTGTACTAGGGATAAGCAAAAAAAATATATATATATATATATTTGCTGTTATGTATAATGCCTTTGTATTATATATAAAGTAATTGTATTATGTATTATTATATATTCACTGTAATAATATTATTCGCCAAGTAATAACAAAAACAACGTTTTTAGAAAAACAAAATTTATTCCTCAAAATATTAAAAACAATTATGGGACAACCTTATAGAATTATAGTTCAATTAAAATGATTACCAATCATGATGAGGTATATACAATTTGGATTATAGATTATAAACACAAGTTAATAAGACCAAATCCAAATAAATAAATAGTGTGTGATGTTTTGGTAACAGCGTTGTTACCATCTTCATACAAAATAGTAATTTTGTCTGATGATGAGGTAACAACGCTGTTACCAAAACATCACACACTATTTATTTGGTCTTATTACTTTGTGTTCGATTAGCAATCAGGTCATTCCTACATTCACTGTTAGTGGACATTATGACATTTTATTGTCAGTACTTAAGAGGTGTGTTGGAATGTTGGTTGAATTGAAGTAGGCAATTTATAGAAGGGAAATGGTTGGGATTTGGAAAAATTGGCTAATTAATGTAATGTGAAAAAAATAGTACAAATGTGATATTGTACTGGGAAAAGGTGCATA
The DNA here is from genome assembly GCA_030710605.1 of Cordylochernes scorpioides. Classification (NCBI taxonomy): domain Eukaryota; kingdom Metazoa; phylum Arthropoda; class Arachnida; order Pseudoscorpiones; family Chernetidae; genus Cordylochernes; species Cordylochernes scorpioides. The sequence goes on along the minus strand of CP092875.1, from coordinate 66,147,819 downwards.
AATTATGAAAAAAAGCATCTCCATATCGTGCAACTGAAAGTTGCTGATGGCGCAAGCCATCAGCATCTTTCAGTTGCACGATAAGGAGATGCCTTTTTCATAATTAATGTAAGTCATCAATCATAATTCAGTTGAATTAAAGAATGTATACTGTGTATATTTAATGAATACTATAAATATATTTAATAAAAAAAACACACCAACAAAAGTCAACAACCTGAAAGACATACATGGCAGGATTTCCTGGTTTTATCAAGAACAGGCTTTTGCCAATATTCTGGAAATAGTTTAGTTGCGCTAGATGGTGCAACAATTATCTTTTCATCACTGTCCTCATCATCAGACCTGAGGAATGGCAATGGTGTCATTCTTCTCTTAATTAACTTGGCAAGGAGGAGTTCAATATGGACAACTCACTTGAAAATAAATCCATCATCAAATAACATCTCTGTCACAGAGGTCAGCCATCATGGAATGTCATTTCACCCTGTCCTATAAGTAAGACAACTTTCTGTGATGTGACTTAAGGGCCCAGGCAAAGTCAGACTTTCACCAAAGTGTGTCTGGATCATGGTGCCATGATTAACAAAAGCTGCACCCCTACACACCATTCCATGAGATCATCTTCTTCTTCTTTCTTATCTCCACTCAATCATATTAGGGTATCAAGCTTGTAAAGCTTGAGACTTTTGATGGTGTCTGCCGGGGAAGAGTAGAGATACGAGATCATAAACTCATTGAATTTGTGTAATCTTTACACAAGGGGATAAGAAACAATAACTTAAGGGCTGATAAAAGGCCCCTAGAGAACCAATAACATGTTTGCGATAATCATGGTTTCTTTTAGATAAGCTGCTAGTCAAAGCTTTAAATTCCCCAATGCCATTGGTTGAAAGCTTTCTGTTGTATATATAGATATATAGGTAGAATTAAAATTAAAATAGCTTGCTATACTGACATTATACTCTCAATTCGACATTATACTCTTAAATCAACATCGAAATTTTATATAACTTTCCTTGAAAAAAATATTATAAAACCTTTTTATATATATATATATTGCAAGAGAATATTTACCTTTTTATAATACTTCACAATAAATTTATTAAATATTTAATAAAAAATATGCCTAAACAATTTGAGCCTCATCATGTTACTCTATCTTCAGACTACTCTCAACTCACTAAAAAAACTATATAAACATAAAATATGCAAAACTTTCTTATAACAATAAAAGAAAATAAGACCTAATCCAAATAATCTAATAGTGTGTGATGTTTCGGCAACAGCATTGTTACCATCATCAGACAAAAGAATTGGTACCTGCAGCTCCAGAACACATTTTGGCTTGCATTAGATGCACTAAACAGGACCTTTGGGAGAGGCCGCTGCTCATCATAAAACAGCTCGAGGAGCATGAACTCATGGAATTCGTGTAATCTTTACACAAGGGGATAAGAAACAACAACAATTTGGATTAGGTCTTTTTTTTTTTAATTATAATCTATAATCCAAATTGTGCTTTATCATTTCTTATAACAATTATATTGTAATGTGGAAAATTAGGAAAGACAAACTTCCGGATGACACGGCAATTTATTTAATGCAAGAGCAAAATCAACATTTATAAGATACAAGATAAGCAATGAGGGAAGTTTCCAGAGTAGCAAAACTATAAATAATATAAATATCAAAACAATAATGATCTGAATATATAAGATATTGTTGTGTGGGAGCCTGGAAGTCACAGGGCTGTACTAAGGGATGTAACTTTTTATTGGTGCCAGGGGCTGGTCCGGGGATGCATCTTGTCTGTAGCTTCTTGGCACTCGGGTCGGTCCTCTGTAGGGTCAGTCGGTGCGGGTCAGGCCGTCTTCATTTTGCGTTGATCCAAAAAAATGGAACTTAAGTTCCCAAAAACAAATCTCTACAAAATAAATAAAGAGAGCAAGCAAGAAAGTTGGTCCGTGGTCAAAGAGCAATTTCTCGCCGAACTCTGTTGTTTGGTGACTCACAGAGAGAGTTTAAAATTAATTAAAATTTTAACTAAAATTTTAAAAAATTTCAAAAGCATGGCCTTGCTAGTTAAGATAGCGGGCGTGTGTTAGTCGCGGCCACGTGTCCGGCGTTCAGGGTCGCGCCGTGGTTACACAACAATATATAAATACTTTGTTACATATTTACATACATTCCATTCATTAAATCTTCTTAAATAATACATATTTACATATTTTTCTCTAACACCATTAAGATGATCATATACAACACTTTCCTCTTCTCCCTAGATGAACTGTTATTTCTAACTAAGGAGCCCCTGCTGTAGTTGGCACAAGACAAGGGTTAATGGAACATTTTATAGAGTCAATGGTTGTCCACATTGAACCATCACACTCTGCTGATACTGTTGGTCTAGGAATTTGACGGAACCACACAAGTGTGCACTTTCAAAAAAATGGGTCGGAAACATGTGTAGTTATGTAGTAACAGACTATAGAGCTTGAGATGGTGTCTACTGGGGATGAGTAATGTTCATCAATGGATGAACCAATACAGTCAATGATGTGGTTTAGGGTTGTTGTAGGTTGACACTTAGTACATAGTGGGAAACAGCCAGACTGGAATGTTATGCAGTAAGGTAATATAAGGTTGTCTCAAAAGTTTGTGTTTTTCTTAAAACATTTATCTTATTACTTGGTGAATAATATTATTATGGCGAATACAATTCCCATCCCTGGACACTTTTATTTTTCCGTTTATCATTACTCTTCACAATTCATCCTTTCATACCTCATCCCTAAGGTTGAAAATAATTGTTATTTCTCCTTAAAATAAATTTTGATTTTTCGTTGAAAAGAAACACATGCGGTGTAATTTTCAAATGTTGTTTTACAATATCACAAGCTGCATTATATTGTATTATACAATTACTTTCCACATGTGTAGACATGTGGTGCACTTACAGTAAAAGCAGTCGCCTACCTCTACCCACCATGATTATCATGGCCTGTACCACGTGTACTGGGAATAAGCAAAAAAAAAAACTTTCTACATAATACAAAGACATTATACATAATGGCGAATTATATTGGTATTTCAATTTTTTGCAAGTGTTTACAAACTTTTGGGATAACCTTGTATGATGTAAGTAAATATATAAATATCTCATATTTGATAATATGATAATTGATAATATGATATTTGATAATTAGATAATATTTGATGATATTTAAAAGAAACGCATTGCCAGTAAATTTATTTGTGTAAAATTTTAACATTATACAATGGAAACAATCAAGACACACTCACCTTACGAGCATTCTCTACAGCCTGTTCACTCTCCCAGCCGTAGGCGTGGGACCTGCTGTGGGGGTTGCCAAACTTGGTGGTGAAGTAGGGGAGCATGGCTTCCAGTACCCGGGGATCCTGGCACATGCACATACCATGTTGACGAGCATGAACTCATGGAATTTGTTTAATCTTTACACAAGGGAATAAGAAACAACAACACTTACTTAGTTCTAGGTATACAACCTAGGCTGCCATAACACATAGTAACATGAAAAAATAGTACAAATGTGATATTGTACTGGGATAAGGTGCATAAATTAAGAAAAAGGCATCTCCTTATCGTGCAACTGAAAGTTGCTGATGGCTTGCGCCATCTATTGGAATAAATATCAACTATTCTCGTTGATTTTTAATTATTCCAGAATTGGCCAAATACCCATTCTTAATTAATCAAGAAACCACGCTGATGAGGGCCAACAGCCCGAAACCCGTCCGTGGTTAGCTTTTCTTGATTAATCAAAAATGGGTATTTGGCCAATTCCGGAATAATTAAAAATCAACGAAAATAGTTGATATTTATTCAGATAGATGGCGCAAGCCATCAGCAACTTTCAGTTGCACGATAAGGAGATGCCTTTTTCTTAATAGTAACATGTAATACAACTGGGCTACAGTTATAGGTGGAGAGAGAGGTCAGCTCTATGGGTCACCATCAAATAGAGAAGTCTATCATCTTAGAATAAAGGACTGGGAAGGTGATACAGTAAATAACTCAACTGGCACTCACTGAGGAACACCAAAATTAGACCCAACTGCTTATGACCAAATTCCAAATAATAAAATTATGCGCAGTATTTTGGTAAAAGTACTGTTATACAGAAAATTTACATATACAGTAAAATCCCACCAATAAGAATCCGGGAAATAGAGAACTTTCTCTTATAACAAACCTCAGGTAATCCCCAATTTCATTCCATTGGAAATACTATTGCGTTATAATGAAATTTTATATTTTTAAAATAATGAACTACCCCTATATAACAAACCTAATTTTAAGACCCAAAATAATCATTCTAGTTAAAATACTAGGCTTATAACAAACTTGAAATTTTCAATTAATAGATTTTTAAAATAGCAAAATTCCGAGCATGTTTCAGCTCACAGATTGCAATTTCAAAACAATAAATTTAACAGAATAGTTTTTGTTTACATCTATGTTCTATTTTTACATACACATGTTATATAGAATTTTGCATTACACTTTTTATTCAATAGAATATTTTTGCATTTAATTTTTGAATTGCAAAAGGCTTCCAAAATAAAGAAGAAAAAAAATCAAAGAAAGGCGTTCTTAACAAACTATCACTAGAGAAAAAAAAATGCTATTATCAAAGCTTTTTAGAGTGAAACAATGCAGGCAAAACTTCAAAACATGTTGAAAAAAAGAAAAAATTAACTTTTCTACTACAGTAGAACCTCTATGAGAGGACACTCATGCTAGAGGACATCTCTCTATAAAGGACAGTTTTCATTTGCAAAATTACCATTTTTAGTCTATAGAAACTCTTCAGTAAGAGGACACCTCTCCCTAAAGGACACTTTGGCTCTGCAATTAGATGTCCTTTACAGGGAGGTTCTACTGTATAAGAGATGAATAATAAGAAGCTATTAAAAATTGGTACGAAGAGGAATCCATCTTTTGCCCTGATTGTAAGTGTTACTATCCCATATCAGAAGTGTTCTTCCAGACTTAAGTCTGGTCATCTACGGACAATGACTTTCCAGAATGGTTGCAGGGTTTTCCCACTATGTACTAAGTGCAATTCTCAGCCTGCAACCCCAAGATATATTATTGACTGTATTGACTCATCCATTGATGAGCTCTACTCTTCCCCGGCAGACACCATCAAAAATCTCAAGCTTTACAAGCATGATACCTTAGTGTGATTGAGTGGAGATAAGAAAGAAGAAGAAGTGTTCTATATCTAGCTAGTGTAATCTAGGCCAGAGGTCAACAACCTGCGACTTGTGAGCCACATGTGGCTCTTTGGATGTGAAGCTGTGTGTAGGACTCGCATAAATAAAAACTTTACTTATGCGATAAGGCACAATTAAAGTGAAAGCACTATTCAAGCATTGCCCCTTTCAATAAGTATTTTTTCTTCCATTTCCAATTTCCATATATTCATCTAAAGTCTAGATTTTGTTTTGAATCTGTCAGACAAACATTTGCTGGCTTTAAAATCAAAATAGATGTTGGCCTTTTTGTTACATAATGGACCTGTTTATTTGGACATTTTTAGTCTTGGTCAGGGGTTGGCAACCTTTTGAGTCAGAAGAGTCGAAATATTACAATTTACAAAATTTCAAAGTTTCTAAAGAGTCACAAATTTTTTCCTTGCCAACAATAAAGAGTACTCGCATAAATAAACACAAGGTAATAAGAGCAAATCCAAATAAATAGTGTGTGACGTTTCAGTAACAGCATTGTTACCATCTTCAGACAAAATTACTGAAGTCTGAAGATGGTAACAATGCTGTTACTGAAACCTCACACACTATTTATTTATTTATTTATTTGGATTTGCTCTTATTACCTTGTGTTTATTTATGCGAGTACTCTTTATTGTTGGCACGAAAAAAATTTGTGGCTCTTTAGAAACTTTGAAATTTTGTAAATTGTAATATTTCGACTCAAAAGGTTGCCAACCCCTGACCAAGAATAAAAATGTCTAAATAAACAGGCCCAAGATGTAACAAAAAGGAAAACATCTATTTTGATTTTAAAGCCAGAAAATGTTTGCCTGGCAGATTCAAAACAAAATCTAGACACTAGATGAATATATGGAAACTGGAAATGGAAGAAATATATTTATAGACTTCAATACTTCAATCGACAAAGTATTAAAAACATTTTAAAAAGTAAACTTTGTATTATAGAGAGTGATAAAGTTGTCTTAAAATAATTTTATATAGAGTAGAACCTTCCTTTAGCAGACACCCCGCTAAGTTTTCATTTGCAAAATTACAATTTTTACAATTTAGCAACTTTCCGGTAAGAGGACACCTCTCCCTAAAGGACACTTTGGCTCTGCAATTAGGTGTCCTTTACAGGGAGGTTCTACTGTATCTTTTAATAAAGCTTTGCCCCTATGATTTGTCTTGATTTTTATATTTATACTATATGCTAATAAGAACCATCACATCAAAGGGGAATTCCTTTCACAAGATATTTTGTGCACATTTTGATATTCAGCGATTTTTTTTTTATTATCCTTAGTACACATAGTACAAGCTATAATAATCATGGTGGGTAGTAGTTGGCGTCTGCTTTTACTGTAAGTGTACCACATATATATAAAAAATATTTGGTCGCAGTGGTACAGCCTAATCCACGCTGATGAGCGCCAAAAAGCGCGAAACGCGTTCGTGGATGGCTTTTCTTGATTTATCAAGAAATTGGGTTGGCCAAATATCAGGGAACAGGCTAAATCAATGATTAGTTGATTTCTGTTCCACCAGTTGGCGTTCTGCCTTCTGTAAAGCACATGTGTTCCTGGTCAGGATATGCCATTTTTATTTTTGATTTCAACACCTGATCTTTTTATCTTTTATTTTTTTCTTTCATTTTTTCATATATATATATACATGAAGAAAGCGATTAGACTTTTGCACTTATAAATGTGTCGGAGCCCTGTTTCTTCAGAGATGATTAGTAGAAAATTATAATTTCGGTGATGAAAACAGTACTTTGTAAAAAAGTGTCTCCTAGTGAGAATGCCCTCTAATGAAGCATGTTCTACTGTAGTTGGAAATGAAGAGGGATAAAAGAGAGTCGATGGGATGTTGGGATTAGAAATACATTCATGGACAAAACTTAAGAAAGTGGAAAGTCTTTGATATCGCCCATCATCTCTTTTTTGAAAGAGACAGAGGCAATTTGTTCATACTTGGTTATCTTGTGTCTTCAATAAAGGTCACTGTGTATCAAATATCTTTCAGAGATATTGTCTGAATCCCGATATACATGGTAAAAGGTTTTCTTAAGTTTTGTCCAAGAGTGTAATAAAAGAGGAATGAATGGCATATTGTCCCAAGACAAGGAAAGGGCACACACTCACCACAGGTGTTGTGGCCTGGGCATCCAGGTAGAGAGGCTTGAGCATCTTCTCTGCAACAACAACATCTTCAGTTATAGAAAGATAAGTAGATGCAACATAAGGGCCTGGTAGGGAGTAGTTCTACCAGCAGCAAGAATAATAGAAATATTGGGTCAATATACAATTATAAATTGATGAACCTGCAAATGACTTTTATTGAAGACACACAAGATAACCAAATGTGAACAAAATTGCCATTTGCTCTCCTTTAAAAAAAAAAAAGGACTATTGGCAACATCAATGATTTTCACTTCCTCAAGTTTTGTTCGTTAGTGTAAAATCATGAGAACTTTGGCTTTCCCAATTTTCCAAAGTGACAATATTAGTGAGATGGATATACAGTAGAACCTCCCTTTAGCAGACACCCCACTAGAGGACACCTCTCCACAAAGGACAGTTTTCATTTGCAAAATTACCAATTATTACAATTTAGCAACTCTCTGGTAAAAGGACACCTCTCCCTAAAGGACACTTTGGCTCTGCAATTAGGTGTCTTTTACAGGGAGGTAGTTCAACTGTATATAGTTTCCAACAATGGTGGCGAATAAAACTGTCAATGGCCTCCAGGCAGAGATTGTGAAGGACAGGTGTTGGGAGGAGATAAACCCGGTTTATCAGGAGATAACGGAGCAAGCCAGCACTTACTCGGGGGAGGTGGGGTGACATTCTGGCTGGTGGGTCGGATGTGGTTGAGAAGGGTGGCGGCCAGCGCCCGGGGTCTCAGCTTTATCATAACTCTCTGCACCACATCGGCTCAATGACTAATGTGGTTTATATTCAACAACACACCTTCCTCCAGTTTCAACAAATAACATCACTAAGGGAATTGGTAGAGAAACTGTCTCAAAATTCACAAGTGATAAGACCAAATCCAAATAAAAAAATAGTGTGTGACGTTTCGGTAACAGTGTTGCTACCGAAACGTCACACACTATTTATTTATTTGGATTTGGTCTTATTACCTTGTGTTTATAATCTATAATCCAAATTGTGCCTTATCTGTCTCAAAATTCCTTGGACAGATATGGTAGGTAACAAATAATCAAGTCCTCAATCGAATGGGTAAAGAATGCCAGCTGATAAAGTTCATAAAACAACAAAAACTGACGTTTGCTGGACATGTGATGCGTGGATCAGCAGGAGAGACATTGCTGACAGTGTTGGAGGGAAAGCTCCGGGGTAGAGATTGAGGGGAAGGAGACGACAGGGATACACAGACAATCTAAAATAATGGACTGGACAACACATCTACGAGGAGATAAAGAGGATGGCGGAGGAAGTATAGAAAGACCATGTGGCTCACCTTCAGTAGAGAAATGCATTAAAGGAGGAGGAGAAGAGAAACTGTTGTGATCTTTCAACAGCCACGATATGGAATATCTTTATATCACGCCGGAAAACATAGAATATTATCAAAAGATGTTAATAAAGAAGTCATTACAACTAGTGAAATGGAAACATCATTTAAACTTCAATAAATTATGCAAAGAAGAAAACTTCATCCCACCATCTTTAAGAATAAAAGATCCTGTAAAGAACCATTTTTCTGTCAAACTGATAAAAAATATGCAACTAAAGCTGTTGAGAGCAAGAACCCAAGGATGTTACTCTAATATAAGAATTTTAACTAAAACCATTAAAGATTTAATATGTTTATTATCATTATCTGATTTTGGATCAACTTTAGATGATTTAATCATAAAGATTAACTTAAGAATATCTCGTTTAAAATCTACAATAGAAAAGAAGCATAACAAAAAGCTGGAATATTGGGTTAAAAAATACCACATACCATCATTAATAAGAGTCAAGAAATATTCTACAGTTATTAACCTATCCCAATCAAATCTCACCACAGATGAAATAAATATACTCTCAAACGGTTTAAAACACAGAATAACAGGAAAACCAGACCCTATAAAAATTATAAGTGAAGTAGAAATAGCCATAACAAAACTAAAGAACCAAGACAAGAGTGAAATTAGACACAAGATAACTAGTATTCTGAAAACGCCAAGTAACCTTCCTCTGCATAATCCACATGAAAGAAGAATTATCCAAAACCTCAAAAACAAAAAAAGACTTGATATTTACACAGGCAGATAAAGGACAGTAATCATGGATCGAACAGACTATTGCAGGAAAATGGATGAAATTTTAGAGGATCAGACCACATTTAAACCTATCAATGAAATAGATAAGAAAAATTTGTATATACATTTTAAATAAGAAATGAACAGACTATCAAAAAGCAGCATATTTCAAAAGATGAACATACTTTATTTCTATCGAATATGGAAAACAATAGTTACATTTATGGCAAACCAAAGATACACAAAGAAAACTTCCCATTAAGACCAATAGTAGCTTTCCATTAATCGCCTTTATCTCCAATAGCCAAATTTTTAACAGCTTTTCTACGGCCCATAATCAATAGTAAGTCTTTTCCATTGTCAATTTCTAAAATACCGAATTTTATAAATGATATACTTAACCTTAAAATTAACAATAACTACGTATTAGTTTTGTTTGATGTAGAAGCACTTTACCCCAGTCTCTCTCTCTCTCTCTCCCCCCCATGAATTAATCATAGATAATACTAGAACATTTTTAATTGAAAATAACATAGACACCTTAAGCATTGAAAAAATAATTGATTTAATATTGTTATGTTTAAAAATAAACTTATTTACATTTAATTCAAAAACATATAAACAGATTAAAGGTTCCCCCATGGGAAGCCCGTTATCCTCCCCCATAGCTGAAATAGTTATGCGTGCTATAGATACGTGGATTACATCTCTATACCCTGAAGACATTATTATATATAGAAGATATATAGATGATATCTTTTGCATATGTACAGACAGCCAACTTTCCCATATCCTAGCCTCCTTTAATAGTTACCATACAAATATTAATTTTACAGTAGAAAAAGAGAATAATGGTACCCTTCCCTTTTTAGACATTAAAATCATAAGGATAGAAGATAAATTAAATACAGGTGTATATTATAAGCCATCTTTTTTATCCCAAACTACATTAAATATTCTTCATTCTGTCCTCTTAGCCATAAGATCAACACCATAAAAACATTATCTAAAAGAGTATTCACACATTGTTCTTCACCTCAATTAAAAACAGAAGAAACACAAAATATTATTTAAAATCTATTATCATCAGGTTACCCAAAATCCTTTATCCTGCGACATTTTTATCAGACTGCAGAAAACACCAAATCAATAACTCAAAAAGCAGAAATTTATAAAGCATTATGCATCATCCCATATTCCCTACAGTCAGTATCCATAGCTAGAACACATAGAAATTATGGTATCAAAACTATGTACAATAATTCTCCAAATTTAGGCAATATGATAAGAAACCCATTAACAAAGAACCAACCCAACATTCCATTCAATAGAAAAGAAGCCATATACTCCATTTCATGTAATATAACTGTAGTTCTAAATATGTAAGGGAGACTGGGAGAAAAGTTCATAATAGAATAGCCGAACATAATAGGAACATTATCAATAGTGACCCAAGATCTTTAATAGTTCAGCATATAAAAGAAACAGGTCACACATTTAACTTATCCCAACCCATAGTGCATTATGACAATATCCATAGGAAATACCAAAGACTCTTAATAGAATCTATGATAACCAAACAACAAAAAAGCATAAACAGATGCATAGAAATATCAGAAACATATGAAATAATATTAACAAACACTAAGCCTTATATTTAAAATATGTAAAATATAGTTAAATATGTAAACATTCTATTACATAATCTAATATGTAAATATTCTATCTATTATTATTATCTTTGTTAAATCAAAACTTTATAAAATTAAATATGCAAAAAATTATTTTGTATAAAAATAGTATATATATCATCAAATTGTTATCGTGATACTCCTGTGGAAGGACTGACAGGTCCGAAAGCTAGAGAATAAAAATTTGAGCAAGAAACTTCGCCCTGGAGACTTTATTTTCTTTATAATATCCTTATTGTTCACTTTTTTCTGAAGAAAAATTTACTTAAATGACTTCAGGATTCTTGCAGAAGTTCCCATCAATGAGTGCAAGTAACCTAATGGGGCTCTGTCAAACTGCTTTTCACATGTGTAGACATGTGGTGAACTTACAGTAAAAATAGTTGCTAACTACCCACCCATGATTATCATGGCCTGAACCACATAGTAATTGGGATATGTACCAACACTAAGAGTCCTCCAACAAGAGTTGGAGTCAACCATTGTGAGAGATTGTATTGTATACATAGAACAATTTAGTTTTTTAAAGTCACAAATATGTTGTTGTTGTTGTTTCTTATCCCCTTGTGCAAGAGTTTCCACAAATTTCATGCTCATGGAATGGGGTGTAGTGGTGCAGCTTTCGTAGTCACAAATATAGTACACTTAAATGAATAACTTTATTAATGCCATCCTATAACACGTTATGTTGGGGAACTTTGGATGAGGTTTCTAAGGGTTCATTCTTTATCATGATTGTTCTTGTGTTATGTAATCCTAAATCAGGAGATAATTCCTTCAAAGACATCTCAAATTTAATCCAGCATCTCCACCAATTGTAACGATTAGAGAATAGAGATATACAGAGCTATCAGGTTTTATTATTAAATTAAGGCTTGAAAAGTGAGTAATGTCTATCTCACCATCCTCTAAAGAAGAAAAAGTACATACAGTTAAACCTGTCTATAGCGCCCCCTCTAAATAGCGCCTTCTTCTCTATAGCGCCCAATTTTAAATATGTAGTACGATGTGATTTACATTAAAAGTGACCTGTCTATAGCACCCTATTTTGGCAAGTCCCAAGAGGGAGCGCTATAGACAGGTTTAACTGTATATATATCCAGTTATTGGTCGTGACGTCAGTGTGACGCCCGATGTAAACAAAGGCTGTGATTGGTTCGTTGCGAGCGTCACTACCTTGACCTTGGGGAATTGTCTGATTGGCTGGATAGATCCAACTCGTCGATATAGAATTTTTTTTTTTAAATACATTAATATTGAATTTTTGAAATACCTCTTTGGTTACCTTAATATTTATAAAGGGCTTTTTATTCCTATTAAGGGCACATCGACACACACACTTACTGCCATCTATTGGAAAATATATCAACTATCTGTTTACTTTTTATCTTAACAAGTTGGCTTGTACCCCCTTCTTGAAATATCAAGAAAGACCAAAGATGTATACATGTTTCTGGTTGTTGGCATTCACTAGCGTGGTTCAGATTGTACATTGAAGGCCATGGGGCTCTTATGCACATATTTTTATTTCATGAAAGGGTATTTAAAGCCAAAAGTAGTTAGGAAAGCTATACCATGTATATTGGTTTCAAACCAATCTGGATAAATAAACTGTCTCAGTACGTCATCACAGCTTCATTTTTAGAATTAGGAGGAATGAATGAAAGTGAAATTAGAAAAAAATTATTTTAAATTACGCAACACACATATTTTTTAATGTATATATATAGATAATAACACTTTATATTGTAAATATAACCGATAACTCAATATGGGTTTTAATACTTTTAATATATATGTAAATTATAAAAAACGTACCTTTTCGTTTAATTATGCGCACATGGGGGGTAAAAATCTAAAATTAACGATAATTTGTTTTATAATATAGGTATAAATATATTTTATTTGTTTATAATTTAGTTTCTTTTCAGGAAAATTTATATAATTTACGGGGAACTTAACAATAAAACCGTGTGGGGGAACCTAAACAAAAACAAAGATATTTTATTAAAATGATGATATTTATCAAGGTAGGAAAGAGTAAAATCAATAAATTTTGTGAATGAATTTTCTAACTTACTTAGCAGCCCCGTAAATAAAGATATTTCCTAACTTAAAATTTATAATACCTTTAAACACACACTTTTTCAAAATTAGAATTAATTTATTAATTTTTCATATTATCTAAAGAATCTTATGAAATATTTTAAAATTTTAATATTTTTTTAATACACCTATCCCCCGATTTACACGGTAGATACGTTCCTGAGAAAAACGTGTAAATCGAAAATTAAAATTTTTCAAGTCAAAACCGTGTAAATCGAAAAGCTTGCAGAAAATGCATAATTTTGCTGTTTAACAATTGTGATTTTTTTCAATATTTTTAGGTGAACACAGAAATAAAAATAAAATGCATTGATAGGTTAAAATATGTAATATATTACCGAAACACTGTTTTTTATATAATTACAATACATACATAAACAGAAGAACAAAAAAAACCAAAGGTGTTTTATTATCTGTTGGAAAAGAAGACTTCCGAAGCAGCCAATGGGAGGCCGGCGGAGGCAGCTACGGGGATGCAGCGGCAAAAATGAGGAAACAACAGAGGAAGAACTTGTAAACAACTTTTTCGAACGCTAGAATTTGCCCTGATCTCCGATTCTTTTAGTGTAAATGTTTAAATAATACTTTACTTATTTTCTTAAATTGTAATAAATATAATTTTCCCTCCTGTTTTCGTCGTATATTTTAAAAGTGTTATAAACAACGACGCCTTAACTTTGAACCTTCAACCCCGCCGACCAAGAATAGAGGTGAGTGACTACCTCTATAGAATTTAGATCGTCGTCACAACACAGAGTGGCGGTGAAATCGCAATATTTTTGGCATCCCAGCCGGGACTGTTGAAGGTAAATTCTAGAAGAAAAAAAAAAAGAAGCATTTAGAGCTGACCATTTTGGAACTCGCTAGCTAACCCTACTTGCCGCTTTGTTTACAAGATGGCGGAAGAATTAATTCTACGTTTAAAAAAGAAGCGTGCTGTTAACAGATCATATTTAACGAAAACATGCAATAAGATTGAAAGTGGACTTGACACGCTAATGAGAATTGAACTTGAAGAATTATTAGAACAATTGAATGAATCATTCAACGAACTTAAAGTAGTGGATCACGAAATAGAAACGCTTCTTGAAACTGACGATTTAGAGAAGGAATTACAGGGCGTAGAGGAATATCGAGAGAAATATATTACTTGGAGATTTAGGGCAAATAAAAAGATTCGCCAATCAGATTTTCAGGGCGAAAATATACCGAATTCGAACTCACGAATAGACGAAAACGAAATGAGACATTATGTACCTTCCTGCACGACTGTGAAACTTCCGAAATTGATGATATCGAAATTTTATGGAAACTTTAGTGAATGGCTGACGTTCTGGAATTCTTTTGATGCAGCTATACACCAGAACAACTCACTGAACCCGATCGATAAATTTAACTATCTGAAGTCACATCTCGGCGGAACTGCACTAAACACAGTCGAAGGTTTCGCTTTATCTGCGGACAATTATGAGAAAGCTATAAAATTGCTTAAAGACAGATTTGGGCGAGAAGACATTTTGATTAGCCGACATATGAACAATTTGTTGTCAATGAGACCACTCAAAACATCAAGCGATGTAAGAACCTTCCGCGAACTTTTTGACAACCTTTCTGTTCATATAAGAAGTCTCGAGTCACTAAACGTGTCCATTGATGTTTAAGGACAACTGTTGTGCCCGATAATAATAAAGCTTCTACCTGCAGACCTTAATTTGGAATTGAACAAAGAACTCCCGACAGGTTATGTAATTAATGACTTGATTACCTTTCTGGAAAGACAATTAACTGCACGGGAGAAGAGTTTTAGAAACGAAATCGGTACCGGGAATGAATCAACTTCTAAACCTAATTTGGTAAACAAACATCCAAAGACAAGATTCTACAATGAAAAACCAATTGCGACAGCTTCAGAACTTTTGAATTCAGTTCACAAATCGAATGAATGTGTATTTTGTGGTAAAGACAACCATGGAAGCCCTAAGTGTGACTTTGCAGCTAATATTAGTTTAAACGAAAAGAGATCACTCATGAAGAAAAAGGGCGTTTGTTATAAATGTCTTCGGCCTTTTCATTTAAGTAAATTTTGCAGAAATGTAGTCCGTTGTTCGATCTGCAACATGTCTTCCCACCTGGATGTCATGTGCACAAAACTGATTTTAGATAGAGGTGGATCTTCCAAGTCTCCAACGGTGCAAGATGAAACTCTCGCCAACTTATCAACCTCCCCAGACGTCTTGTTACCTACTTTGAGAGTGACCCTCAAAGGGAACAGAACGGAGAAGACGGCACGGGCTATAATAGACACCGGATCCCAAAGATCGTATATTTTACATAGCACAGCAATGGAAATGGAATACGAACAATCTAGGAGAGAGTTCTTCCGGCATTCCTTGTTTGGAGGATCGAGTACCGACGTAGTTGAACATGAGGTCTATACCATTCATTTATCTGACATCAATAATTCCTATCGCTGTGAGTTTGAAGCACTAGGTCAACCCCTTATCTGTGGAAGCATACCTCCGGTGTGTCCAAGATCATTGTTAGAAGGGAGTGAAGAACTCGACGTGTCTGATTTGATGAGAGACCGTATAGAAGTCCTTATAGGCGCGGACATCGCCGGGAGATTGCTAACTGATGATCAGAGAAGGATCTCATCTGGACTGGTGGCAATCCGTACCAAACTAGGATGGACTGTGATGGGAAAGATTCCTCCAACGGAGGTGAGAGATGACATCAGCTCCCTTTGCGTGACCACACTTCTATCTTTGGATCTAGAAAACTTGTGGAAATTAGATGCAATTGGAGTCTCTGACGCGGAGGTTGAGAAGAAGACTCAGTCATTACAAGCTGAAATGGAGGAACATTTCGCCCACACCACGACGCGAGATATCGAGGGGCGCTATGAGGTAGCTCTACCCTGGGTGCAAGACAAGGAAAGGATTCCTTCGAATAAAGATCTAGCCGAAAACCAACTAAGGTCTGTAAGAAGAAAACTTGAAGAAGTTGGAGACATGAAAGAGTATGGACAAATCTTTGAAGAATGGATGAAACAGGGGATAATCGAGTATGCCAGAGAGGATAAACTAGATGGTGTACACTACCTGCCACATCGACCAGTGTATAAAAGGAACAGTCAAACTTCTAGAATACGGCCAGTATTCAATGCGTCGGCCCGGAAGAGAGGTAAACTTTCCCTGAATGACTGTCTGGATAAGGGACCCAATTTGATAGAAATTATACCAAGACTTTTAAATAAATTCCGGAAATATGAAGTTGGTGTCTCTTCCGATATTGAGAAAGCATTTTTACAAATTGGAATAAAAGAAGAAGACCGAGATTATTTACGATTCCTGTGGCACACAGAAGACGGAAGATTAATCACGTATCGACATAAAAGGGTTGTTTTTGGAATTACCACTAGTCCGTATCTTTTAAAGGCTACCTTATCTCTCCACTTAGATAAGGCTCCTGAACATTTAAAAATCACAGCTGAACAGTTGAAATCATCCTTTTATGTTGACAATTGTTTATCCAGTTTTCAGAATGTTGAAGAAACGGAGAAATTCGTGAAAGAATCTACTGAACTGCTCTCTACAGCTTGTTTCAATCTCCGAGATTGGGTGAGTAACGTTACAGATTTTTCTCTTATGAACCAACTGAATAAGGAAGTGAACATTTTAGGAATAACAAGGAATACTGATAGAGACACACTGACAATTGGTTTGGAAGATTTTGAATTAATTGGACCAACCACCAAGAGAAAAGTACTTTCAATAGCGAGCAAGAGATTTGATCCATTAGGAGTTGCTTGTCCTGTGACTTTAATTCCCAAGCTGATATTACAGGAAACTTGGATACAGAAGTTGACGTGGGACGAAGTCCTACCTGGATGTTTAGTACAAAGATTTTGGAAGTGGTTTAGCAAACTGAAACACTTGCCTAACATAGAAATTCCTAGATGGCTTTGTTTTAAGGACTCCTATGTAGAGAAAACCACTCTCCACATCTTTTGCGACGCCAGTCAGTTTGCCTATGCAACCTGTATTTTCCTCCGCATTGAAAAGGAAGATAGAGTGGACATCCAATTGATACAGGCTCGAACACGAGTAGCTCCACTGAAGAAACTCACCATCCCAAGATTGGAGCTTTTGGCTTGTCTGATTGGAGCTCGTTTGGCAGCTAACGTCATACAAGATCTGGAATTTGAGGAAATTCCAAGATTTTATTGGACCGATTCGACCAATGCTCTCTGTTGGATCCAAAGGGAAGACAACTGGGCAGCCTTTGTGATGAACCGTGTTAAGGAAATTCATAATCTTAGCTCCCCCGAATCTTGGCGCCACATACCAGGCCGATTAAACCCGGCAGACCTCCCATCTCGGGGATGTTCAGCAGAATCACTTAAGGAGACAAGATGGTGGGAGGGACCTGCATGGTTAAAGGTATCCCAAGAAGAGTGGCCCAAATCAACCATTATTCCTGATTTGGAGATTGTTTATTCTGAAAGGCGCAAGACCATCCTGAACACCTTGTGTACGACAAGAGAAAATGAAAATTTATTTGGACGTTATTCCCATTTTTTGAGAATAGTACGAATCACCGCCTGGATATACAGATTCTTCAACAACGCCAAGATTGATAGAAGAAAGATAATTTCAGAAGATCTCAGTACAGAGGAAATCACTAAGTCAGAAATAATACTGATAAGACTTATCCAGAGAGAATCGTTTTCAGGGCATGAAGATAAGAAACTACAAGGCTTTAAGTTGCTAGTAGACTCTTCAGGGATTTTGAGAATAAAAACTAAAATTTGCAGAAGAGAAGATTTTGCTAATTTTAGAATGCCCATTTTATTGCCCTCAGATCACTTTTTGGTTTCTTTGCTCATCAGGTGGAACCATGAAACCCACGGGCACGCCGGTCTACAAACTCTCCTCGGTATTCTGAGAGAAAACTATTGGATACTAAGATCCAGGAAAACCGTCAAGAAGATCATCAATCAATGCATTCGCTGTAAACGATTCACCGCGACACCAGCTACCGTCGAGTCAACATCATTACCAGAAGACAGAGTACGAGATGCTGCAGTTTTCGAAATAGTAGGAGTTGATCTAACTGGACATCTTATCTTAAAGAATAAGAAGAAAGCATGGATTGTCATCTTCACATGTGCAGTGTATAGAGGAGTTCATCTGGAACTTGTGACATCTTTGTCTATGGAAGCCTTCCTCCAAGCTTTCCGCCGATTTATTGCTCGAAGAGGCCGACCATTGATTGTGTATTCGGATAATGGGACTAATTTCAAAGGTATAGCTAATGCTTTAAAGAAGATTGATTTTTCGAGATTAAAATGTGATCCCACATTGAAAAACATCACCTGGAAATTCATACCGCCTGGTGCTCCTTGGTGGGGTGGATGGTGGGAGCGTTTGATTGGAATGATGAAACAATTGCTCTTTAGGATTCTCGGTCAAACCTCCTTGGGATATGAAGAACTTTCCACGGTAATGTGTGACGTCGAAAGCTTGATGAACACACGCCCACTGACCTACCTAACTGAAGAAAGTGAGGATCTCGCTCCATTGACACCTTCGTTGTTCTTACATGAGGTCAGAGAGGTTGGCGTTCCAGACCTGGACTTGATTAATAACCAGACCGTCTCCCGCAAATATCAATATATCAAACGTGTACGAGAAGATCTTAGAGAACGATTTCGTATCGAATATTTTGGATTCCTGAGACAAGAAACGAGACGCCTGAAGACTACCATACCACTCAAGGTGGGAGACATGGTACTCATTGGACAAGAGAGTTTAAAGAGACTACACTGGCCGTTAGCCAGAATAAACCAACTCTATTCAGGAAAAGACGGACTTGTGAGGGTTGCGAAAGTGAAAACTTCATCAGGTGATAAAATACGACCTATTCAAAAACTCTACAATTTAGAGATAACGCCCGAGATAAGATGTCGAGACCCTCTAACGGAGCGATCTCCCACACAAGAAGTTCGATTGACAACTGAAGAGGACCCTTTGACTTCACAACAAGAGCAACATCACATTGATACCCCGAATGTTGTGTCAAGTTACGGACGGCCCATCAAGAGACCCAACCGATTGGATCTACTGAACTTTTCCTTCCCATGTTTGAGTCGTCGAGACGCCAACTCAAAGGTGGGAGAAATGTTGGAAAAGAAGACGTCCGAAGCAGCCAATGGGAGGCCGGCGGAGGCAGCTACGGGGATGCAGCGGCAAAAATGAGGAAACAACAGAGGAAGAACTTGTAAACAACTTTTTCGAACGCTAGAATTTGCCCTGATCTCCGATTCTTTTAGTGTAAATGTTTAAATAATACTTTACTTATTTTCTTAAATTGTAATAAATATAATTTTCCCTCCTGTTTTCGTCGTATATTTTAAAAGTGTTATAAACAACGACGCCTTAACTTTGAACCTTCAACCCCGCCGACCAAGAATAGAGGTGAGTGACTACCTCTATAGAATTTAGATCGTCGTCACAACACAGAGTGGCGGTGAAATCGCAATATTATCCTTCATCACTGTCGGAAATCACTCTTATTCTTTTTTTCGGAATCGAAGGTTCGAATTCACTTTCATCACTCGAAGTTATTTGTGCCAATGCAATGTTTGAAGCAGAAATATTTACATTATGAGAGATGGTAATAAAATCTGTTATTAACAATTGCTTCGAATTTTTTGTAAGATATTTGTAAACTTCTTCATATTGAGCCAAGCAGCGATTTATGTCACGTTGGAATCGTAAAGCCCTTTCAACGTGTGTGTCATTTTGCATAAAATGATTACCCAGCTTTCTTCCCAATGCGAGTCCTTCGCAGATGACTTTAGCAGTGAATGTTACTTTACTAATTCCTCTTCATCAGATTTGTCAGACTCACTTTCGCAAACTAAGTTAACTAAATCATCCTCACTTAGTTCTTTATCAGCTATTAACTCTGCGATATGCGTTATGCGATCTGTTGTAAGATTTAGGTACTTACAGCTTGTATGAAGGCATGAGGACGATGATGATTATATAATAATAATCTTTATTATCCATTTAGTAAGAAAAACAAAGTTATAGTAGCGAACACATTTATAATATAGAGAAGAAGTAAACAAACTGTAGTGATGATTATAAGGCCAGCGTGGCGCTAGCTGTCGTAGCATTCAGTTTCCAACAATCCCGGCATGAATGTGGAGACGTCACGAGGTTGTTGCGTAACTTCTCAAATTTCGGCCTTGGTAGCGGCTTGGTCAGGATGTCCGCCTTCATGTCGCCTGTCGGCAGTAGCTCATTTTATCACTGTCTTCTTCTGAAGATCCTTCAGGTGATGGATCTTGGTTGTGATGTGCTTGGTTCTAGAAGACACTTTTTCGGATGAACATATCTTGAGACAGATTGATTGTCTTGGTGGAAGTAGATTGAAGCTTTCTGTTCCAGTTCGAGATCCGTTAGCAAGTCAAGGAGCCATAACAGTTCTTGTGAGGCTTCAGCTGCGGAGATTAGTTCCGCTTCGGTGGATGAGAGAGATACGCAACCTTGTTTCCCAGTCATCCATGAGATGGGGTTTGATCCCAGTGAGAACAAGTTTCCGCTTAGTGATTTTCTGTCGGTGTTGTCGCTTGCCCATGTGGCATCACTGTATGCTTCCAGTGTGGGAGGTTTTTGGTTAGATATGCGTAGCTCGAGTTCTTTGGTAGTTTTTTGATATCTTACGATTCTTTTTGCTGCATTCCAGTCACAATTTCTAGGATTCTGGTTCCTGTTGCTGAGTATGCAGACTGGAGCTGCGATATCTGGTCTGGATACTACGCTTAGGTACAATAGTGAGCCTATCAGTTGTTGGCATTGGACGTTGTTTGGTAGAAGTTTTACATCAGATATACCAGGTTTCCGGTTTCCATGGGAGTGAAAGTAGGTTTCGCTTCTTGGAGATTGTACCTTTCAACTAATTCTTGGATTTTATTCTTTTGGCTCAGAAGGAGTTCACCTTCTCTGTTCCTTGAGATTTCTATACCAATGAATTGAGTGGGGTCTCCAAGGTTCTTTATTTCGAATTCTTTTTAGAGAGTTTTTACAGTGTTTTGGATGATTATTTTGGAATCGCTTGCAAGGAGCATGTCATCCACATATAGAATCAAGTAGATGGAATGGTTTTCTTCATTCTTGGTGAATAGGCATGGGTCTACAATGCTCTGTTTGAAGTTATTTTTAATTAGAGTGCTTGCGATTTTTGTGTTCCAAGATCTTCCGGCTTGTTTTAGACCATAAATTGCCTTCTTTAGTTTGCAGACTTCGTTTGTTTGTTTTGTATGGAGTCCTTCTGGGAGTTCCATGTAGAGTTCTTTATCTAGGTCGCCGTGTAGGAACGCTGTCTTGACATCGAGGTGGTTCACTTGCATCCCTTTGTAGACTGATGCAGCTTGGAAGGCTCTAATTGTAGAATGCTTCACAATTGGTGCAAAGGTTTCTTCGTAGTCTCGGCCAAATTTCTGATTGAACCCTTTTGCTACGAGTCTGGCTTTGTACCGCTCTATTTCTCCTTTGGAATTGAGTTTCTGTTTATAGGTCCATTTACATCCTATGATCTTTTTGTCCTTGGGTAGAGGCGTTAGTTCCCAGACATTGTTCTTCTCAAGAGAATTTAGTTCTTCGTTCATTGCTTGTAGCCATTTTTCTCTTTCTACTTTTGGTAATTGTAGGACTTTCGAGTAGCTAGTGGGTGTCTGAATGTCTTGAGCTTCAGTTTTGTACAGCATGTAGTCATTTCTTATGGGAGGTATTCCCTTTGTTGGTCTCGTGGATCTTCTTTGTGTGACCACTTGTGTTCCTGTGCTTGTACCGGGTTGAATGTAATCCTCGGTTTCTGAGTCCTCAAGGCTTTCGGATTGTGTTCTTGGTTCCTGACTTTCCTCTGCATTTCCAATATGATTAGAGGAAGTTAGATCTGTACTTAGTAATTGTGGTGAAGTTGTTTTTGTGGAAGCGTGGTGAAACCCATTTTCTTTTTCTATAAATTTTACGGATCTGCTGATTGTGATGTTGTCTGTGTCGTGCAGGATTCTGTATCCTTTGCTTCGATCATCTATCCAAGAAAGATCCCTGCGATAACTTTGCTATCCAACTTGTTTCTTTTTATATTGGGAATATAGGCGAAGGCTTTACATCCAAATCTTTTTAGATGCTTCAGACTGGGCTTCCTGTTGGTCCATAGTTCAAATGGAGTCTTGTCTGTAGCTTTCGAGGGTATTAGGTTGTGTAGGTAATTAGCTGTGGTAACCGCTTCCGCCCATAGAGACTGTGGGAGTCCTGAGTCAAACAGCATGCATCTTGTCATCTCCATTAGTGATCGATTTTTCCTTTCGGCTACTCCGTTCTGGGCTGGTGAGTAGGGGACTGTTAGCTGATGTTTGATTCCGCTTTGGGTCAGGAAATCTTCTACTTGTCGGTTTACGTACTCACGGCCGTACTCATTCCGTGTGTGCTGAGATGTCGTAGTCTTTTATTTTTTCATAGACTTCGTCTTTTCCTTTCAGGAGGTAGATCTTCGTGTATCTGCTGTAGTCATCAGTGAAGGTGATGAAGTATCTCTTACCGCTGATAGAGTTAGTTGGTAGTGGACCGCAGACATCACTGTGGACAAGTTGAAGCGTTTCAGTTGTTCTGTACTCTGTCTTCTTTGGAAATGGGATTTCGGTGAGTTTACCTTGAATGCACTGAACGCAGTCTGTGCTGTTTGAACAGTTATTTAGACTTAGTCCTCTTGCTAGGTTCTCATTTTGAATTTTCTTAATTGATTCTATATTTCTGTGTCCTAGTCTGTCGTGCCAGAGCATGAGGCAATTTTTGTTCTTGCAGTGGTTTTGTTTTGCTACATTTGTTTTGAATGTGCGAGTTTGGGGGTTGTCATCCAGGTGGAGTCAGTACATTCCATTGTCAAGCATACCGTTCGCGAGGGCTGTGTTGTCTCTTTCGATGGTACACCAATCTCTTTTGAACGTTACTTTACATCCGTTGGAGGTGGCCGCACTCACTGACAGAAAGTTGTCTGTTAGTTCCGGGATGTAGAGAACTTTTGTGAGAAGTAAGGTGTCAGTCTTTCCTTGGGGTGTGATGACTTTGATTTCTCCTTGTCCTATCCCTTTGACCTGCAGCTTATTGCCATTAGCAACCACAACATTTTGTGTTTGTTCTCTGTTAAGTTCAGTGAAGAAGCTTTCATCGTACGCCATATGAGATGTGGCTCCAGAGTCAATGAACCAGTTGTGTACACTTGCTTCTCGTTGAGTGCAATTGAGAGCTTTTGGGTTAGGTCCTTTTGTTGTTCTAAGATTTGTTGGTTGTTCTTGGGTGACACTCGACTGATTTGTGTACTTTGGTACATTTCCTCTTCTGAAGTTTTCATATTTGTACTCTTTGTTGCTGTTGTTTCGCTTTTGATAGTGCCAACATTCTTCCTTGGAGTGGTTTGGTTTGTGGCAGAAAGAACAGAATTTCTTCTCTTTTTCTCTTCTTTGGCTTGAAGCTCTGTGGAGGCTTTTGTAGGCTTTTGATTCAGTGCTTTCGTCTTTCGAGCTTTCTACTCTGCGTGTGTGTTCATCAAGGAGTTTGTTCTTGGTGAATTCAAGCGTTAGCTCGTCATCAGGCCTTGATTCCAACATCGTGATGAGATTGGAGTAGCTCTTTGGAAGCGAGCAAAGCAGTATAGCCGTGATGTGAGAGTCCTTTATAGTTTCGCCAATGGTTCGCAGTTTGTCAACTAGTTCCATCATGGTAGTGATGTGCTGTTGCATGTCTTTGTCTTCTTCGAGTTTTAAGCTGTATAGCTTCCTTAGCAAATAATTTTTTCCTGAGAGTGTTTTTCTTTCATAGATATTTTTAAGAGTGTCCCAGGTAGCTTTGGCTGTTAGTAGGTTTTTGACATGCACTATTTGTGAGTCGGCGATGCTTAGATTAATGATAGCTCTAGCTTTTGAGTCTTTCTTTTTCCATTCGATTTTAGGTTCGTCTGGAATATTTTGGGTGACAACTTCCCAAATATCTTCCTTTTGCAAGAGCATTTCAATTTTAAAAGACCATAGTGAGTAGTTATAGCTGTCGAGCTTATCTAGGGTTACATCGTGGCTCGGGAGTGACGCCATTTTTGCTAAGCCTTTTTTCTTTGTTTTAACTCGTTAGTTGAATTTCATGCAATATTCAGTCTCATAATCTAATTGTTGTAAGATTTAGGTACTTACAGCTTGTATGAAGGCATGAGGACGTTGATGATTATATAATAATAATCTTTATTATCCATTTAGTAAGAAAAACAAAGTTATAGTAGCGAACACATTTATAATATAGAGAAGAAGTAAACAAACTGTAGTGATGATGATAAGGCCAGCGTAGCGCTAGCTGTCGTAGCATTCAGTTTCCAACACGATCTTTTGCTGCTTTATAACCACTAGCCGATTTATAAAATTTTGAGACATAAGTCCTTTCAGGCATTTTTTTTTTCAGAATAACCCTGACTCATCAGCATTGAAAACCTGATCAGGGGTGTATGAATTGTCGTTAATAATTTCGGCAAAATTTGCTGGATATTCTTGGGCTGCATCTACGTCGCCAGAAGCCAGTTCACCTTTTAATTTTAAGCTGTGTAAAGAATGTCTTATTTTAAATCTTTCAAATCAGCCATGACTTGTCAAAAAAGATGGCAATTGCTCTACAATTTTTTCGTAAATTCCTAATGCTTTATTTGCTATAGCGCCTGTATCAATGGGTACTCTTTTTTGTGTTTGATCTTCAATCCAAAGCATTAACGCTTGCTCCATTTTTTCCATTGCGATATTTCTGGTGTATGATGTTGTGCCCATACTCATTGTATTGCCAGTTGCAACACTCTTTCTAATTGTGTTTTCATTTGTTCTAATAGTTCTTATTGTAGTTTGTTCATGCTATATGATTTTGCAACATCTACTACTCTATCTCTCTTTCTTAAGTGATCCAAAATTTCGATTTTAGTTTCTAAAGAAATAATTTTTCTTTTAACTTTTTTCTTCATTATAAGCCTATAATTTTTTTTTATTTATGTTAATTTGTAGTATTTTAAATAATTACAACTCTCTTTAAAGCAACAAAAGAATTATTTATTGCATTTAGCAAGACAAGAAGAAAACAAAAACAAACACGGAATGCCAAACAAAACCTTTTTTAGGTTAATCCATCTGTAACCCACTACAGGTTAGTTCCTATTCAAAATCTAGCTTTCACACAGAGTATTAAAAAATAAAATACGACAATCCCTCCCCTGTGTGGAAGCTTCTATCAAACAAGTCCGAGAGAGTTTATGCAGTTTTTAAGTTTCTCCTTTGGAAGACTCTTTGTTAATAGGTCCGCTTCCATTTCGTTACTCCTAACAAATTCAAGGTCGATTGTTCCTTCTTCCACAGCATCTTTTATAAAATACAATTTTCGGTTTATATGTTTCGTCCGGGAAGTTATTTTTTCATATTTAATCCACTTGATAGCAGATTGACTATCTGTTTTAAGCGTTGTAGGAAAGTTCGCATCCTTACATAGTTCTTCTAAATGTCCTTTAATCCATTTTACTTCGCAGATCCCTTCGCATATCGAAATCAGTTCGGCTTCGCATGTAGACAGTGCCACCAAACTTTGTTTCTTGCTTCTCCAACTGATCAGGTTGTTTCCCAGTTTAACTGTGTATCCGGAATAAGACTTTGCGTCACTTGTTGAACACCAGCTTGCATCTGTGCTGACAAGAATGCTATTTTCTGATGGCTTGTATCTTAACATTTTATCTCTGGTGCTCTTCAGGTATCTATATATTCTCTTAACTCCTGTTAAATGTACTTCTCTTGCATCATTGCAAAATCGGGATAAATTGCTCACATTAAAAGAAATATCTGGACGAGTTCCGGTTGCCAAATACATCAGGGATCCGATCATCTCTTGATACAATGTCTTGTCTACTGGTTTGGAGTCTTGACATTCATCAAAACTTTGGTCTCGATCTCCCGGAGTTTGCACAATGTTACATTCCTCGAGTGCAAATTTCTTCAAGATTTTATCGATATAATGGGCTTGTGATAGATCAAAACCGTATTCCGTTTTCCTTATCTCTATACCAATGAAAGGTTCATTCTCCCCTTTTTCTTTTAAAGCAACAAATGTTCCTATCTCTGATGCTAGTTTTTCATTAAAGGTTTTATCCGTTCCGGCTATTATTAGATCATCCACGTATAAACCCAATATTCCATATTCCTTTCCTTTTCTAAAAGTGTACACACATGGATCATATAGCGATCTTTCCATTCCCAGTTGTATCAGTATCTCGTTGATCTATTTATTCCCACATTATCCGATTGTGGAAGTCCATATATACTTTTTAACAATTTGCAAACTTTGTCTTCTTCACCTTTTTCAACAAATCCTTCCGGCTGTTTCATAAAAATAGTTTCCTTCAATTCTCCGTAAAGGTAGGCGGTCTTCACATCATATGATGTTATAACCAAATTCAACTGAGCTGCTAGGGCTACAATTGCACGAAGACTTTCTTTTCTGATCACTGGTGAAAATGATTCCTCATATTCTACGCCATATTTTTGATTACAACCAATAGCAACTAATCTAGCTTTTCTTCTATAAACACCCTCACCAGGCGTACTCTTTATGCTAAAGATCCATTTGCAGTTTATGATCTTCATATTCTTTTCTCTTTGAACGAGAGTCCATACCTTATGCTTGTCAATAGAGTAAAGTTCTTCTTTCATTGCTTCGAGCCATTCATATTTATTCTCGCAGTTAATCGCCTCCTCATAATTTTCGGGAATAAGTTCTTCTGGTTCTAATATAAAATTCACGTTATTTCTTTCCTTTATTCTTTGCGAACGTCGAGCGCCTTGTTCAAGCAATTTCATTTCTTCTTCTCTCAGTTTTGCTCTGTGTTTTTGCTCTAAAACTTTTTGTGTATCTCCCTTTTTGCGACCTGACCTTACAATTCTTTCCTCGTTAGGTTCTTCTAGCGTGGGAATCGTTTCTTCATTTAGTTCTGAGGTTTCTGGACGCGTCCGATGGTCGATTTCAATATCATCTTCCTCTTCCTTTTTATATGAAAAATGGTCGTAATTTGTGTCTTCTTGAAGATTTTTTGCATAATCAATTCCTTTCTCATTTTCGACAAATTTTACTGATCTTACTTCTTCTATTTTCTTAGTGATTATGTCATATACTCGATAAGCCTTTCTTTTCAGAGAATAGCCTACAAAAATACCTTTTCGACTTTTAGGCATAAATTTACTTCTATGTTGTTGTGTAAAGGGCCAAAACGCCAAACAACCGAATATTCTGAAATGTCGAATGGAGGGTTTTCTTCCTTTCCATTTCTCCATTGGTGTATCAAGCTTGATTGACCTATGTGGAGTACAGTTTTTGACATATGATGCAGTAGCGACTGCCTCCGCCCAGAAAGCCATGGGTAATCCTGAATCAAACAATGATGTCCTTGCTGTTTCAATTAGGGTTCGGTTTACTCTCTCCACAACTCCGTTACTTTGTGGCGAGTAGGTGGTGGAGAGTTGGTGGTGTATTCCATTTTTAATTAAGAAATTCTTGAATCTGTGATTAGTGAACTCTGTGCCATTATCAGTTCGCACATCCTTTATTTTCAGGTTTAGCTCATTTTCCACTCTTGCCTTAAATTCTTCAAACTTCCCCAAAGTTTCATCTTTGTTTTTCAGAAAGTAGATAAAGGTTCTTCGGCTGAAGTCATCAACCAGAACAAAAAGGTATTTTGATCCACCTAGAGATTGGTATGGCATTGGACCACATAAATCCATATGCACCAATTCAAGGGGTTTGGTTGTACAGTTGGTGGTAACGGGATGGTAAGGTTGTCGAGTCAATTTCCCCATTATACAAGCTTCACATTCTGGCAAGTTCTTAAATTTAACATTAAACCCCAATACCACATTCCGTTGAATTATCTCTTTCATGTAAGCTTCGTTCTAATGATTCAGTCTTCTATGCCACAAGCTAATATTGTCATTTGAGAAATCATCTTTTGTGGTCATTACATTCTCAGTCTTTTCCGAGTATTCTTCTCTGAACCTTGTTTCCATTACATACATCATATCCTGGATTTGAGCCTCTGCAATTAAATCATCCTGTTCATTGTAAATCTTTGCTCCATCTCTATTGAAAATTACAGTATTTCCTTTGTTA
This sequence comes from Cordylochernes scorpioides, assembly GCA_030710605.1. NCBI lineage: Eukaryota > Metazoa > Arthropoda > Arachnida > Pseudoscorpiones > Chernetidae > Cordylochernes > Cordylochernes scorpioides. The sequence goes on along the minus strand of CP092875.1, from coordinate 66,119,239 downwards.
GTTAATTCGTATATTGATAAAAGATTAGACCTTAAGTTAGGTACATGCAGAACTCCTTTAATTTGAGCATTTTCAATTCCGTTCCCGGTACAAGTAGAAACCTTGATATCACCTTTAGCTGTAGCATGTGTATCTTTACCTTCTTCTGCCAAATTTATCTCACTTTCATAAGGCATTACATTTTCCATCCAGTCCAAGAGTGGAGATAAGTGCGTAGTACACCTTGAGTCAAGACACCAGGTTTGTATCTGACTATAATTATTTGAGGAGTTTTCAAAAACTCGATCTGTGCTGGTATTGAAAGTTTGTTCCGCAGGCTTGCTTGAGACGGTATTCGCATTATTTCTGAAATTTTGTTTGTTATAGTTCGTATTTGAATTTGCATTTCTTCTCCCATGTTGTTCTTGAGTTCGCTTATTTTTGAACCAGCAATCTTTAGCTAAATGTCCTTTTTTATGGCAAACAAAACACTCATTTTGTCGATTCTGTTGATAGTGATTTTGTTACGCAAACTTTGACTTTAATCATCATCGATTCTACGTCACTACTATGACGTCACTACTTCCAACTACTACCTTCAAACTTGCTGTTATTGTTTTACCGCTAACTTGTCTTAACAATATATGTAATGGAACAAGTCGTTCCTTAAATAAATATATATTTGTTTATATCTAAAGGGATGTCCTCGTAACTACAACATAAGTGAGTACAAAAACAACTAGAAATCCTTACAAAGGAACATCGTATTTTGCTAAGCCTATATCAATTTGGTAGCAGAGCGTGGTTTGGGCGCGCGAATTGGACTAACCGCCAATTGATCCATTTAAATCATAAAGAAATTAAATAATTGGACTAACCGCCAATTTAGAAAGAAAAATTTGAATGAAAATGGATACACCTAACTTAGCAAAAATTGAACAGTGAACAGAAAACAACTATACAACGTGGTCCATGAAAATGGAAGCCATTCTAGATTCAAAAGATCTCTTCGAGGACGTAATTGTTAATGACGAGCCAGATTTTACAAATAATAAACTAGAATATGATATTTGGAAGAAAAAGAATCGGGAAGCATACAGCCTAATAATATTGTCACTTTCGGATGACTTAACAATCATCTTTCGAGGCGATAAAAGGGCCAAAAGAATTTGGTACGACATAAAGAAAAGGTTTGAAGGATCTCTAGAAAATAAAAGGATAGACCTAATGTTGGATCTAGCCAGACTAAAATTGAACCCAAATGAAAATGTTAACATGTATATTGTACGAGCACAGAAACTGGCACAAGAGATCACCCAGCTAGGAAAGACAGTAACAGAAAGAGAGCTTGTACGATACATTGTTGAAGGACTCACACCTAACTTTGACACGATCACAGCAGCACTGTCAATAAACAGAGAAATCTTCTTACCAGACTTGAGACAAACTCTACTGGATTTCGAGAAGAAAAGACAGGACAGAAGCAAAAATCATGAAAATGCTTTCAGATCATCAGGCAACCAATTCAAAAAGTCATGCTACATTTGCAAAAGAAAAGGACATTTAAAGAAAGACTGTTGGTTCAACCCTAACAACAAAGGAAATCAAAATAATACAACAAACAAAAATAACATGGCCAGTACAAGGAACTACCATAAAGGAACAAAACAAAACAAAGACACAGCCAGATCAGCAATCCAAGAACGAACGGAGGAACCATCCCAACGAAGAGACTCCACTTCAGAATACGCACTACATGCAAGCACAAGGGAGGAACGCCCGACGACTCAGGACGTGTGGATAATTGATTCTGCGTGCACAAGCCACATGACTTCCCATGGTGAATGGATCGAGCACAAGACGGAGGAGAGAAGAAGCATACAAGTGGCGGAAGAAGGGAGACACATCGAATCTACCTCATCAGGATCAATCCAAGCTACTGTACAAGGTAAGGACAAACTTAACAACGCTGTAACCCTGCATAATGTCCTCCATGTACCACACCTGAAAGGAAATCTAATGTCCATTCCAAGCGTAGTAAGAAGAGGGAACTCTGTTCTTTTGAACTCTGAAGGAGCATACATATACTCTTCTGATGACAAGCTAATAGGAACAGGCAACTTTGATGGTAACATGTACACATTGAACCTATCACGTTTACCAGAAGCAACTCATGTTCCAAGTGAACATTGCTTGATTTCAAAGGACAATTCTAGGACTGCATGGCACAGAAGGTTAGGACATCCTAGTGACAACAAATTAGACCTGATTTTGAAGAACAATCTTCTAAAAGGCTTGGACTCTATAAATGGTACCCTTGATCAATGTGATGCTTGCTCCTTGGGTGACCAAAGTACCCTATGTTCACACAGATAGCAATCAGGAAAGCTACCCCTTTGAAGCCATTTATGTCGATCTCTGTGGTCCAATGAGAATAAACTCCTTGGGCGGAAGTAAATATTTCTTGACCATCGTAGATGGATTTTCTAGGAGAATATTTGTAGAATTTCTCAAAGATAAACTCTCAGCAGCAGAAGTTTTGAAGAAGTTTATTGTAAAGAGAGAAAACGAGCTAAATTCAAAACTAAAACGACTTAGAACAGATAACGGAACAGAATTTATCAATAAAAACCTTGAAACCTTCATAGAATCCAAAGGAATTAAACATGAACTAACTACACCGTACACCCCAAGAAGCAATGGGAGAGTTGAAAGAGCTAACAGAACACTATTAGACAAAGGCCGAACACTTCTGGCAGACTCCCAATTACCCCTACACTTCTGGGCAGAAGCTGTGAATACAGCTGCATATCTGTACAATCTAACTCCCACAACCAATGACCCAGACACTACCCCCATGGAAAAATGGAAAGGTAAAAAGCCATCCGTCTCTCACATCATGAGATTTGGTTGTGAAGTCTTCTATAAACTCGAGAATCATCAAAGACACAAACTAGAAGCTAAATCTAAGAGAGGAATATTTGTGGGCTATTCAAGATGCAGAAGAGCTTATCGAGTATTTGATATCACAGCGAGAGTCATTCTTGAAACCGCAGACATTCACTTCAGAGAGAACAATAATGTCATCTCGGAAGAAAAACAAAGTGATAATAATCGGGACACTGACACATATTTCTTCATTCAGGAGGATGAACAACTGGACAATCATGTTCTATCAGATGTTGATATTGAAGAGCCAGCACCAGATACCATGATCAACAGACAGACAGAGTCAAGTGGATCAGACAGACCACAAAGAACTCGAACAATACCTAAAAGATTCGATGACTACGTTCTGGCTACTACGAATGAAACCATTCCGAAAGACTATGATGAAGCCATCGCATGCGAAGACAAGAAACATTGGGAGAACGCAATGCTTGAGGAAATACAGAACATGTACTCACATCAAGTATGGGAACTGGTACCTAGACCTGTAAACGCTAAAGTTGTCAAAAGTAAATGGGTGTTCAAAATATCTAAAGACCAAGAAAACAAAACTTACAAAGCTAGACTTGTTGCAATGGGATACAACCAAATCCCAGGAAGAGATTACAACGAAAGTTTCAGCCCTGTAATTAAAAATGCGACCCTCAGGACTATTTTGTCAATGGCAGCAACAAAAGATTCAGTCATTAAACTATTCGATGTGAAAGCAGCCTATCTAAATGGAAACATTGAAAACACAATATATTCATGGAACAACCTGCTGGATTTGTCCAAGACAGAAACAAAGTTTGCAAACTCAACAAAAGTATTTACGGTCTACCTCAATCCGGAAGATCGTGGTATGAGAAATTCAGTCAAGTACTTCATGACTGTGGACTGGAAAAACTTAAATCTGATCCTTGCTTATTTAAATGGAAGAATGAAGACAAATACTTCTATGTAGGGATATATGTTGATGACTTTATCACTGTCTCAGATTCTGAAGATACCTCAAACAGATTCATCAATAAATTGCGACATCACCTGGAAATAAAGGATATAACATGTAAAGGCATGTTTTTGGGAATCAAGATCATACAAGACAAGGAGGGAATTTCGCTACAGCAAAGCCACTATGTACAACAAATATTGCAGAAATATGGAATGGAAAATTGTAAGGAAGTTCCAACACCAGGTTCCAAAGAAATCAATTTGGACAATCATATTGAAGATGACAATTGTGATCAGCACACTTACCAAGAAGCCCTTGGAATGCTAATGTTTCTAGCTGTTAACACCAGACCCGATATCGCTTACATCACTAGCAAACTTTCACAGTACTCCAGACAACCAAAACAGATGCATTGGACAGCAACCAAAAGAGTGATGAGATACCTACGAGGGACAATTGACCTAGGAGTGAAATTTGAAAGAGGGAAGACTGGAATCCTGAAGTCCTACACCGATGCCAGCTGGTCGACCACTCATGATGGAAAATCCTACGGCGGATATGTATTGAAGCTCGGCGAAGCAACTATAGACTGGAAAAGTAGTAAACAACCACTCGTCGCCCTCTCCACAATGGAAGCGGAAATGATAGCTGCTTGTGAAAGCTGCTGTCAGATCAAATGGATAATAAACCTGTTACGAGAGCTTGAAAAATGGAATTTCATGGAAAAACCAACTGCGATCTATACAGACAGTCAGTCATTGATCATCTGGATCTCCAGCCCTAAACAAAGCAGTCGCTGTAGACATATCAACAGAAAGTACCACTTCTTAAGAGACTGTTATGAATCCAGAGACATCTGCCTTCTGTACAAGCCATCCCAGGACCTGGAGGCGGATATCTTCACAAAGGACCTATCCCGAGACCAGATGAAGAAACACCTGGAGAGCCTCAGCATCGTGGGAATAAAGCCAAAGTAAGGAGGGAATTGTTACGCAAACTTTGACTTTAATCATCATCGATGCTACGTCACTACTATGACGTCACTACTTCCAACTACTACCTTCAAACTTGCTGTTATTGTTTTACCGCTAACTTGTCTTAACAATATATGTAATGGAACAAGTCGTTCCTTAAATAAATATATATTTGTTTATATCTAAAGGGATGTCCTCGTAAATACAGCATAAGTGAGTACAAAAACAACTAGAAATCCTTACAAAGGAACATCGTATTTTGCTAAGCCTATATCAGATTTCTTCTGTCTTTACTTCTGTAAGCCTGTTCATTTTCATCAGAATGACTTCCATTTATCTTAGAATTCATTCGATTCTCTTCCTCTCTAAGTGACTGCCGAAATTCATCAAGAGTTAAGTCTCTTCTAGTTCTCAGTACAACAGCGATCTTTTCCAATCTTGGATGGATACCTCGCACAATATGAAACGCTAGTTCTCTTTGGGATATTTGGTGTTCGAGTGAAGAACTTTGAGAGGCAATATTTTTGGCTCTAGCCATATATTCGTTTATGGATTCATTATTTTTCATTTTGATATTCTTAAGTTCAAGTCCAATATCAATGATCTTATCTTCTAGGTTGCCCGTGTAGATTTTCTTTAATTCATCCCATACTTTCTTTGCTTTAGTTTCCTCTAGAAACATTCCTGCTTGTTCATCTGATAGAGTTGTAACTATAATTCCAAAGGCTTCGTCATTCTTTTCACTCCATATTTGCCAAGCGATTTCATCTTTTATATCAGGCTCGGGATCCGAAATTACGCATTTAAATAATTTCTTTCAACGTAAAAGTGCTCCGACTTTTAAAGCCCAAATCGGATAATTTGTTCCTGTTAAAGGTTCAATTTTTGTCGTTGGCGAAAAATTGCAATCCATTTTAGCCTTGTTTTCAACCTTTTAAAATTAAACAATATAGTTTGAAGGTAGTTTATAATTGTTGTACATATTTTAATTATTTGTTACCACAGAGTGTGTGTAAGCTCACGGGTAAATAGGCGCTAAAAAACAAGAAAAAAGAGTTCTTTTGTTTTCAATATAAGTTTCCTTTTTATATTTTGTTACCTCTCTTGTTAATCAATAAATATAATGTTTAATTAATAATTATTGGAATCAGTTTCATTAATAATTCTAAGCAAAGTCAACAATAATTCAAAAATGTTTTTTTCAATCCTTCTATTTAAAATTTTCTTTTATCAATATAATTCAAATTCTATTGAAACATATTTCAAAATTTACATACCTTGATGCAGAAGAGATCTTTGTTTATCGATTAGAATAAACATATCAAACTTCTGATAAAATATTTCGCTTTTTCTCAAGTTTTAAATTGAACCACGGTCTGCTACCATAAATTGTAGTATTTTAAATAATTACAACTCTCTTTAAAGCAACAAAAGAATTATTTATTGCATTTAGCAAGACAAGAAGAAAACAAAAACAAACACGGAATGCCAAAAACCAAAACCTACCGGTCAGTTCCTATTCCAAAACTAGCTTTCACACAGAGTATTGAAAAATAAAATACGACATAATTTGGCTGTGATTAAAGTAAAATTCAGAGGGAAAAAATGCGGGAAATTTTGGAGGGAAGATTAAAAACTTTTATATTTTTTAAAATATTTTATATTATAATTTTTATTCAAATTAAAATGTTTTAATTTTTTTATTTTAATTAAACCTATTTGGTAAATTGCCATCATTTCCCTCTAAAATTTCCCGCATTTTTTCCCTCTGAATTTTACTTTAATCACAGCTGTTAATTTATAATAATCTAAATTATGCACTCACTTGTAATTTATGAATATGGAAAATTAAATCTTTCTGAAACTGTGAAACGTTCACTAAAATACAATTTTCCGTAGATAAAACTTTAATTTCATGCGAAGAAATACAGACAAAGTGTGCGTGTGCAACAAGTCAGCATATAAGCTCGGGATTCCTCGTGAGATGTGTACACAGCGCATGTGTTCAATCACAGTAGCATTTAGTATAGTGCGATAAAAAAAAACTTATTTGAAAAACCGTGTAAAAGCGAAAACGTGTAAAACAAGTACCGTGTAAATCTAGGATAGGTGTATTTATAATCTCTATATATATAAAAGTCAATTTCTGTCTGTCTGTTTCGCGATAAACTCAAAAACTACTGAACCAATTGGTACCAAATTTTGCATGTCGCTTTTTATAAACCTGAGGAAAATTTTCGGCTGCATTTTGATTAGTATTTTTGGCTATTTCTTTTTTCATTTGAAGAACTTTTTTTTACGCCGACTAATCCGGAATGGAATGAATACCTAAATATGGCCATTTTTTTAAAGCATCAGTGGTTCAGTGGTAGAATGCTCGCCTGCCACGCGGGCGGCCCAGGTTCGATTCCCGGCCGATTAATTTTTTTTTTACAATTTTTAAAACTCATTTATATTATATACTAGACGAATGACCCGGGCAACGCCCGGGTTTACACGATTAAATGTATTTTACATATGGAAGATGGACGTAGTTCCCGGAGGTCACCCGCGAGGCTTTTTTGGCACTTGGCACAGCTGTGTCACCAACGCCAGGACCGCGCGCGGTGGGAACTTGAACTGGCCAACCGGCCGGCAGCCGGACGATTCCATTTTCTCGGAGGGGGGGGGGGGGGCGGAGGGCAGGGATGTCACGTGCTCGGCGGCAGCCAATGGGCACCCCCCGCCGTCATTTAGACACGCGTTCTAGAGGGCGCTGCTCGTGAGCTAAGTAGAATAATTTGAATATATAGTTTTAATAATTGATTTATATATTTTTTAAAATAGCCTATCGTGATCCCCGTTATTTTTTACCTATGTATGGAAATTTAGGTTTGAATTAGTGAACTACTGCGAATTTGTATACCGGACATACCAACAGACAGACAAACAAACATACAAACATTCATTTATATATATATATATAATACTAGGCGAATGACCCAGCTTTGCCCGAGAAATCCCTTGGGTGCAATTTCCTTCATACAAAAAGTATATCAATAATAAATATTAGAAGTGCCATAGAATAGCAATACAGAAGTAACACATAAACTACAGGAAAAATGTGTGTGTGATGGCAAAAATTGTATTATCAATATTAAAAACCCAGTAATATTATTTACTTATAAAACCATTCACACACTATGATATTAGAATATTTATGTAATTGATCCAGGTTCCTTAAGCCTTCAAAAGACCTCTCTAACCACTCATATTGTCAGTCAGTCAGAGAGAGAGAGAGAGAGACTTGAATCTATTTGGTTTTATTTACAATGATCTCTAGAAGTCCAAGTTATTAATAGTGTCAAGCAGATTTATTTCTAGGGATATTTCTCACTTATGCCAGGTTGAGAGCTATAATTCATAAGAGAGTGGCTGTTTGATTTCATTGTTATCAGAAAGCTGAGCAGATGAAGAGGAGATGATCCACGATTTAGTCTTCATTCTAGTAGTTGGGGGTAAATCAATCCTTTTTCAAAATTTCGCGGAGTATACTTGAGCATGACCATGGCCAGTTAAGATGGTTGTTGAAATGCACTCATGTTAGATTCTTGGAAGCATGGAGATCAAAATTCTTGGCGTAAATATTCTAAGAATACTAGTTGTATAATCCATAATGATAGATAGATTCTAGATGATCTGAAATCGGGCGGCGGACAGGCAGTCTAGCTGATGCGGTCGTGGGGGAAGAAGCCGATATAGCGGTCGGCCTGAAGGCGGATATGTGCGCCCGGAGGACATTCTAGTCTGGGGGAGTCCGTCAGTCTGATGACATCGATATCTGCGGCAAATAGAAAACGGCGGCGAGTTACCCCGGGGCGTGTGGAGGATCCTGCAAGACGGTGCCAGGAGAGCCTGACCTCGGAGCGACCTACAAGGCAGTGTAGTCCAAGCTGCAGTGTGGAGCGGCGGAACGCTTCACAAGAGCGATATCCACGGCGCCAAGGATTCTTCTGGCGTAGAGGTAGTCTAATTGTACTCCTTCTGTTTAGTGTCATGTATAATAAAGCGATAAATTTTGCTGCACCCTGAAGAATTCACGTCTATCTTTGTTCTATCCTGAATAGACAAAGAACACGAACAGTGTCTGACTTAACAATATAATTAATTCAGTCTTCTTAGGCCTTCAAAAGATATTTCTAACTACTCATATTGTCAGTCAGACTTAAGTATTTTTGGTTTATTTAAATGAAAAGGAGTCCAAGTCTAGAGGTTATAGAAGAAGAAAGCTCCAGTTACAAATAAATGGGAAACTGACTGAGGACATGACCCAGCAAGAAAACCGACCCATCAACCTCTTTGAGACTGACAAGGTCGATTACATGCTGGACGGCCCTGATATGGACAGCGTGGATCAGTTGGGCGCACCCACTGTAAAGATCGACGATCAACAGCCCCGTCGTGGGAGAAGGCGGTGAAAGTGCAATACAAAAGATCCTAACCCTTTCTAAATATACATCAAGGCTACAGGGTGTTCACAAGGAGAAATCAAAACCTCCCATGAAAGCCTCGTAGACAGTTAAATATGGCCGCCATCATGTGGAAAACCATCGACCTGTGCTGGATAGCAAGACCAATCATTGGCGTCGGTACTGATTCAGAGCTGGAAGAAAGCTCGAATTAGGATGCGGTTCTGCAAACAAGGGTTGGCGCTAATCCTGCCGTTACACTTCTGGGAGAATGACAAGCCTTATGTTACTAGAGACATCAAGGAAATTAAAGGGCCTCCAATGGCATAAGGGGTGATATGACCTGTTCAGGAGTGAACAGAAATTGAAGAGGGAGCAGTGAAATAGTGCAGCAAACAACATTAAGAAGAAAGGCAGTGAAGCGTTAAAGAAAAATCGAGGAATTTGAGCAAGGTATGCAGGCCTCCCACCCCCCAAGATGAAGCACTGATTGACAGATTCCAGAGGGTGTGAGCGGACGGCTAGTCCAGCTGGAGTAGGAGACAAGCCCTGCTTGCCAGAGCGAGCGATGTCGAAGCTTGTTTTCGGGCATTGTCACAACACTGCTCTCCTCCTCCTTAAAGCTATCCATCCCGGACAGGGCAACCTACTCTCCAATCTTCTGGAGGACCTTTAAACTCCTGAGTGTCTCGGATTACATGAGACTTGTCTGTAGTCCTAAAACGTAACGCCATGATTAGCGTCACCCATGTTTGTTGTACCATGTTTAACTTGGGCCCCTCTTTTCAATCAAGTCTGACGCCATGGACTCTTCTTGTTGTAGAGCGACCAGCATATCATAGTATGATGGTTCTTCACATTATGGTGACCTTAGTTCACTCTTTTTGATGATATTGTCTGTAGCTTGGTTTTCTCCTCACACACCTTTTGTAGCCTTCGTCGCTGTTTCCATATCAGGGCAAGATTCTATAGTGTATGCCCTCGTTGCTTCTGCTCTTGGCGGCCTTGTAGATCATCTTTCTTTGCAGTGGAAGTGTCTTCCTGACCCACGCTTTCCATCTTGTGCCTGTCCAGCACATATTCGTCTGTCAGGTTCCTTGAGATTGTCAAGACAGATTCTTTGCTGGATTAAGTCCTCTGTTACCCTCCTATTTTCTCCTTCTAAACGCTCTAGACTTGTTCCTGGTCTCAGACAATGTGGTCGGATTTTCCTGGGCCGTCAAAGACTCCGCTGGCTCCAAGTGCGGTGTGCTTGAACCATCCAGTTTGTAACACTTACGTGGAAGCGCCCAGCTCCGTCATGCCTAGTTGGATCTTCTCTGTAGTTCCAGACAGTCTGGCCTCGTCATGGCAGTCCGTCACGCCGTAGTATTACAGCTCACCATGATCGCCGATGGTCTCGCAGAGATTTTCAGAAGGGATCCCATGGTAGAATTTCCACACGGACATGTGGGAGACATTCTCCATCCGTTTCTTCTCATTGGTGCCATAGCCATTGTCGGGGGCGATCCTTTCGCTCTCTTCGGCTGGTCTGGACCATTTCTAGTGAGATCTATCACACCATCTCTCTTCCATAGGGCGTTCTCCATATTGCCAAGCGCACACACGGTGTCCTTCCATCAGAGAATCTACTCATTGAATATCACTGCTTGCTCTACTCACAGATTTCACTGGACCCTTTCATTGCTGAGAGGAGAGCTTGAATGAGGTCTGATTGGTCACATTTCTATTCGTGTTCCAAAGTGGTTCAGTTATGCTTAGAACCCCTTGAGTAGTACAAGAATATAAGACCTAATCCAAATACACACAGTTGAACCTCTTTAATTCAACACCCCAAGGGATCAGAGCTTTCGGTTGAATTAAGGTTAGATGATTAGCTAATCATCTAACTCACTAAAATAATATATTAAAATTTTATTATTAATAATATAATAAAAAATCATTTTTTTATTCTTTTTTTTTTTATGATGGTGACAATGCTGTTGCCGAAACGTCACACACCAATAAATTATTTGGATTAGGTCTTATTTTCTTGTATTATAATCTATAATCCAAATTGTGCTTTATCCCCTTGAAGTAGGTATAAAGTACCTTATTGTTTGTGATTGGCTCTTTCTCAATTTTTTTTTATATATATAAAAAATCTGCCAAAATAAAAATCCATCATTTTATTAGTTTTTTTTATTGTGTGTACATTTTGAAAGGACATTTACCTCTAATATAAGGTACAATTTGGATTATAGATTAGAATCATTCTTTGATTTAGAGTTTGCTTGAAACAAACCTTTTTATATTCCGAAAAAGGCATCTCCTGATCGTGCAGCTAAAAGTTGCCATGGCTTGCACCATCTTCAGAATAAATATCAACTATTTGTTGATTTTTAATTATTCCATAATTGGCGAAATACCCATTCTTGATTAATCAAGATAAGCTAAACAATTTGAAAAAATAGTAAAAAAATGTAATTGTACTGGGGGCTTTGAGTAGGTTGGTGGCCCATATTTACTGGTTATGACAAAATGCCCCTAAAAATGATGTTGTTGTTGTTTCTTATCCCCTTGTGTAAAGTGTAATATATCAGCGTGAAATATTCTGTGAATATTGTTTGCTTCTGTAATTCACAAGTTGTTATCATCATAGTTGTTTTGAGTATATATAATTTGCATTATTTTCTTCTTTATTGCATTCATTTAATTTAATATTTTTGTGTTTATTTCTTTTTATTAAATATTCATATATATATATAAATAAATATAATAATAAATATATATAACAATAAAAGTTTTCTTTCTTCGTTTCACTAAAGTTATTGCATAAAGATTACAGAATTCCATGAGTTCATGATCTCATGGAATGGGTTATAGGGGTGCAGCTTTCGTTGATCATGGCACCATGATCCAGGCACACTTTGATGAAAGTCTGACTTGGCCTGTAATTTGAGGCCATTCCTAATATGGAAGCCTTTGCTGCTGACTCTAACATGAGTAGAAACGCAGCTCCTCCATATCCCTGGAGTGGGAATATTGTTGAGGTCCATCAACCGGGTCAGTTGAACTCAGGATTTTAACACCAAATCACCATTTTTTCAGACCAAAACAAAGATATAAAAAAGAATACCAGTATCAGCTAAATTATCAACAACCATTACATGAGATATAAGAAATACGAGACAAAAACAAACCTCGGAGAATGAATAAATATCTTTATTCATCTGTCTTCTAAAGAAAGCAGGAGATTTTGGGAACTATGTTACAAAGTGTTGGAAGGGACAAATGGAGGGCAACAAAGGTGTACGTTTATTGTGATCGCTTGTCATAGAAACAAATACGCTAACTAATAAAATAAAGAAATTCCAGGCAAAAATGAAACCCGATTAAATAAGAAAGAAAAGAGAGAAAAAAAGGGGGCTTGATTTTTTTTCTTGGATTGTTAAATCCCCTGCTTCTTAATTGTTTTAGGTAGTCCTAGTAGCAAGTTAGGACTTTGGCCTCAAGAAAAGTTTGCGTGTCTTGAGAGACATCTCGTATCTCTTGAAGACCAAGAAGAGCATGATAGTGCCCAAAGTTCCGATGATCAAAGACTGCACACACCATCAACACGTTGGCACACACATCTTCACACAGCATATTATAAAAATGTTATGGGCATGGTCATGGTATAGAGGTTGTTGGTTTTGTCTGAATTCTCCAAAACTGGTCTTGTGGCTCATCTACATCCACAGTACAGGGGGAACAACACTAAATGATAATATTAAATAACAGAAAACAAAGCTCTCAACTTCAAATATTAATCGAAATAACTGGCCAAAATATAAAAAAATAGGAAGTTTTTAACATGTGTGTTTTATGTGTAAAAGAATTTGTGCTTTCATTTCCTAGGTATAGTGATGTGTTAATTGCTTTATATCAGTATTTACTCTAAAAGTTTTTAGATAAAAAAATTCAAATTTTCTTAATATTTTTACAAATCCTCCCTAAAGTCACAAGTGAAACTTTGTGATACATATCACCACTTATAAAATTTCCTTTTTTAGCAGCATATCTTCTAAAAACAATAAATGCAAGGCCTTGTACTTATTGTTTGCAGAAGAGCATTGCTCGATACAAATATTTAAATGTAATTCTACTGTCTTATGTCCATAGTTTTCTTAAATACCATTTCTAAGATTCAACTCTTCATTACAGCATATATATAACCAGAATGATCCAATACAGTATTAGAGCTCTAAGAAGCGGTCTAGTAGATTAAATTGGTGAAACCACTGGGAGGGTTCACCACTGATGAGCCAAGCCTTCCCTATAAAGTCAGTAGAAGTCTTTTTTTTTTTTTTTAAAGAAAAATGTATGCTTTAATTTCTATTGTTGTTGTTTCTTATCCCCTTGTGTAAAGATTACACGAATTCTAAGAGTTCATGCTGTTTTATGATAAACAGCGGTCTCTCCCAAAGGTCCTGTTTAGTACATCTAATGCAAGCCAAAATGTGTTCTGGAGCTGCAGGTGCCTTTGGGCAAGCAGGGTAGATTTCCATATTTCTAATAGCTATAAGTGTGGGAGGATCATTTGTATCCCCTCATTTTTACTAAAACATGTCAATTCAAATAAGCCACAACAACACAGCTTGGAAGAGCAAAAAACCAACAAATACAAAAACAATATGTTTGAATCAAATTTTATAAATGCATTAATGGCAGGTAATCTTTCGCACAAAAAAAATTACAGTTATCTTATTTTTACCCATACCAGTGATACCACCCTTACCCAAAGATCCCATTTAAAAATGTATTGGGTTCTAAAAGAGCAATATACACAATAACATCTACTTATATAATTGCCCTATTCTGTCTGTGTGAAGTTCACTGTGTGAAGTTCACGGATAGATTTTGGTCAGAATGGATAAAATAAAAAAAAGTGTCAAGGGATGGGAATCGAACCCACGACCTTCCACTTACCGGGCAGATGCCATGACCACTAGGCCACATGACCACAATTTATAATTGTAACAAATAGTATTTGAATCAAAACATTCAATCGGGTAAAACACGGGCGTTGCCCGGGTCATTCGGCTAGTACACATAAAATTGATAAGGCACAATTTGGATTATAGATTATAAACACAAGGTAATAAGACCAAATCCAAATAAATAAATAGTGTGTGACGTTTCGGTAACAGTGTGGTTACCATCTTCAGACAAAAGTACTGAATGACTGAATTGGATCGGTTTGAATTTGGTCTTATTAACTTGTGTTTAACATACATATAAGTGCAACAGTTGTCACATAAACACAATTTAATAGTATTGAGTGGGGGAAAAAAAACCTTCCAATATTTGCTGAAGAATGCCATCACCTACCTTAATAACCATGGACTTGCGCTCATCGTGCTTGATCTCAGAAGTGAAGCGCAGGAAGGTACAGACATCCTTGGCCATTTGACTGGCGGTGGCTGGGGTGCCATCCTCGTATTCTATGGTGCCGTCGTACAAAGCCTGTCCCATGCCAATGGCCTGGCCAGTGAAGTACGGATTGTAGTAAAGTCCCTCCTGGAGCTTGAAGCCAGCTGGGGGCTCGGTGTATCCTAGCAGGAGAGCATAGACGTAGTCCTGAACACAAATCTCTGGTCACTCAGTAACATTTGGAAAACACACATAATAGCAGATATATTACATTAGAAGAAGTAAGGTTAACTGGTATGGTAAATTCTGTGTAGATAACTACATTTTCTTGTTAATGCTATATTGAAATCTTGCTCAATACGTATATAATATTAATCAAAATAATTATAGCTATATACACAAAGCAATAACGCGCCATCTATACATATAAAATGAAAGGATTTAAAAGCACGAATGCCAATTTATGCCTAACTGGCCTTGTCTTTATTGTTTGCGGAAGAGCATTGCTCGATGCAAATATTTGAATGTAATTCTACTGTCCTATAAGCTTATGTCCATAGTTTTCTTGAAAACCATTTCTGAGATTCCATCCTTCAAGTGCTGCGTATTTAAGCAGAATCGTCCAATACAGTATTAGAGCTCCGAGAAGCGGTCTGGTGGATTAAATTGGCGAAACCGCTGGGAGGGTTCACCACTGATGAGCCAAGCCATCCCAATATATATTTTTTCATTGCAGTAAGGGCAGTAGAAGTTTGTATTATGTATAAAAGAAACATTCGTGCTTTTAAATCCTTTCATTTTATATAATTATAGCTATATATATACATATTTCCTATATAACTTTGTATATTGTAATTTATTTCTACCCTCTGTTTTTTAAACCACTCAATTGCTGTTAAATTAAATAATTAAACAGGTTTCTGCAGATGAGTTTCTTTTCATTTTATTAACACTTTCGACCCGAGAGACGTGAAGTTGCGTCTTTGCCGACGTTTTACAGGTACATTAGGTCAGCTAACATCCCCCCAACCTACTGATAGATTGAAGTAAACGAAAAAAATTGCGCTACAAATTATAAAAATAAAAATACAACCTTTCGCATTGAGTTTCTTTTATTATGTTCTTGCTAAGTACACGAGCAGGAGGCCTCGGCATCAACCTGGTGACCGCCGATGTTGTCATATTGTACGACTCCGACTGGAATCCCCAGATGGACCTGCAGGCCATGGACAGAGCCCATAGGATCGGCCAAACTAAGATGGTGAAAGTATTTCGCCTTGTCACCAAATCTACTGATAGACAAGAAGGTTTGGGACAAGATCCTGGTGAATGTGAATTCGGTATTTAATATTATATTTAATTTTAAAAATCGGAAAGGACAAGAATTTGCATCCCTCGGGTTGAAAGTGTTAAAGCAATCTCAAGCTTTCAGGCATCTCTGCCCTTCTACAGGAGAACATAAATAAACAAATAAAATGTCGCCTGATACCAAACTATTACACTATATAATTGCTGTCTCTCAGGAGAATCTGGTATAAGAGTAGAGATAAAAGGGGTTGTTGGTAAGTCCATACCTCCTGTCCATGACGGCCCAAGACAACGTAGCTGAGATCTGGAGGCAAGGCTCCATTGTTGGCAACCTTGGCAGCTTCGTCGTTGGGGTAGGGAGAAGGGAACTTGTCACTGAGCCTCCCAGGCCGCATGAACATCTCTCCATTCTGGTTGGGGCCATCTTGAATCTCATACTGTGGACAAACAAATATCATATTTGGAGGGAGCTTGGTTTTATACATTACTTCTCATTTATTATGGGGTTACTGAATTTTATATTTTTAAAAATAACTTACACAGTAGAACCTCCATGCGGGGACACTCATGCTAGAGAACACCTCTCTATAAAGGACAGTTTTCATTTGCAAAATTATCATTTTTACTATTTAGCAACTCTCCGGTAATAGGACACCTCTCCCTAAAGAACACTTTAACTCTGCAATTAGGTGTCCTTTACAGGGAGGTTCTACTATATATAGAAATTTTGAAAACAAAGAGGAGAAATGAAATCACACAATAGCTAAAATGGAATATCGTTCCAAGAGCCAGGTGTCTTATTCATTTTAATTAATTATTTTTTTTACTTTTCTATAAAATATTAACTTACAATAGACATTAAAAACATATACATACCATTTATTATTTTTGTATGCTTAATATGTGTATATAAAAAATCATAGACAAACAAATCTCTTCAAATTTGAGTCATAAGGGCAAGCAGCTAACATTTCGGAATAAAAACATGATAATAAGGTACAATTTGGATTATAGATTTGAAACATAAGGTAGGAAAACCAAATCAATAAACTGTGTGATTAGGTACTGTTACCTTATGGAAAATTTGATTCAGTAAGAATGCAGAGCTCCACAAAAGCAAGAAGTGGCTCAAGGCTTCTCAATTTGAACAGCCTCTGGTTGAAATGAGATCAGCATGGTTGATTGAGAGAAGGAATTATATGGTAATGTCTATACAATTCAAATTTTATATCTCACTTCTTGTTGTTGTTTCTTATCCCCTTGTGTAAAGATTACACGAATCTCACTTCTTTCTTATCTCCACTCAATCATATCAGGGTATCAAGCTTGTAGAACTTGAGACTTGACAACCATCATGACTGGGTGAAGTAGAATGTGTCTGCCTTTGTCATTAAGACTGGGAGCACTACTCAGTGGCAGGCCGACAAAAGAAATGGCGCCTCTGACATGAGGAACAGACGCCATGTGCAGCCGCTCCTAACATGAAGTACAAACGCTGCTCATCCTGTATCCCTGGATTAGGAGCCCTTACAGGGTACTATCAGCCGGGCCAGCTGAACCCAGGATTTTTAGTGAGCTTATATCTCACTAACAAAAGGTGGTGTAACGGAACATCTAAAAGCACAAAGGAGGGGAGAAAAAAATATTTTTTTACCATTATAACAAAAAAAAAAATGTTATACAGTAGAACCTCCCTTTAGTGGACACCTCTCCACAAAGGCCAGTTTTCATTTGCAAAATTACCATTTTGACGTGACAACGTCTTAAATTAGGTTGCGGCTGGGAGTCACTTATGAAAAAGTGTAACGCCCGGTAACGTTACGATGAGTCATCGAACGAGAGTGCTGCGCGCGCAGCGCTAGAGAATTAGGCGCATTGAATCGGCGCATGCTTGTCTCTGTCTTTGTCTTTCTCGAACGTTCTTGGCGTTGGAAAAACAAGAAAGCGTCATAATACAAGTTCACACGTGTGGTTAAAGTATCGTCAGCTGTGTCTGTAGTGAAAATGTGGAGTGCTTAGATTCGTCATTTACAACAACTACAACAATAAAGGTAAATAATTGTACACTGATATTTCATTATCGTAAACTATGATTGATTGATTAATTGTTAGATTGACACAAAAGTTGAGAAACTGAGTTTATAGGTTATGTCATACTATTGATAAATGTTGATAGTGTTAAGTAAATTATTAGTTTAAAATTAATTAATTAATTAATTATTATTTTACAAATTTTAAATAGTTTCAAATTTATTTAGCAAAAATTTGAACCTTCGATCTGAATAAGTGTTTTGATTTTCAAATTGATTCTTTAAAATTAAAAATTCATCCATTCAATTTCAAATGTTCAACAGGAATCACCACTCTCAAAACAATGGAAACGGTGCCTTCAACTTCCAGTACTTCAATGGAGACGGAGGATATCGTGCCGTCAACGTCTGCAGTACCTTTCGTTGTTCCACACACCACCTCTACCGCCAGAACGAATGCTCAGCGACAACGTGAGTACAGACTACGAAAAGCATTGACCAGAACTCCTGAACAAGTAAGAGCCTTTGCAAAAGCGGCTGCGGAGAGGCAACGCAGGTTCAAGCTACGTAAATCTGCTAACATAGCCCTCACCAGCGGTACGTCAGAGTCACTTGCTTCAACGTCTTGTTCTGTGGTGGAGAGAACAAGCGTTCCTGTCGTGGCGGAGAGAACGAGCGTTCCCCTAACTAACGCTCAATGGCAACGTGCATTCCGACAACGTAGAGCAGCATCTTCTCGGACTGATGTACAACCGACTACTTCTTCAAGCCAAACAGCAATACAACTGGAACAATCCACCTGGTATACCAAATGGTCATCGTCAATACGGAGATTTCAATCTACTTTCCTGGACAACGATTTTGGCCATGCTTGCTCGGTTTGTGACAGATTGTGGTTCAAGAATGACCTTAAAACCATCACTGCACTACAACTGAAGGTAATCTCGGATTGGTACGTTAAGGAAAATCGGCAGCTACGCAAGGAGGATTATACAAAGTCTTGCAACACCTGTAGACAATCACTGAATAAGCGTAAGCTTCCTACTCTCGCAAAGGTCAACGGCTTCTCATATCCTGACATACCTCCAGGTCTACCACCTCTGGATCCTATCAGTGAACGTTTGGTCTCACCGCGCCTTCCATTTATGCAAGTCCTATCATCGTCCTATCCTCAACAAAATCACTCAAATAGGAATTAGTTAAGTTTAAGTTTACATGTACAATGTTTTAGTAAACAAAATATATTTCTATAGTTAAAATTTGTGCAATTCTTATTTTCATTCAATTCCTTGTTCCTATTGTGCAATTTAATTATATTCATATCAATAAATATTCTACCATTGTCACGTAAAATCTTCGCCCGTAAAACCGACTTTACAGGCAACCATTGTTTTTTTACAATTTATCAACTCTTTGGACACCTCTCCCTAAAGGACACTTTGACTTTGCAATTAGGTGGTGTCCTTTACAGGGAGGTTCTACTGTATTGATATATTTAACTTTTCTTTTTCAGTCTTAGACTTTCCTATATCTTGTTGATGAAGTGTACCTCAGCAGCAATGGCCTTCATCTCCTTCTCAGTGTGGGTCACATTCACCAGCTCCCGGAAGGCCATGTATTCTAGACTGTGGCAGGCCGCACACACTTGCTTGTACACCTCAAAACCTCTCCGCAAGCTGCAACAACACACAGTTACAAGGGAAGCACTATTACTTGTCTGTCCAAGAAGATGAAAAAATAAGAGGAAGGGGCGAAGATGATCTTAACACTAGATTGGACTTGTACAGAGATGATTCTACAGGCTCTGCTGGCTGCCATGTTGCGGAGTGGGAACTTCCAACACTTTTGTAACAAGACAGATTAGTTTAGAATGATTTTCTATAGAGCAAATAGTATAATGTCCTATCTACTTATAAAGCTGCATTTTTTTTTTTCGAAATAAAACAATTTATACTGCCCTTCTACTATAATAATAAATAATGGTTCATTATGAACTGCTGTGAGAGCTTCAAGGTGGAGAGCCTGGTCCTATAATTGCAGTAAGGATGATAAAATTGTTTGGTTTTGACAAGAAACAGTTGTGCTATTGGTACATATTGCCAAAGAGCTCAAGGGATTCCATGACCAAACTAAATATTGACTGAGGTGAAATCAGATTGTATAGGGGGCACTCTATAAACTAGTTTGAAAGGGATATGATTGAACAAAACATACAAGGAACATTAGCTTTTGCACTGAAGGAATAAGCATTCTGCATGACCTGGAGAAAGATGCCAAAGTTTTATCTAAAACCCAAGTTGTGAACCCAAGTTTATAAGAGAACACTACATATAACAACAAACTATCAGAGAATCAACAACCACAATGTATCAATCCTACAATTTCACATCTTCTATATCAATAGATTTAAACCTCCTGGATATTAATCAAACAAATGTCACAGATTTCATTTCCAGGATTTTTTTTTTTCCAAATCCATATTCTTATTTTCCATAGGATCATTCAAATAATAATCTGTATATATTTATCATGTGTGTATAATCTTTCTCCATTTTTACCCCTTTGTATAATTCCCACTTTCATAGGTTTCTCCGTCTTGTAACCCCAAGGAGAATCCTCTGTAAGACCTGTGTGTCTTAATAAAGGCTTTTGTGTGTGTGAATGCCACAGGTTTCTTTATCATTATTGAACATATTATCAAGCTTTCGAAAATCTCTGCCCTTTTATAGGAATACATGAAAATATATTTTATGTACTCCCGTAGAAGGGCAGAGATGCCAGAAAGCTCGAGATTACGCTAATAAAGATGAAGAAATTCATCTCCAGAAGCCTGTGGCATTTGTTTGGTTGATTTCAAGTCTTAACCACCCTCACTTAATTTCAAGTCTTAACCACCCTCACTTAATTTCAAGTCTTAACCACCCTCACTTAATTTCAAGTATTAACCACCCTCACTTAATTTCAAGTCTTAACCACCCTCACTTAATTTCAAGTCTTAACCACCCTCACTTAATTTCAAGTCTTAACCACCCTCACTAAGATTTGTCAACCAATTACTTTCCTCTCTGCCCAGATAAAAACATCCTTTTATAACCCCCACACTCTACACTTGACATTCTAGTAACCAAGTGACTTAATTCACACCATCCCTCTCTAACATTCTGTACACACTGCTCTACAGACAATATTCTTCATATTCAATAATTATTTTTTTGTAAAAACAGTAAATATCCTTTTACTCAAGCTAGCTTTTTTTTTATTCCAAAGTTTTTTCCCCTATGTTATCGCTTGCTTAAGAAATAAAGCTCTTACAACTTACATTAAGTTTTTTTGTTCATTATTCCAGGACTGCGTATTTCGACAAATTACAAAAAATCATAATACGCCACAATCCATTGCCTTGTTTATGCATTTTAGTTAACTGAAGAAGGGCCCGCCCAAAAAAACTTCCTTTAATTAATGTAAATAAAAAGGGTTTCGGCATCTTATAACTTTTTGTACTTGAGTCTTGTGTTTCAAAGTTAAGAGTGAAGTGGTACCTGGCATGGTCAAAGGTGTGGGTTAGCCCCTTGTGAAAGAAGGGGATATTGGGGGGGTGGAGGGTGAGCTCCGAGGCCAGCACAGACTTGTCTAGCAGGTAGGCCCCTGCTGCTGCACCAGAAGTGAGCAGCCCCAGACTGGTGAAGAGCTGCCATCAAACACAGCATTGGAGCAACATCTGACTCCAAATGTGGTAAAACAACAGTTACTCAGGATCAAACTTGCATTGGCACAAGTTTTTATACAGTAGAACCTCTATGAGAGGACACCTCTTCATAAGGTCAGTTTTCATCTTCCAAATTACAATTTTTTTTCTTCTAATTAAGGACACCTCTTCATAAGGTCAGTTTTCATCTTCAAAATTACAAATTTTTTTTCTTCTAATTAAGGACACCTCTTCATAAGGTCAGTTTTCATCTTCAAAATTACACTTATTTTTCTAATTAACAGCTCTCCGGTAAGCGAACACCTCTTCCTAAAGGACACTTTGCCTCTGCAACTAAGTGTCCTTTACAGAGAGGTTTTACTGTATGTCAAAAATGAGCACTTAAATACACCAAGAAGATAAAACAACACTTGCTTACATTCAGGAAAATCTTACGATTGTAAATAAATCAATGCCCAGGTATATTCAGATATTTATAAAATCCAACTGCAATTATCTCAAGAAGTATGTTTCCTAAATTAATGATAAAGCACAATTTGGATTAAAAATACAAGAAAATAAGACCTAATCCAAATAATTTAAGAGTGTGTGATGTTCCGGCAACAGCATTGTTACCATCATCAGACAAAAGAATAAATCTATTCTTTCTATATATTAAATCTATCTATATAATAAATTAATGATTTTTTTAAAAGTATTTTTCTTGAGATTGCTGAGACTTCATCCTCTAAAGTTCTCTGAAAATGTCCATGACAAGCATAGGAAGTCCAACCTAACATGTTACAAATGTGAATACAACATTTGTAAAAAACATTCTATCCTTATTTGTAAAAATTATTAATAAATAATGGCATTTAGAAGGAGATAAAACATTTGATTAAAACCTTGAAAAAATGGCTCCTTTTCACCAGAACTTTTATTTTAGTTTATAAATTGTGATAAAAATGATATTAAAAATTTTGTTTCCTATAGGTTATTCTTTTTAAGTTTTATTCATTAGGTCACAATAAAATTTGTTTTTAAATATTTCAATTATTATAATTTATAATTAGTTACTCAGGCAGGAAGACAAGCATGACTGCTTTCTTTAAAAAAAAAGAGGGGGGTAAGTGAGTAATTAATGGTTAAACATCTTCCTAAAGAACTCCTTCAAATCACTGACCATATAATATACTTCTTCATCTACATATAAACTCTGCCTTTGCCGGTTCCAAGCTCGGATGAAAAAGGAGAAGGGGGAGTAGTAACAAGCTCACTAAAAACCTGGGCTCAGCTGGCCCGGCTGATAGTACCTTGTAAAGGCTCCTGATCCAGGGATACAAGACGAGCGGCGTTTGTACTCCATGTTAGGAGCGGCTGTACATGGCGTCTGTTCTTAATGTCAGAGGCAGCCATTTCTTTTGGAGCTAAGTTGGCCTGCCACTGAATAGTGCTTCCAGTCTTAATGACAGAGGCAGACACATTCTACTTCACCATACTTGATACCCTAATATGATTGAGTGGAGTAAAGATAGAAGAAGAAGACTGACCATATAGGCAGAAGTCTTCTAGGTTCTTCCATTATAGAAATAACTGGGAGGGTTCTCGCATTAGGAAAGGGGCTTTCCCAATATTTTTTTCATTGCAGGAAAAATAGTGGAAAATCAATTTTTTTTTGTTTGAAAAAAAAAAAGCTAAATTCTTTTCCTTTATGCATGTAAAATGTACAGTACACACAACCGCCAAAATACTTACAATTTTCTTCTTTGCAGACATGTTTTTGTATGAAAAGGTTGACGCCTAGAACACACAAATTGTAAGGTTAAAGAAATGTAGTAAATAAGAAATTTAATAAAGAAGAGTAGGATGTGCTCCTGGTCAGGATATACCTTTTTTATTTTTACATATTTAACTATACTAGATTTTAATGGCTTTTACAAGTTTAGTCAGCTTATTGACTATGGCAGGACCCAAATGACCAACTAGCAGGAAAATAACATCAAATTCTTATAAACTTATTATAGCCTAACTATTTTGCATATCCAAACCTTATAGATAAAATAATTTTACTAAATTATAATTATTACAGCATTTCCTTTAGTAGTCAAGATAACAGGTCCCACTTTTTTTATACATCGAAAACAATTTCTTTATTGAGGTGACTTCACTTTCAAAGTCCCAAACCTCTGTTGCATTGAAGGAAGACCAAGGGTTTTAGTGCAAAGAGCTCACAGCAAGTCAAACATTATCTAGCATATTTACAAAAAAAACTTTGCAAGCCATCTCAAAACTCAATGAATGACAAAATTCATGTCAGATCCTTAGCTTGCAGAGTCAAAAGAGTTGGTGTATCGAGATTGTAGTTTGAATCCATAGACACACTTAAATGCATCAGTTTTAACCTGGCTCAAGACTGCCTGGCTCAAGACTGTTCAACACACAGGTCTAGTTGACATGGCAACTTTCCACCAACATTTTAAAAAAGATACTGCCGTCTCTGATCCCCATTGAGGTCTTGCAAAACTTAAAAAGTGGAATTCTTAAACTGGTATCTACCGTTCAATGGTGGTTTTTCCACAATGCAGTAAGGGGACAGATGGAAGAATTTGTTATAGAAAAAAAAAAAAGATAACATTTCTTGTGTGTGTGTGTGCATAAATGGTGTGACAATATATTCAAAAGGGTTGTCAACAAGACTGAATAAGTCAACTGTACAAAAGCTGTTCTTCAGTAAGAGTGTTATCAGGCAATGTGTCCCAACAGGTGTTAGATATTTTAATGCATTAGGGAGAGAAGTGCCACTTATTGCAAATATCATAAAATTGCATATTATAAAACCTAGAGATGGAAAAATATGTAGTTAAACCTGTCTATAGTGCCCCCTCTTGGGACTCACCAAAATAGGGTGCTATAGACAGGTCACTTTTAATGTAAATCACATCGTACTAGTATTTAAAATCGGGCACCATAGAGAGGAAGGCACTATTTAGAGGGAGCGCTATAGACAGGTTTAACTGTATATATTAATACCAAATAAAATAAAGCTGTAAATAAAATATTGAGTGTAAAGCTACAATCACAAATAGACACATTCCTAAAGATATGCTCTCTCAAATCTACACCTGGCAGGGATCTACTGTAGACACCAGCACACAATTGTGCCAAAATGTGGTGCTATAGTTGGGTGGAAACACTGGAGTGGAATATATTTGTGATGATGATGATTGCAGTTATTGAAATGTCACAGAGTACTGCTTTTAGAACTACATCCAATTAGTTTTAGAATCTGGGTGCTGCTCGTACCCATGTTTTGACTTTTACCATTTCAGTCAGCACACATTAGGCCTGGCTATGGAATAAATCTCAATGATTCCTTTTTTGATTTTTTTTTAATTACATAAAAATTGTGGTAATGTTGATTATAATTTTATAGTTTATAGTATACTTATAAAAGTTATACTAACTATAGTTGAAACTTCAACTAGATAATAACAAGTTACAGGTTGTTATGAAGATGCTCACACACACACTTGTATATATAAAATATTTAAGTTTTTGTAAGTAGACACTTTTTTTTTTTTGCTTATCCCTAGTACACGTGGTACAGGCCATGATAATCATAGTGGGTAAAGGTAGGCAACTGGTTTACTGTAAGTGCACCACATGTCGACACATGTGAGGTAGACACTGAACTAGGTGGATGCTTGATGAGGTACAATTTAGAATATACAGTCTAACTTTCTTAATTTGACCAACCCTAATTCAACACATTTGACAATGTTTTCATGTCCAGACATCCCAGCCTATCAAATAAACCAAAATGAATCCAATAATTTCTTAATTCAAATTTCAACGTTAATTTTAATTGTAATTTAAATACAACTTAATCACACATCATGGCTTTTCTTGATTAATCAAGAAATTGGGTTGGCCAAATATCAGGGAACAGGCTAAATCAGTGTTTAGTTGATTTCTGTTCCACCAGATGGCGCTCTGCCTTCTGTAAAGCACATGTGCTCCTGGTCAGGATATGCCATTTTTAATATTAACTTAATCACTGTAAATACATTACTGCGCTATTCAATGAGAAGGCAACCAAAGTTTGAAGCATGCGTACCATTGGTAAACGTATACCGGCACCAAAACCAACCACATGTCATCTTTGTTTCTCATGGACACAATCAGGCGATTTTTGGAAAGTGACGTTTTGCTATTCAAAGGAACTTACAAAGACATGCATCCTTTTTGAAATGTCTGTGGATAAATGGTTAAAACACTCGATTCCCAACCGCCATGAACAGGGATCAAATCGCACATTAGACACTAGAAGCATAGGGCTTTGTCACCGACCCGAGGCCGCTAGTTGCGGCGACGGTCAATTGATGGCGTCAGGCTTTGACATTTATTTTGATGGGAGAGGCGGCCTATTCTTCTATGGATCTATTTCCTCCAGGCAAATTTTCCATCTACATTAGACACTTTGTTTCAATATGTGAATGTATATGTAGTGTATGAATAGCCTTCACACATATTATACATTGTTGTAAATATCATAAGCTAGGTAGCTCTTTCTGACCTGCACCTAGTAAAGTGATTTTGGAACTGAATCCTTTTTGAAGATTGATCAGCTAGAATGTATGTACAATGAATAGGCTTCTAGCCCAAAAGCAAAGATCATGATTTTTGTAAACAAAAGTTTTAACTTTTTCATTATTTTCTAAATGAATCACTTTCTACAGACACACACAATGCTATTATTAACTTAGATTAAAATAATATTTGTAAATGCAATTTTAGCCATCACTAAAAGTTAATCATGAAACCTTTTGAAAAGAAAAAAAAAAAAGTCCAAATGGTATCAATTTATATTATTAATTAGAATATGATCACAAGGCAATAAGACCAAATCCAAATAAATAAATAGTGTGTGACGTTTCGGTAACAACGCTGTTACCGAAACGTCACACACTTTTATTTATTTGGATTTGGTCTCAAAACCTTGTGTTTATAATCTATAATCCAAATTGTGCCTTATCAATTAGAATATGATGAGTATGATAAAAACACAATTTGGATTATATAGATTATAGAGACTAGAAAATATAACCTAATCCAAATAAATTAATAGTTTGTGACATTACAGTAACAGCATTGTTATCATTATCAAACAAAATAAAGAAAGATTTTTTTTTTCTTTTATTCTTTTGTCTGATGATGGCAACAATGCTGTTGCCGAAACTTCACGCACTATTAATTTATTTGGATTTTCTTGTAAATATAATGAGTATTTTCTAAAAATATATATTTTTTTATTATACAGTAGAAACTCCCTTTAGTGGACACCCTTCTAGCGGAAACCTCTCTACAAAGGACAGTTTTCATTTACAAAATTACCATTTTTACTATTTAGCAACTCTCCGGTAAGAGGACACCTCTCTCTAAAAGACACTTTGACTCTGCAATTAGGTGTTGTCCTTTACAGGGAGGTTCTACTGTATATTTGTTTTATTTTTTTAAAGAGAAATGTCCACTAGCAATGAATGTTGTGATGAAATGATCTAATAGATAAATTCAACCAAAAGCTCTAATCCCTTGGGGTGTTTAAATTTAGACAAGAATTACTAGATGAAATTACCTAATAATATATAATAATACATTTACCCATTTATTCTTTTGTCTGATGATGGTGACAATGTTGTTGCCGAAACGTCACACCATAATAAATTATTTGGATTAAGTCTTATTTTCTATTATTATAATCTATAATCCAAATTGTGCTTTACCCAAATAATATAGGTTTATCTGATATTTTTATAATTACTACTGTTCCAGTAACATCTCACATAACAAATTTATTTGGAGATTTTGTCTTTTCACTTTGATAAGGCACAATTTGGATTATATATACAAGGTAATAAAATCAAATTCATATTCATACACTATTTATGTATTTATATTTGGTCTTATTACCTTGTGTATTTTCACCTTGTATTAGGTGTGTGAATACTTGAATAACTGGCAAAAGAATAAGCATTCTGGTGAAAAAATATTAAGACTTCTTAAGAAAAAATCATAAGACTATTGTAATTACATAACAATGCAATAAACATTTCCAAGAAGAGAATTAGACTATTTCTTTTGTGAAATTGTAAAACTTAATATAATTTACTAAAAACTATTGCTTTTAGAAGTTACAGCCTTTACTGGTATAGCAAACAAAGATGTAATTCATAATCAAATTATAGATTTTAAAGTTTGAGAGGTAAAATGTTTCATTATACAATATTCAATTTATCTTTTTATGTAGAAATTTATTAATTTATTGTTGTTTATTGTATATATATAACTAGATAAAAGTAATTGCTATACTTTTTTTAAGCCTGCTTTCATGTTAAAATGTGAATATATATATAGTGTGTGTTTAGGTATTTTCTTTCTAAATTTCTAATTTCCTCGTCTGTTTATCACTTTCAAAATACTTTGTAGCAGGTAATTTTTAAATATACAAAATTGAATATAATGAAAAAAAAAAAAAGATAATTCAATTAATAATCTGATTCAAGTTTTGCAATAATGTAGTACTCCATGGGTAGGGCGATTTATATTTATAAGTTTATCCCCAATATATATTACACAAATGCATTGAGATAAAAAAATATTCCGTTATCTTAAATATTTGTGAGTTTGCAAAAATGTTTAAACTTACAAGTGTTATTAAGAAAAGCTGCTTCTACAAATCATTTAGGCGACGATAATTTTTTTAAAAAAGTGTTTCATATTAAGTTTACTAGCGTTTTGTAAAATACTCTTATATTGGTAGGTAATTGAAAATAATACCCTCGGCGTATAATTTCAAAGAAAAAAATAATATACTACATCAATGAAATATTGATAAGCTAAAGTGCAAATTTACAAACGATTAGATTTTGTTTATCCTGCTTGAAGGTCGATTGTAGACCAACAAGGCAAAGTATAAACATAGGTTATAATAATATTAGATTTAAAAACGATCTGAAGTGGGCGTATATCCATTTTCTTTATTAATCTTACCTTACAAGAGGAACCATTTTGTAATTTTAAGATAGAAAAGCTAGATTTTAACAAACTTGGCCGAAACACAGCCATTTTCAAGTAAAAACACTATAGAGGTCAAAGGCTAACAAAAATGTGTTGTTCTAAAATCAAAATTTTTAAAATTAATTAGTCAAAAACTTTTAGCAGTGTAATCTTTTATTGATAATCATATTATTTTGAAATATTTGATTTACTTATTTTCTTTTACTTATATATTTTTAAGCTTCATTAAAACTAATACTTTTTTTTTTCTTAAAGGGTGTGCATTTTAGCTATTTTATGGTAGTACTTAAATTTTATTTAGAGACTACACTGTATATTAATGAAATTTTTAATTAAAATTAAAGAATTCTGAAAATCTTATTTTTTAAATGATAAAATTTCTATGATCAAATATGTATGCCCATTGTAAGCCTTAAATCGACATTTATTGTAAATTGAATGAACTACAATGTGTATGTCAGTTTAATAAATTTAAAAAATTAAATACAATATACTATATTTCCTTTCAGAATTTTATTACACCTGAAATAAATAATATGAAAATGCGCTAAAAATCTCCAAAAAGAGGCGATTGGTATCGAAATATAAATCTAATTAAAGCTAAAATAAATGGAGAGACATCCTTTTTTACAAACTTTGCACAACTTCTTATAAATGTATCTCTTAAAACTGAAAATGGCTTAAACAATTTACATTTTTAAAACATTTCTCGTGATGAGTAATTTTGTGGCATATAACACAACGTTAAAACATGCACCAGATATGTGTGCAATGATAAAATTTCCTTGAACATGTCATGCTTGTCAACCCTCTTGGGGTCACAGGACTCCAAATCTGGATCAACGCATAAAACCTCTCACATGAGCAGGATACTATTAAGGGCTTATTTTATGGTGGAAATTACGCAGAAAATTAGGTTCCTTCATTCACCATTTTGTTCTAAATATAAAAACCTACAGAAAATTTATTTTGAACTTCCAATTATATTGTTGTAAAAATTATCAGAAAGACACATTTAAGATCTATGTATACAAAAACACCTTCGTGGTGTATGTTATGAATTACCAAATTTTATTTCGCAACTCATACGCCCTGTTTGGCCCACGTGATATCACATAAACACGAAAGAGCCTATATAATTATGGCCGAGCACTTTCTTTTTTTTTTGATAGTAATTCTTTTAAATATAAAGGGGGGAATAGCCATACATTGTGTAGAGGAGAGAACTTACAGACAGGCAATCTGTTCTACAAGCTTATGAGATCAGTTACTACTAAGAAACTTTATTTTGACTCTATCTTCCTGAAGAGCAAGTTTCGCAATACTTTCAAATGTCATACCATATTTGTAAAGTACTGTAGCATATATTGTACAATTGAAATAACATCAAATATTTATTTCTATATAACATTCAATCTTTTTCAAGCATTATTTAAACTTGAGGGGTATGAAAGGGATGTTGGTAGATATAAAAATAAAGCGTACATTTATAGAGTATCCATTTATATATTAGAGGGGCTCTTCCTGGCAGAAGCAGTAGAGTTCACATTTCTTCTTCTCTACCCTTGCAATACACTTGTATTACTTCATTTGTCCTCGATAAACCAGTGTTATTGGAAGAAAATTCAAAGATTTCAATACAGTTAGATAGTAACAGTTTAGATTAGCTCATTTAACACATGCTCGGAGTTGCTAGATTTCAAGAAGTTCCTTTGCGCAACTAAAAGCTTTGGTGGAGTATTCTTGTACCATGCTTAGAACAATGGTGGACGCCGCAATCAATGAGGAAAAGGAATAGGGACACTTTCCTTTGACTCTTCTCCTGCTATCTTTCAAACCAGACTGTCCCATCCTTTAACCCTTCTATCGACAATTCCCCTCTCTCACATGAGCAGGATACTATTAAGGGCTTATTTTATGGTGGAAATTACGCAGAAAATTAGGTTCCTTCATTCACCATTTTGTTCTAAATATAAAAACCTACAGAAAATTTATTTTGAACTTCCAATTATATTGTTGTAAAAATTATCAGAAAGACACATTTAAGATCTATGTATACAAAAACACCTTCGTGGTGTATGTTATGAATTACCAAAATCCAACTTAACATTGCCTTGTCTCACCTAGTTTCCCTCAAAGCTTCAAAATTATTGTAACTGTGAGCCATAGAAGGAGCATGTGGCCTTCAGCTTTAACCACACCAGCACCGAGCCAGAGTCCAGATAAATTTATCCACTTCTCCTCTTATGTAACTCAGTCACACGAACAATGGTGGCTACCACATAATAGCCTTCAAAACACGCCCTGAATATCCCCCAATCTGACCCCTGATAAAAATGCCCACGTTCCTGTACTCTTATTTTTAAAATCATCAATGCTGTTTAAAATATTACTTATATATTATTTTTGTCACAGAGTAGGTAATGATTCATGATAGCTTTGGGGCAAATTTAGACACACTATGACTAGTAGTGTTGGGACACCACGTGACCTTTGTGATGTACATAAGTATACCATGAACTGTCCAACACCCCACCTAACCTAACCATGTTCCATCCTTCTCTCCCAAAGCTGAAAATTTCTAGTGACTCTGAGGAGTGCATGGAGCCTGAAGCCTTGACAGCATCAAGGCAGAGTTTGAGATGAACCCTAAACGCCCCTTCCATGTGATCGAGTCACATTGACCTATGGTGGCTGACTTAACCTCACCAGCCCCAAGCCAGAGTCCAGCATGGATTCTACCTAATTGCACCTTCCCTATGGGCAAACCATAGACCCATGGTCCCATGGTGCTGATCAGGTCATCATCTTCAGACTGAACGCCAGCTCCACCACGAGCCCTGGACATTTTTAATCGAAAGAAAATCTTATAGAAATGTAAAAATTTCTAAATAAAGGATATATATAGAGTTCGCGACAGTAACAGGGAACTGATATCTAGCCAGTTGGGACAAATTATGAAAGAACTAGTATAACCCCACCAGCGAGTGCACGTAACTAAACAGGGCTCTGCCACATTTGTAAGTGCAAAGTCGAACTGCTTTCCGCGTGTGTAGACATGTGGTGTACTTACAGTAAAAGCAGTCTTCAACTTCTACCCACCATGATTACCATGGCTTGTACCACGTGTACTAAGGATAATAAAAAATGAAAGAACCAATGAGAGATGATAGAGGGGTTGAAAGAGGAAGAAAGATGCTAAACTCTTGAAGGAGAAATATAGATCTTCATACAAACTGTGGGGGTAGTGGATTGATATACTCGAATTTCAATATGTCAACTCAAGCAAATAGGTTAAAACTCTCTCTTTAAAGAGAAAATTTTCTATCCTAATCTCATATTTAAATCAATATTTAAAATATTAATGTTCTAATATTTATTTATACAATGTATTCAGGCTAAATTTGCTAGTTTATTTGAAGTATTGTAAAATTTACACACAACAAATATACTCATAATATAATGTAAATATATTATTGTGAATTTTTTGTTTAAGACATATTACGGATGTGTTATTGACTGAAATTCACACGTGAAAGATGAGGGGAAATTTGAAAATATAACATGCATGATAATGAGCTGTGCTGAGCAGCAAAATACCTCAAATATATGTTTTTAAAGAGACAAAACGTGTTTAATAGGTTTAAAGTTATAGTTTCCAACTTGAAGAATACTCATTTAACGAACAGATCTACAGATCTGTATTCCACATTGGTGATGTTCTTTGAACATTATAAAAATTTACCTTACTCATTTGCTATATCTCTCAGGAAAATCTGTTAATAAGAATATAAAGATATTAATAAAGATATTGATCGATCAATTATAAAACGGACGTGAAATGAAGAGTTGCAACAGAAACTACGAAACCTTAGCTAAAAGAAACATAACAGCAGACATTGAAGATTGTTCCCATACACCTAAATTGGACTTAAACTGCAACAGAAGACCTTGGCAAGGAAAATACAAAGCGTTAGAAAATGAAATGGGCATTGAACCTGCGAAACTATGAAACTAGATTGTAAGGACCTCTGCTATCACCCATTATGGAGACGTAAAACCCACTTATGACAGAAATAGGCTTGAGAAAGGTGCCTATCAAAGGTAAGGAAGATCCTAAACAAAGTGAAACATCTGGTTGATACAGGGACAATGTGGTTATTTTCAATGAAAATTCTGTTAGGATCAAAAATTAACCCCTCAGAACAACAAATGGAAAGTCCCTAATCTACAGATATCTCTCTGTACATGAGGTTCTTCGTGTCGTGAACAGCACGTCCCCCCATCCCCCAATATGTTATGGTTTTTGGATATGTCTTCAGTGAGGGCGAAGTTTTGCCACTTCACATCTATGAACAGGTTTATAGGCACAATTCCAATAACTATGTAGAATTGCTGAACACCATAGTCAAGTTGAGAAAAACGCATCTTCCGATCGAACAACTAAAAGTTGCTGATGGCTTGCTCCATCTGTCTGAATAAATAGCAACAAATTTATGATTTTTAATTATTCCAGAATTGGCCAAATACAGATGGTGCAAGCCATCAGAAACTTTTAATTGCACAATCAGGAGATTACTTATTCTTAATTTATCCACCTGATCCTAGTACAATTTCAATTTTGTACTATTTTTCGCCATAGTCAAGGTTGAAGAGGATGACTCCAGGAAGACCGTTGGTGTAGCGGCAAGATTCTCTCAGCTCCCTGCCATATCGCGAGGCAGAAGTGGTTGTCATAGAATTTCTACGCTCTCACCATTCCTAACATCTTGTTCCCAAACTTTTCTATTTGAAATCTTATGTACTCATATTGTGTATGTTTGCGGATGTTTTCGCTAAGAACTAATATACAGGAATCTGTGACCTAATTTTCTCTGTATTTTAATTTATTATGTATGGGATGTGATTGTGAAAGACATCAACCTCACTGCCTGTAACACCCACCTAGCTGTTCTCGAGGATTAAGAAGGCTTTTTCGGCACTCCCCAGGTGCATAATTGAAGATACCAGATCGAATTTGCTGGGATTATTCAGCCTCTAGTCTAAAAATTCTGTGCACATATCATAAGAGAGATACTATCAAAGAAAAAATCATCAAGAAAAATTAAGAAAATTTGACCAGAAAAAAAAAGGGTCAAACAAAGACTTAATTCTATATACAGTTACGAGCGTCATGCGTTCTTAATTCTTCCGTTTTCATCTCTGTCACCGTTTGCTTTTTTTTTTTTGAATGGCGCTCTCCTATTGGTTGGCTACGATCACGCCACCTTTGCCCCCCCCCCACTCGCTTTTTGGTTTTTGTAACTATTGTGTTGGAGCGGGTCGCACCTTAAATAAATGCATATATTAGTTAATAACTAAATGGAATCCTCTCTTTCTTTTTCCCAGTAAGAGACGCCTACGGAAGCCAACAGTACATAGACAGATAAAGCACATAGGCTATAGTTATTAACTAATATATGTATTTATATAAGGCGCCAATTTATAATTGTAACAAATAGTATTTGAATAAAAACATTCAATCGGGCAAAACACGGGCGTTGCCCGGGTCATTCGGCTAGTTACAGTATAAGAGCCAATATTCGTCACCATTTCACCCTGTCTGAGGCGCAATAGATAAGAGAAAAACACTAATATATTTTATAGCCAGGTGTCAATATATTTAATTTAGACTACAAGACTACTACGTGTATATCTCTATTAGTTTAGGTTAAATAGTGTGTGGAAAGTTGCTTAAAGTATATCTGCTAAATAAACTACAAATTGTTTAAATTCTACAATCTAAGAGAAAAATACCAAAATAGGTAGCAAAGATAAGGCACGTTTCGGGATTAATTTCTCAACAGTTTATTTAGCTTGAGTCAAAAGGCGATCCATTAATTAAGATTATATAAAAGGGCGTACATGGATCTGTAAAGGAAAGAAAAACATTTTTTTCTTTACAGATCCAGGTACGCCCTTTTATATAATCCTAAGTTTATATATATTTAGCATTTCATTAAAAAAAAATTATAAGGAAACTCCCATATTTCTTCTCTATTTGTGATTTTGTGAAATAAAATGAGGACTCTCTCTTTGCCAAAAATATTTTCGAAATTTAAATATAATGTAGTTCTTAGCAAGCGGTCCATCTTACCTTTCGACACAATTTCTGATGAATTTCACGAAGCGGTAATAGAATAGTTAAAAATAAGGAATAACACTTGTCGCCTCGTTAGCGCAGTAGGTAGCGCGTCAGTCTCATAATCTGAAGGTCGTGAGTTCGATCCTCACACGGGGCATTTTTTTTTTAATTTTGCTTTGCTCTATCTTTAAATAAATGATCTATATTCCACAAGTACACCTATTTTCTTATTCATATTTCACATATCCACAGGCCATTTTCCAAACTTTGAATCCGCATAAAAAAACTTTATTGAAAGCATCTTATAAAACAACAGAGGAATATACAAAGTACTTCCACTTGAGAATGTTTACCAATGCTAGTTCAGAATGGTCAAACAGTCTAGGCTGTGGACAGAGATCCGAGTTCTGAGGTCCAGGGAAGGGTCCTCCTTTGTGTGACGCCTGGAGAATGAGGCTTCTCTTCTTCATATCCTTTCAAGAAAACAACAGTCTTTGATTTCCAGACTTAAGTCTGGTCATCTACGGACAATGACTTTCCAGAATGGTTGCAAGGTTTTCCCACTATGTACTAAGTGTAATTCTCAACCTTCAACCCCAAAACACATTATTGACTGTATTGACTCATCCATTGATGAGCTCTACTCTTCCCCGGCAGACACCATCAAAAGTCTCAAGCTTTACAAGCTTGGTACCTTAGTGTGATTGAGTGGAGATAAGAAAGAAGAAGGAGAAGATATCCTTTCTGGTCATCCGCCCTGAAGAAGTCTTTAGTTAAGGAGGAGTGTCAGCAGGGGTCACCTGACACAAGTTCTTATGAGGGTCCCTGTTTTGATGGGTCCTAAGTCCCTCGTGGTCCTGGGATCTTGAGAGGGGCTTCTTAAAGGTAGCGTAGGTAGTAGCGAGCTTTTACAATATGCAAATCCCAGGGGAGCGGCAGGCCGTCACTCGTACTGCATCTCTCCGGAGAGGTGTTACAAATATATATCACGGGACCACTTGACAGCATCAGTACACATGAGTTGCTTCATGAGTTTGGCGTAACTGGGGGAAACCTTCAGCATCTTGAGGTTCGTTCCTGTTATCCCATCTGCCGGGTGCTCCCATAACGAAGATTTCCATGTCAACCTTGTAGCCTTCTTTCCTAAGATCTTCGGCTAGGACCTGATATTACCTGATTTTGTCGGGCATAGCCGCAGAGAATGCTTATTTTCGGTTCTCAAATGGGATGCCCACATCCACAATGATCACTTTATTGACCTCTTCTTTAATGATCACAAGGTCGGGACTGAGAGGGGAGAGAGGAGGAGTTAGGGAACTTATGTTTTATCCTCACCTTCTTTTTAATTCTCAGTGCCTTCCTTAGACGCTCTAGGATGGCGTCTCTTCCAAGCTACCGAGTGCCTCTTGCAGTGTTGGAGGACATGTGGAAGTGTCTTGTTTGTCGCTACAGATCTGCTTCAACTTCCTTTTCACAATGACCATTCGATAGAGATCTCTGCCAAAACTCAGGAAGTGGTAATACAATGGTAAAAAATGAAGACATTTTCGTAATTTCACTCTAATGTGGTTCTTAACAAGCTGTCCATCTCACGACAGCCATTCGAGAAAGATTTCTGCTAAACTCAGGAAGCGGTAATACAATAGTAGAAAATGAGTAGAATTTTCTGTCGCCTCGTTAGCGCAGTAGGTAGCGCGTCAGTCTCATAATCTGAAGGTCGTGAGTTCGATCCTCACACGGGGCATTTTTTTTTTTAATTTTGATTTGCTCTATCTCTCAATAAAGGATTTATATGCATACATTATATATTATAACTGAAAATTACAAACTTTTTTAAACGATATTTTTTAAAATATAATTTATCTTTACAGCCTTTATCCTGCAATAAATAGAAATTGAAAGAGGAGGGTATGGCTCTAATGTAATGAACCCTCCTAGCGGTTTCGCCATTTTAATCTTCATACCGTTTCATTATATTATTGGACTCCATTTCCAGGTCAAAACAACTTTATTAAGTGTCGTTCAAAAAGAGCAAACTAGATCATCATATTACAATAATGTGTAGGGGATGTGTGGTTATATACAAGGGTTCATTTACCATTATATTTTATATTAGTATCTTTGGGTCCTCAGGTCTTTTGGGATCCTGTTCTTGAGAAGATTTTTTCTGTCTTGTTTAATATTCAAGTTAGGTTTATTTTCTCTATTTTTCCACTTTTCGTCATTCTGGATAAGTGATGACGAATTTGCTTCCGTTTTAAATTTCTATATCCTTGTTCCGCATTGGTAGTTTGTGACTTCCTTGAAAGTGGAATTTTCAAAATTTTCATATTTTCCGTAGAACTTAAAATATTGTTTTAATTATGTATTCGTTGATTTTTCAATGTTAAGATCGTTCCTGAGGATCGTTTTTCAAACAAACCAGGGTGAGGACGTGATTTTCCTGATCATTTTATTTTCAAAAACTTCTAATTTTTTAAGGATGCTCGCATGTGCTGTCATAGAAATTGGGTGGCCATATATCAGTATTGGTCTTAATATTGATGTGTAGAGGGTTCTTTTGCAATAAAGGGATAATTTGCTTTTCGGTCCTAGTAACAGGGATAGTCGGTGTTGTGATTGATCCTGTTTTCGATGTGTTATTTAAAGGTTAGATGCTCTTCTAGAGTTATCCCTAGGTATCGATAATTGTTGGATTGGACTTCGGTTTCAAAATCACTTTATTAGGTACCGCTCAAAAAGAACAGCTTATTTTATGATAATAACAATGAATAACATGTGAAGGTTATTCACATATTAAACAAAAATGTTAACGCGGTATTCAATCCCGGTACATGACTGTCGGGAATCGAGGGTGTTACCCACTCGTCCACCGACCTTGTTTATGTTGTATTAGACTGAATTTCTTATATATCCTGCACACTTGTTAGTAAACACAGTAAATTGGTGTTTTGAACGAACTATGGACATATGCTTCTAGGACTGTATAGAAATGTATATCTAAATTAAAGATATAATGCATCGAGGAATGCTTTTCCGCATAGTACACTATTTGTTAATATTATAATCCTTTCGGTAAAATTATAAATAAAAGAAAATTCGCTGAGGGAAGAGTATCTTTTATATATATATAACGACAATACAAGTTTTTGGTCTCTACAACCTTTCGACAGGTATAACTACGATACTAAAATTTTAAGAAATCAAACAAATCTATATATATTGCCAAATGCCACGTGGAAAATTAGGAAAGACAAACTTCAGTAAATATCTTTTTTTACGGGGCTGCTAACCAAAATGATTTTTGAGCCCCGTAAGACAAACTTCAAGATGACACAGCAATTTATTTGAGGCAAGAACAAACTATGAATGATAAACAAAAGATAAGCAATGAGGGAAGTTTGCAGAGTAGTAAAATATAAACATAAAAATGATACTCTGTTAATAAAATAATAAATACTTTGCTACAATATACAATGAAGTAGGAAATAGAGATAGATATGCAAATATTGATTTACATAATACAATTAAATCATAAAAAAAGCTATAGATTATAATCTAGTTAGTACTTTTATTAGTTAGTGCTAATTGTTCTATTGAGGTTATGTGATTACAGTAAATAACAAATTGGGAATCCGGAGATTATTGTTTAGGTAGGAGGAATTATACTATGATATATGTCTGACAAATCTATTGATTCCTTTCAGTTGTAAGTAAAGCTTCCAATACTAGACTACTACTATTTTTTTAGAAAATACATTTTCCCTAATTCAAACCGATTGTTAACACTTTTAGGGCCGTACCTCACTTTTAAAATGAATGGCAGGTATCTCACTTGGCTAACATTTGGTGACGGCCCGAATTGGAGGCGTCGCCGCTGTCTCCTCATGTGGAGACTGTCCACCCTGGCGGCAGCAATATAAATGAGAGTCAACACACCGTCAGGACCGTACCTCACCGCCATGGCGACGTAGTCAGCAACTGCGACTGAGGGGTTGCGGGCGTCGTTCTTGGCGACGTGTTTTGGCGACCCACGGTTGTCAGGAGTAGCCGTCGCGACGTCCTTGGCTACGTCGCCATGGCCTCCCGGTGAGATACGGCCTTAAATCGAAATATCTTTTGAAAGACTTGATGTTGAGTGTGTAGAATATTAATTATAGATTTTAAATATATACGGATATATATGTACCAATTATGAGGCAGGTATCCCTTTATTGCATTAGAAAAATGCACCCTAGTAAAAATCTTAATGGTGGTTGTGATTAAAACTCTGATTTTCCGGCTAGAATATACCATAAAGTTGCGGAAAGATGATATTCATGTGACATGAGGCACTTCTCCTTTTGATTATACATCAGAATGATATATTATGTTTATCGTCCCAGTAAAAAACTTGAAGGTAGTGGTAAAGAATAAGTCACAACATATGCAGGTGTATAGGTATACGTTTGTTTGAATTTGCCAAAACTGGTATTGTGACTCTTTCTTCATTACCACCAAGTTTTTTTACTGGGGTGATAAAAATAACGCCCTATTCTAATGAATATCTAAAGGGAGAGATGCCTAATTTAAGGCATGAATATCATCCTCTCGCTATTTGGAACAGACATGTATTTTAATTCCAACAGATACCGCGGAAGGGCGCTGTTTGCGAGATCGTTAAGCCAGTTTTAAACAACGTTTTAAATATAACGTAAACATCCTCTAAAGGTATTTGTTTTTTAAAATAGTTTTTAGTATTTTATTATTTACAATAGTATATTGACATTATTTTTATTAGAACACAAAAAAAAAATTGAATTTATTTTTTTAATAAGAATTCCCATCCGCTAGATAGCCAACCATATTCAGTTTAGGGCCAATATACAGTAAACTCTCCTATAACGCGATTAATAAGTTCCGTGTTGTATGAAATCGTGTTATAGGAATTCGCGTTGTACGAAATAAAACTTGTATAACGCGAATGTTGTTAGGGTAAATTGTTAAAGACAAATATCGCGTTGTACGAAAATTCGCGTTGTATAAATAAATTTGTCGCTATTTTTTTTTTTATCGCGTTGTACGAAATCGCGTTGTAAAAACTCGCGTTATAGGAGAGTCTACTGTAGATGTCTATCTACGTCCAATAAACACACCATTCTTGTTTTATGTAATAAATCGCCAATATTATGATCGTAATTAAGTAATTGTAATTTTATCTTCTAATTGTATCATTTTCATATAAGTGAAGCAAAATAGCGTCTGAATTTTACAAATGGATTTCAGTTAGTGGAATAAAGAAGAATTTGAAGAGAAAAAAGTTGGAGGACAATCTGATGTAGTGATGTTCTAGAAAGAAGTGTAGTCATGAAACTGATTCACAGAAGAAGTATCAAATAAAAACGAAACACTAAAAATAATTGCGATAATATAAAATAACAAAAAGGAGCTTCTTATTTATTATTATTTTTTATTTATTTATTGTTACAAAAGCACGAAGTCCAAAGGACTATTGTGCTGTGCTAGTATTATTTACATATATATGGTTAATTATTTACACGATGGATTAGTATTGTTTTGTAAATTATTGTACAAATAGTTCTAAACTTAACAAAGTTCTAATAAGATAAAGTATATACACAAAGAGAATTTGGTAATGTTTCAAAGTATCTACATACAATTTGATTAGTCAGATGGCAAGTTAAAAGAAGATGCTCTGGTGATTCAACATCTAAGCGGCTTCTTGTGTAGTACATGTTTATTATTTGCTTATTTCTCAATATAATTCTAAGATTGTTTTCTTACCCAAATATATAGATTTACATAACTGGTTTAATTTCGTAATTATATCTACTATCATGTTAGTTACATATTTACATATCACTCTCATTGTACTTCTATGTATTGTTATGTTTTATCTTCACGCCTGTTGAAGAACAATGTCGTTCAAAAGCTAGCGGAATAAACGTGTTTTACATAAGAAGCTCCTTTTTTTTTATACAGTAGACTCTCCTATAACGCGATTTCGTACAACGCGATAAAAAAAAATTGCGACAAATTTATTTATACAACGCGAATTTTCGTATAACGCGTTATAAAATAAAATGCGGAAATTTCCTTATTGACAACTGTACAATACATTTGCATATAAAAAAAAATAAAACATTTAGTTTTGTTTTAGTATATAATTATTTTACCTATATACATCATTTTATACAATACATTTTTACATGATATTTGTCACTAACAATTTACCCTAACAACATTCGCGTTATACAAGTTTTATTCGTACAACGCGAATTCCTATAACGCGATTTCATACAACACGGAACACATTAATCGCGTTATAGGAGAGTTTACTGTATTATTGTAATATAGTAATGGTAATCAAAATGTTATCTACATACTAAATATAAATGGACAAAATGACATCCTTTGAGGCAAAGATGGAATCTCACAATGGGATACCGCTGTAATCCTCAATAATTAGTTTATTTATGCTTATGAGGTGATACAGCAGCGTATTTACAATTAGAGAGGAGACAAAATGAATTAAATCTAGAAAAAAGAAGTGAGGACATATCGGTCATTAAGATAATTAGTCATATATATATATATTTTTTTATTTTTTTAAAGAGTACACATTTATAATTTCTTAGATTACTTACAAGTACTTACATTTATGGCAGGTCCTTTGAGACCCAGAAAGATAAGTAATTATATATAATAATTAGTCATATATATAATTACTTATCTTTCTGGGTCTCAAAGGACCTGCCATAAATGTAAGTACTTGTAAGTAATCTAAGAAATTATAAATGTGTACTCTTTAAAAATAAAAAGTATAGTACTAAAGTAAAATAATTTGATTTAAAAAAAAACGTGTTCTTATTAAAAAGTAAAAAAAAAATAAAAACCATATTCCATATTTAAATTTCAAATAAAATCGAAAATATCGCCTAAAAATGAAAATGTTGTTATTAAAGTGTAAAATGTTGTCTTAAAATTGAAAAGCATATATATAATAAAAGAAAAAATAGTTTGCATTAAATAGATATTTTATTTTTGTGCGTAGGAACAGATATTTTATAAAATAAATATATTTGATAGAAAATATAATATTTTAAGAATATTGAGAATATATTTACAAAATTAATATTTTTCTCGTGGAGAGCGCGACAATACAAATATATATATATAGGGTAGTAAAATCTATGTGGAAGAAATGTTTGTATCCTCTGTGTTCACCACTTCCTGTATTCGAACTTTTCGTCTGCTATCGCGCGCCAAAAGGAAATTATTAAATCTGTGAATAAAATGGCTATTGTTAGATATAGAGTTTATAGAAATATGCTAAACTTGTATATTTAATATATATTTTGCAATTTATTGTGTTTTATAATTCATTTTATTTATTTTTTAAAATATAATTTTTAAATATTAAATATTTAAATATATTTTTCGCATTTTTCATATAATTTAAAACAGAGCATCGAAATAATTTTTTAAAAGAAACTAATTACTGTAATAAAAATATCATATGAATAAAACGACCTTTTATAAAATTCTATTTAACTCTCTTTAAGATAATGCACTTTTCTAAATAAGTGCGCGTGTTATGTTTATATAACAATTTAATTAAGGGATTTGTTTTTCGAGTTACAAAATAAATCATTAATTAAAAAGGCATATATTGGATCAAAATATCATTTATTTTACCAATATTTCAGTAGGCTGAATGCCAACCTTTATCAAGGTGTTATAGCATATTTAATGTGTCAATAACAAACTCAGCGCCACATAACGCCAACAGAATTAAGTTTTAAAAATATTTTTTTATATTCAATAGGGAGAAAAAAATAAATCAAAGTGCAAGTGGGCGTCTTACTCTCTCCATATTAGGATGGAATTGGAGAGAGATTATATATACTTCAAAAAATATTTGAAAACAAATAAGGGTATATTTAATACGCCTATTTCACAAGGGCCGGTCAATAAGTAATGTACAATGACCTATATAGAAAAATATTTAAATAATTTATCACCAAACAATTAATTTTCTGATTAAATAAACTTTTCTCTTTTAATATCAGCAAACTGAATTAATATATATATATATATATATATATATATATATATATATATATATATATAAATGAATGTTTGTATGTTTGTTTGTTTGTATGTCCGGTATACAAATTCGCAGTAGTTCACTAATTCAAACCAAAATTTCCATACATAGGTAAAAAAATACGGGGAAGACGATAGGCTATTTAAAAAAATATATAAATCAATTATTAAAACTATATATTCAAATTATTATACTTAGCTCACGAACAGCGCCCTCTATCAAAGATTAGATTAAATTATGCTGATGCAAACAAATAGATAATGCTAATAACAAACAATTATAAAAAAAATCTTATCTAAATATATATCACTCGGGTAGATATGCACACGGGTCAATCCCGGGTCACCCGTCTAGTTTATTATATTTTCAGATAATAGAGCCTGAAGTAAACACAAAAATCGTATAATGGTCGGTGATGGAGTTCCTATTTAAGTCCGGAGACATTTCAGTCTCTATAATTCACTCAAGTTAAAGTCTATGTGAGGAAACGAAGCCATGGATAGAAACACAATACAAAGATGGATTCAGCGCTTCCAGACTGGTGTGATTTTGATATTAGTGATAAATAAAGGCCAGGTAGACCATCCTCTGTAGGGACGGTCCAAAATTTGGCTCTAATAGAGGAATTGATCAAGAATAATCGGACAATAACTATTCATCAAATAATGGAAAAACTTTCGCTGTCTGAAAGAAATGATATTAACTTATTAATGATTTTGGAAATCGAAAATTATGCTCAAAATGGGTGCCAAAACTGCTGACGCGAGAAATTGTGAAAATTCGGAGAATTGTTTAGACTGTGTGATAGTATGTGATGAGACTTGTATTCGTCATTATGATCGTTCTTCAAAACGCCAATCAATGCAATGGACATAAAACATCGCTAGTAAAGACAAACCAGTGCTTTCCCTTTCCAAGGACAAAATCCTAATCTTTATCTTTTGGGACCAAGATAAGCTGATATTCCTGGAGACACTGCTGAAAGAAATTCTTCTATTAACAAGGAAATGTATTGTAAATCATTATAAGATAAAAGAAGCATTTGAAACAAAAATATCCAAATCCAATTTTATCAGAATAATGTGAGACCTCACATAACGCACCTGACTTTGGCGAAGATTGCAGGGTATGGGTGGACTTTGATGTCTCACCCTGTGTACAACCCTGACCTGGAACCCTTATTTTTCTACTTGTTTGGAATATTAAAAAGTTTTTTTATGTGACAAATAATTTACAGGTGATGCAATTTTACTCCAAGCTGTTAGAAAGTGGTTCAGAGAGTTGGATAAGGCAGTTTGCCAAAGTGTTTTTGCAAGTTGACACCAACGCTGTATCAAATATGTACAAAAGGAAGATGGATATATTGAATTATTTAATATATAGAGAATTGTTAAGGGTTCTTATATATTGTCGCGGAGATAAATAAAGCAAGGGCAAATTTGGGGATAATTAATTTGTTATAAAGGGTATTTACCTTTTAGTTCTTCAATAAAAATTATTTACAAGAGGTATTTAAGGGAGAGAGAGTCAGATGATAAAAACAACTTATCCCAAGGTAAAGATAATAATAATGAGCGGCGCCAGCCACCAAGGGGTCCCGTTTTCCTTATTTGCAGATCAGCTTCCGAGAACCCCTCACACTTGTGGTCCCCCCCGGGGTCCAGGGATGATTGACAGGTGTCCCATTTGGATGGAGCTTCTTGACAATATGTATAGTTTCAGTTTTCTAGTTTTTGTTAATAATAAGGTTAATACCGATTGTAAATTATTTATTGACCGAACCTTGTATATCAACTTAAGATTATAAA
This sequence comes from Cordylochernes scorpioides, assembly GCA_030710605.1. Taxonomy (NCBI): domain Eukaryota; kingdom Metazoa; phylum Arthropoda; class Arachnida; order Pseudoscorpiones; family Chernetidae; genus Cordylochernes; species Cordylochernes scorpioides. The sequence goes on along the minus strand of CP092875.1, from coordinate 66,074,422 downwards.
ATGGTTTTAATAAACGAAAATATTATATATTAATAAGCTAAACTAAACTTTAAATTAAGGATTATATAGATAGTTAAACACTGTTTAGATTATAATGTTCTTCATAAGTAAATATCTTTAATCTATATATATATAATTGAATGTCTGTCTGTCTGTGTGTGTGTGTGTGTGTGTCCTCTATGGATTCAAAAACCATACATCCAATCGCCGTGAAAATTTGGGATATTATTAGGCATATCCCCGGAAAGGTTTACGAAAAATAATATCTTGAATATCTTTAATATCCTTAGAGTTATTTGCAGATTTGTAGCTTTAACTCGCAAGCAGCGCCGCCATTGAGACGGAGATAGGCTTAGGTTTGCTGCTCCTGATGACCTTGGGTCTGCCCCACCCCGTGAGAGAATGGATTCGCCCGGCCGCCGGCCGACAGTCCAAGTACCCACCGACCAATCAGGGCAGAGTTGGTGACACAGCTATGCCAAGTAGACAAGAAAAAAAGCCTCGCGGGAGCTTGCCCAAGATGACCTCCGGGAACTTCGTCCATCTTCCATAAACGACCATGAATTTATTCAACCTTATCGAGTATTTTTCAAGGGACCGGGAAAAAATGTTCACTAGATGAAACGATGATTTTGTAATGTAGAAAATTAGGAAAGACAAAATTCAGAATGACACGGCACACAGGGACCGGGAAAAAATGATCACTTTATCAGTTTCAAATTATCAAAATATATCTATTTCTTTTTATAAGTTTATAGAGAATTGTTTTAACAAATGTTCGTTAGACAGACCTTTACTCGGGTACCGATTAATATTGATTTTATTCAACCTATCGAGTATTTTTCAAGGGACCGGGAAAAAATGTTCACTTTATCGAGAGATTCGTTAGACAAACCTTTACTCGGGTAAAACACGGGCGAAGCCGGGTACATCCGCTAGTTATAATATATTTATAAAAAATTGAAACTCTATTATAGACGCGTATGATTCTTTTTTAAAATTAAACAATTTCTACTGCCCTTACTGCAATGGAAAAATTAATGGGAGGGCCTGGCTCATCAGTGTTGAACCCTCCCAGCGGTTTCGCCAGTTTAATCTATCATACCTATTGAATGCATCATATTGGTATATTTAGTATATACAGGGTAAGAAGTATTTTTAGTTATGCAAAGTAGCACAATGCCGGTAGTGAGGGAACTGAGTAAATACAATATTCCTTTACTATAAACAATATATGCAAATAAGTTCTCTAGGGTAAACTGCATATGTTTAAATCTCGTAAGGAAGAAAGGAAATTTTCAGTCTCAAGAATAGAAAATTCGCTCTTTTTGCTGTACACCCTTTAAGTTAAAAGGTTTTCTAAACATGAGATGTCTTAGCCTGACATCTGGATTAAGAAAGATGAACTATTTTTAGCGCGACCATATATTTTTAAATGAAGACAAATAGAATGATCTTATACTGCCCTTACTGCAATGGTAAAAATATTGAGCGGATCTGGATCGTGTCAGTGATGAACTAACAGTTGATTCTCCAGACCTCTGCAATATTTTTTTTTATCATTGCAGTAATCATTGCAGTAATTGTTTTAAAAATCGACGGTCACGCTAAAATTGTATATTTTTCCCAGTGTGATTTCTGTTATAAGTGTATCTTACTTTTCTAAGCTTTTAAGAAACTGAACTAAATATTTTTCTCTTTTTATTAGTATAGTGTTCCTGTATAGTGTTCTTAATAAAAGTCTTTTTGTGACTATATTATTTGCATATATAAATATCAATATATATTTTTTTTCTTATCCATTTTTTAAATATTTCTATTTACTTCTATTTTATTATAATCCTTGTATAAAACTGAAATGTCTTAATAAAGGTTCTGGGTGTGCTTTATATTGTCGCGTATAAGGCCTGAAAACACCTACAACCTCCCCCAATAGATGGCGCTTTCGCCTGTTTCCGATCTGGAAATAATGTGGGAATCGCCGACTGCTGTGGTCCTGTTTCCTGGGGCAACTGTTTGTAAATACACGTTTATATTGGCCCTAGGAGGTAACGTACTGTAAATACCCGTTGATTGTTATTCTAGTTATATGTAATGTGTAGTAGAAATGACAATAAAGGAGGAGTGTTAGAAGTCTTGTTGCCGGTTGCTGTTGTTACTCTCGCCAACACCACAGTCACTACTCTTCTGGTAAGTCTCTCGTGTCCCCCCACCAGTGGTAAGGCCGAGCTATACTGCCAGAGGAAAGGAGATCCACTTAAGTGGTGGTTCTCGGAGGTCCTTGGGTGTTCTGCAGGGTAGAACTGCAGAGGGAAAGCAACGGGAGCCCGAGTAGGTGATCCACGAAGGAAGAAGCGGCGTAGTCGCGAAGAACCGGAGGGGTCAAGCGCGACAATATATATAGATAGAAATAATGCCATGTATGATAATGCAATGGTATGTAAATAATGCCACGTATAATATGATAAATATTGTCAAATTATATTGACAAAAATTTGCAGTTTTTCTGATCAGGTTTTAGCGGGAAGAATGTTGTTTTCGTTTGGTAGTGAACCAATCTCTCACACCTTCTCATTGGACGAATGTGGCCATGTTTGTATATAAGAGGAGACTAAGGGAATTCGAGGGGGCCAGAGCGTGGAGAATTGGTGTGGAGACGCTTAAAGTGTTTTCTGTGTCCTTTATCCGTGTCTGGTGATCTCCTCGCATACCTGTGTGACCCCGGTCCGATCCCTACCAACGCTACAATAAAGATAAGTACTGTTTTTTTTTTTACAAATCGTGAGTTTTATTTACTTCCTTTTTGTTGTTGTTGTTGTACTCTTGAGTGTACGCTTTTCTGTGTGTTACTCTTACTTTAGGCCTTAGTATATTGAATTTTTGTGTGATAACCCGTAAAAGTAACATTTGACAATACAAACGTGAGGGTGACAAGGCAAATTTTTAAAATCAAAAACATTTACCAACTTATTTACATTAAATAACAGAGATGCAATGAGAGAGAACGATGTTTAGTAAATAAATATGTAAAATAATAATCCGTTGATTGGTTAAAATATTCTTCCACACGATATATTTATAATATTTCTAAAGTAAAAAATGAAGGCATATATAAATAAAGACATTTTTATTGAACAGATTATAAAATACGAATTAAACACACACATAGAGGATGTTCTGGAAAGGAATTTTAAATAATATATACAATTAATTTTTTTTAATAAGTTGGTTAGAAAATTTATAAAGGAAAAATGAAATAAGATGTAAATAAATATACTACACTTTGATCTTAACCAAAAGGCCGAGAAGAGATGAATAAAGAGAGAATAAAGATAGGAAAATTTCCTATTTCGTCTGATTTTAAAACGTGAATTTTAAAAATAAATATAATTTAAAAACAATAAAAATTAGTTGATTAAAATTTAAAAATAAGAATTTTATAGTATGATAGGAAGATATATATTAGCGTTTAAAATGTTTCCAGAATAAATTTTCTAAAATAGTTTGCTTTTTATTCGGTAGATGGCGGTGGGGATCCAGTTACTTCACCGATTGGATAACCTGTGCTAAAATATCACTTTTCTCCATGGGATTTGTCAATATTTTTGTTTTCTCAACTGAAATAACTCCGGGAGAGTTGAAATACCTCCAATATACAAAAAAGTATATATTGTATATAGCTTGAATCCTGTACCATATATCAAACAAAACAACTCATCCAGCCAATATTAGAATGGTAAAATACTGTAAACAAGTTCCATTTCAAAATTTTAAATCCTCCGTTCTTCAGTTGAGGATTTTTTGCTCAAGACGTAATGTCTTAAGAAAAGTTTATGTATATAAGTATTATATGAAATATATATAATATGTATCTATGTGTTTTATTCGTTTATTTATACCCTTTTTTAGACTTATTTTACAAATACGCGCATAACACTAAATGTCTCTCTCTCTCTCTTTGATTTTCCTGTATGTATCAATATATATGATCTGAATTATTATCAACAACAAAAAGCTTTATTAAAACCTTTTAGTATTATACCGAATCTCCGAGTATAAATGTAGGATACATGCAGGAAAAACAGTAATAATACCAGTAATAAACATTATAATCTGAATTATTATCATTAAATGTGTGTGTTGTAAATAGCTTTTACCCCTAAAAAATTTCCCCTTGCAGACTCCGTGGCAAATCCCTGCCTATTGCTATATCTATATTAATAAAATGCAAATTTCATAAGTGGTGTTCGCTAAAAACTTTCGTTACAATGCATCAATTTCGACCAAATTTTCAACATTTATGTAAAACGAGATGGAGCAGGTTTTGCTTAACATCAAAATATTTTTCCTAACATTAACATGCGTAACTTAGGTGTTATCGATTAAATACAAAAAAAAAAAAAAATCAACAGAGTTAATTTTATTTATATATAAATACAAAAAAAAAATTCAACAGAGTTAATTTTTTTACATACTATCTAATAATCTCAATCTAAAAATATATTCAAAACTAGCAATTTTAAGATAACACCATATGTAAAACAGTCGGCAAAGAAAACAACAACGATATTACATCTTTCTCACATATTCACACATAATCTTGATTAATAATTAAAACTAATCTTTAACATTGTTTATTATACTTCATAATATATAATATTCGTTAGGCAAACTTTCACTCGGATAAAACCCGGGCGAAGCCGGGTACACATCCGCTAGTCTCTATATATATAAAAATGAATGTTTGTATGTCTGTCTGTATGTCGGGTATACAAATTCGCAATAGTTCACTAATTCAAACCAAAATTTCCATACATAGGTAAAAAAATACGGGAAAGACGATAGGCTATTTTAAAAAATATATAAATCAATTATTAAAACTATATATTTTTATTCAGAAAATGATGATGACGATATTGCTGTATCATGTTTAATTATCAGCTACAAAATTATATCGGGAAAATATTAATATTAATCTCTATATATATAAAAATGAATGTTTGTATGTCTGTCTGTATGTCCGGTATACAAATTCGCAGTATTTCTCTAATTCAAACCAAAATGTCCATACATAGGTAAAAAAATACGGGGAAGACGATAGGCTATTTTAAAAAATATATAAATCAATTATTAAAACTATATATTTTTATTCAGAAAATGATGATGACGATATTGCTGTATCATGTTTGATTATCAGATACAAAATTATATCGGGAAAAATTCCAAAAAGCAGAGACCACGGGTGAAACCAGTTCATTATTTTGTACGCAGGAACAAAATTCTAACAGAAAAAACATTCATTCGAGCAGAAAACAAAAGCTAGATCATCTATATATATATAAAATTGAATGTCTGTCTGTTTGTTTGTACTCTATAGATTCAAAAACCATACATCCAATCGCCGTGAAATTTTGGGATATTATTAGGTATATCACCGGGAAGGTTTTTGAAAAATAATTTCATGAATATCTTGAATATCCTTAGAGTTACTTGCAGATTTGTAGATTTAACTCGCAAGCAGCGCCCCCATTGTGACGATGATAACAAGTTTTCTTATCACTAAGTTTGTTATCTTAAATATTATTTATCAAAAGTAAGATTATCTCAGGATGACACGGCAATGTGACACGGAAAAAAATGTTCACTAGATAAAACTATGATTTTCTATATGATATAAAAAGCCAACAATGAAGAGTGAATGTAATATAAAAAGCCAACAATGAAGAATGAATGTAAGATAAAAAGCCAACAATGAAGAGTGAATGTAATATAAAAAGCCAACAATGAAGAATGAATGTAAGATAAAAAGCCAACAATGAAGAGTGAATGTAATATAAAAAGCCAACAATGAAGAATGAATGTAAGATAAAAAGCCAACAATGAAGAGTGAATGTAAGATAAAAAGCCAACAATGAAGAGTAAATGTAATATAAAAAGCCAACAATGAAGAATGAATGTAAGATAAAAAGCCAACAAAGAAGAGTAAATATAATATAAAAAGCCAACAATGAAGAGTGAATGTAATATAAAAAGCCAACAATGAAGAATGAATGTAAGATAAAAAGCCAACAATGAAGAGTGAATGTAATATAAAAAGCCAACAATGAAGAATGAATGTAAGATAAAAAGCCAACAATGAAAAGTAAATATAATATAAAAAGCCAACAATGAAGACTGAATGTAAGATAAAAAGCCAACAATGAAGAGTAAATGTAATATAAAAAGCCAACAATGAAGAATGAATGTAAGATAAAAAGCCAACAATGAAGAGTGAATGTAATATAAAAAGCCAACAATGAAGAATGAATGTAAGATAAAAAGCCAACAATGAAGAGTAAATCTCCATATATATATATAAAAGTCAATTTCTGTCTGTCTGTCTGTTTCGCGATAAACTCAAAAACTACTGAACCAATTGGTACCAAATTTTGCATGTCGCTTTTTATAAACCTGAGGAAAATTTTCGGCTGCATTTTGATTAGTATTTTTGGCTATTTCTTTTTTTTTTCATTTGAAGAACTTTTTTACGCGGACTTATCCGGAATGGAATGAATACCTAAATATGGCCATTTTTTTAAGCATCGGTGGTTCAGTGGTAGAATGCTCGCCTGCCACGCGAGCGGCCCGGGTTCGATTCCCAGCCGATGCATTTTTTTTTTACAATTTTTAAAACTCATTTATATCTCTCTATATATAAAATTGAATGTCTGTCTGTCTGTCTGTCTGTACTCTATAGATTCAAAAACCATACATCCAATCGCCGTGAAATTTTGGGATATTATTAGGTATATCACCGGGAAGGTTTTTGAATTAATATATATAATTCATTGAGAAAAAAGAAATAATTAATTATCAAATTCACAAAAGTTACAATATCCTTTTTGAAATATAATAAATGTTTTAAAAAAAGTATGTGTTTCAAAAATATATTTAAACTCATATAACAATATTTATATTTATATACGTTTATAAATCAATATATAGGTGGATTGGATGTTTTCTAGAATCGTTTTAACAAATGTTCGTTAGGCAAACTTTTACTCGGATAAAAACTGTGCGAAGCCTAAGTTTGTTTTTGTTTATGTTGTAGTAATAGCTTAGAATATAAAAGCTCAACCTTTCTTCATTTGTTAAGTTAATTAGTTTATTTAACCTCACCTTGTATTTGAATAATAAATTTGTTTAAATTAATAAGCTGCTGTTATGCTAAATTAAAATTCAAAATACAACACATTAGCTAAATACAGTTATTTACAAATCTTCGTTTGTGGCAAGATACTATTCCTTCAACTTCAAATTACCGAGTGGACCAATTAATACTTATTTTTTTCAACTTATCGAGTATTTTTCAAGAGACCGGGAAAAAATTATCGAGAGTGTAGACAAGTATAGATTCAGTAGGGAATGGATGTTTGCTGGAATCGTTTTAACAAATGTTTGTTAAGCAAACTTTTACTCGGGTAAAAATCGGGCGAAGCCGAGAACATATATATATATATATATGTTTGTCGGCTATGCATGCCTTCAATATGTAACTAATCTCGCTGAAATTTGAACAGAACAGAGAGTTAAATCTGGAAGAGTTTTTTTGTCGCACTTTAACCAAGAAAAATTATATTTAACCAAGTACTGAGCAACAATATTTTTTTTAGTCAGAAATGATTATGACAATATTGCCGTATCATGCTTGATTGCATTAAAAAATTCTTTTGGGGAATATTCACTAAAGCAGACCACGGGCGAAGCCAGATAATGATTAATAGTAGGCAGGAACAAAATTCTACCGCGAAACATTCACTCGAGCAGAAGACACACGAAGCCAGGTCATCTCTATATGTAAAATATCGTTTCTCGGCCTTTTGGCTAAGATCGTGTAGAATATCTCAAGATATTTTTATTTATGTATATCTTTTTAAAAATCTATTCAGTAGAGAGTGGATATGTTTGCTCGAAAAATAAATTTCATATATTATATAAATATATGACATAACGAATTATATTATCATAATATTCTGTGTGTTCCCGAATATTATTATCAATAATATTCGTTAGGCAAACTTTCACTCGGATAAAACCCGGGCGAAGCCGGGTACACATCCGCTAGTCTTTCTATAAAAATATCGCTTCTCAGACACAAAGTTTGGAGCGGGACGTTTCACAAGAGTGACATCCACTGCGCCAATTTATAATTGTAACGAATAGTATTTGAATAAAAACATTTAATCGGGTAAAACCCGGGCGTTGCCCGGGTCATTCGGCTAGTATCTTAATAAAGGATTTGTGGGGTACTGTCGCGGTAGTTAGTACAAAAGGTTATTCATGTAGAAAAATAAGGTATTTATCAACAAAATAAAAATGTGCAATAGAGGTGAAATTGTTTAAATAATTATTTACTCTCTCTCGCGTTCTCTGAAAATTTTCTAAGATTTGGATTGCTATTCTGAGCGGCACCTAAGGAAGTTATTTTTGTACTGAATTTTGAAAGGAATGAAAAGCTTGGCTATAATCCGTGATCTCCCCTATTATCAAGGCACCATTGTACAAATGCGCCCAGTTATAAGTCTAAGATATATAAAACGTCTGCCTATATGCAACTACAGAGGGGGTTCCATTTTTAAAAGAACGATTTGCTAACTCTGTAGCTCGCGAAAGAAGCGCACGATTTGAATGATGTTTTATTTATATTCGAAAGAACAACCATTGATTTATGTTCCATGTAAAAAAAAAAAGATTTTTAAATATTTGTGAAATACCTAAA
>CP092875.1:65890039-66065564 GCA_030710605.1 Cordylochernes scorpioides | reverse complement strand
ACTTGGCCTTCTTCTGAGATAAATAATACATATTTACATATTTTCCTCTAACCTCATTAAGATGATCATATACAACACTTTCCTTCTCCCTAGATTAACTGTTATTTCAAACTAAGGAGCCCCTACTGTAGTTGGCACATGACAAGGGTTAATGGGACATTTTATAGAGTCAATGGTTGTCCACATTGAACCATCACACTCTGCTGATACTGTTGGTCTAGGAATTTGACGGAACCACACAAGTGTGCATTTTCAAAAAATGGGTCGGAAACATGTAGTAACAGACTGTAGAGCTTGAGATGGTGTCTACTGGGGATGAGTAGTGTTCATCAATGGATGAGCCAATACAGTCAATAATGTGGTTTAGGGTTGTTGTAGGTTGACACTTAGTACATAGTGGGAAACAGCCAGACTGGAATGTTATGCAGTAAGGTAATATAAGGTTGTCTCAAAAGTTCGTGTTTTTCTTAAAACGTTTATCTTATTACTTGGCGAATAATATTATTACGGTGAATACAATTCCCATCCCTGGACACTTTTATTTTTCCGTTTATCATTACTCTTCACAATTCATCCTTTCACACCTCATCCCTAAGGTTGGAAATAATTGCTATTTCTCCTTAAAATAAATTTTGATTTTTCGTTGAAAAGAAACACATGTGGTGTAATTTTCAAATGTTGTTTTACAATATCACAAGCTGCATTATATTGTATTATACAATTACTTTCCACATGTGTAGACATGTGGTGCACTTACAGTAAAAGCAGTCGCCTACCTCTACCCACCATGATTATCATGGCCTGTACCACGTGTACTGGGAATAAGCAAAAAAAAAACTTTCTACATAATACAAAGACATTATACATAATGGCGAATTATATTGGTATTTCAATTTTTTGCAAGTGTTTACAAACTTTTGGGATAACCTTGTATGATGTAAGTAAATATATAAATATCTCATATTTGATAATATGATAATTGATAATATGATATTTGATAATTAGATAATATTTGATGATATTTAAAAGAAACGCATTGCCAGTAAATTTATTTGTGTAAAATTTTAACATTATACAATGGAAACAATCAAGACACACTCACCTTACGAGCATTCTCTACAGCCTGTTCACTCTCCCAGCCGTAGGCGTGGGACCTGCTGTGGGGGTTGCCAAACTTGGTGGTGAAGTAGGGGAGCATGGCTTCCAGTACCCGGGGATCCTGGCACATGCACATACCATGTTGACGAGAATGAACTCATGGAATTTGTTTAATCTTTACACAAGGGAATAAGAAACAACAACACTTACTTAGTTCTAGGTATACAACCTAGGCTGCCATAACACATAGTAACATGAAAAAATAGTACAAATGTGATATTGTACTGGGATAAGGTGCATAAATTAAGAAAAAGGCATCTCCTTATCGTGCAACTGAAAGTTGCTGATGGCTTGCGCCATCTATTGGAATAAATATCAACTATTCTCGTTGATTTTTAATTATTCCAGAATTGGCCAAATACCCATTCTTGATTAATCAAGAAACCACGCTGATGAGGGCCAACAGCCCGAAACCCGTCCGTGGTTAGCTTTTCTTGATTAATCAAAAATGGGTATTTGGCCAATTCCGGAATAATTAAAAATCAACGAGAATAGTTGATATTTATTCCGATAGATGGCGCAAGCCATCAGCAACTTTCAGTTGCACGATAAGGAGATGCCCTTTTCTTAATAGTAACATGTAATACAACTGGGCTACAGTTATAGGTGGAGAGAGAGGTCAGTTCTATGGACCACCACCAAATAGAGAAGTCTATCTTCTTAGAATAAAGGACTGGGATGGTGTGATACAATAAATAACTCAACTGGCAATCACTGAGGAACACCAAAATTAGACCCAATTGCCTATGAAAAATTCTAAATAATAAAATTATGCGCAGTATTTTGGTAAAAGTGTTGTTATACAGAAAATTTACTTAAACAGTAAAATCCCACCAATAAGAATCCGGGAAATAGAGAACTTTCTCTTATAACAAACTTCAGGTAATCCCCAATTTCATTCCATTGGAAATACTATTGCGTTATAATGAAGTTTTATATTTTTAAAATAACGAACTACCCCTATAACAAACCTAATTTTAAGACCCAAAATAATCATTCTAGTTAAAATACTAGGCTTATAACAAACTTAAAATTTTCAATTAATAGATTTTTAATATAGGAAAAATTTCGAGCAAGTTTCAGCTCACAGATTGCAATTTCAAAACAATAACTTTAACGGAATTGTTTTTGTTTACATCTTATGTTCTATTTTTACATACACAGGTTATATTGAGTTTTGCATTACACTTTTTATTTAATAGAATATCTTTGCATTTAATTTTTGAATTGCAAAAGGCTTCCAAAATAAAGAAGAAAAAAAAAATCAAAGAAAGGCGTTTTTTACAAGCTACCACTAAAGAAAAAATATGCTATTATCAAAGCTTTTTAGAGTGAAACAATGCAGGCAAAACTTCAAAAAATGTTAAAAATAAGAAAATAATGGCTTTTCTACTACAGTAGAACCTCCATGAGAGGACACTCATGCTAGAGGACATCTCTCTATAAAGGACAGTTTTCATTTGCAAAATTATCATTTTTAGTCTATAGAAACTCTTCAGTAAGAGGACACCTCTTCCTAAAGGACACTTTGGCTCTGCAATTAGGTATCCTTTACAGGGAGGTTCTACCGTATAAGAGATGAAAAATAAGAAGCTATTAAAAATTGATACAAAGAGGAATCCATCTTTTGCCCCGATTGTATGTGTTACTATCCCATATCAGGAGTGTTCTATATCTAGCTAGTGTAATCTAGGCCAGAGGTTAACAACCTGCGGCTTGTGAGCCACATGTGGTTCTTTGAATGTGAAGCTGTGTGTAGGACTCGCATATATAAAATGTATGCGATAAGGCACAATTAAAGTGAAAGCACTATTCAAGCATTGCCCCTTTCAATAAAGAAAAAATATGCTATTATCAAAGCTTTTTAGAGTGAAACAATGCAGGCAAAACTTCAAAAAATGTTAAAAATAAGAAAATAATGGCTTTTCTACTACAGTAGAACCTCCATGAGAGGACACTCATGCGGTAACAGCATTGTTACCATCTTCAGACAAAAGTACTGAAGTCTGAAGATGGTAACAACGCTGTTACTGAAACCTCACACACTATTTATTTATTTAATTGGATTTGCTCTTATTACCTTGTGTTTATTTATGCGAGTACTCTTTATTGTTGGCCAGAAAAAAATTTGTGGCTCTTTAGAAACTTTGAAATATTGTAAATTGTAATATTTCGACTCTTCTGACTCAAAAGGTTGCCGGCCCCTAACCTAGACTGAAAATGTCCAAATAAACAGGCCCATGGTTTAACAAAAAGGCCAACATCTATTGTGATTTTAAAGCCAGCAAATGTTTGCCTGACAGATTCAAAACAAAATCTAGACTTTAGATGAATATATGGAAACTGGAAATGGAAGAAAAAATACTTATTGAAAGGGGCAATGCTTGACTAGTGCTTTCAAGAGACAAGTATTGTCTGAATCCTAATATACATTGTAAAAGGTTTTCTTAAGTCTTGTCCATGGACCGTCCAAAAAAGAGGAGTGAATGACAGATTGTCCCAAAACAAGGAAGGGGCACACACTCACCACAGGTGTTGTGGCCTGGGCATCCAGGTAGAGAGGCTTGAGCATCTTCTCTGCAACAACAACATCTTCAGTTATGGAAGGATAAGTAGATGCAACATAAGGACCTGGTAGGGAGTAGTTCTACCAGCAGCAAGAATAATAGAAATATTGTGTCAATATACGATGTAAATTGATGAATCTGCAATCTTTAAATTCCCCCTCATAAAATTCTTTTAGCTTCAAACACACATGTCCCTTTTTTTGTTAGATTTTATATAATTTAATTTAGATATTTTTAGTAGAGCTTCAGTGGGATGCACTCTAGAAACAACCCTTACACCTTCTTCCAGTTTATTCTTCTTTTTGGTCACTTCCTTGGAGAGACCACTCAAGTACACCTAAACTACAGGTCGTGATAACGTACCCAAAGATGAAAATACTGTGGACTGAAAAAGTAATGAAGATGTCGTCTTGAAAATGATCAAGAAGGAGGAATATGGCCTACTGGAGATGCTTGGTGTGAGAAGAACAGGCATGTTGGAAAATCTCATCTGATACTCAGGGTAGTAAACAGTACCACTGGCTGGATGTATGGAAGCATGACCAAGCATAGGAAAGAAAGAGGCTGCCTGGCAAGCATTCATAGATTCATAGAACTAAGAATAGGAAAGTTGAGAGTGGAATTCAACTTGTGGTTGAGACCCGATAATACCCTCAAAAGACTATCTCTGGAGAGGAAGTTCGAAGAGAGAGAACAGGAATGCCACCAACCAAATGGCTGGTTGAGGAGAAGCTGGTTGATAGAAATCCTGGTTAGTTCTGATCCAACCAGTGTAGCAACAGAACTAGAAACCCACCAGGTGGAGCCACCCTGAAAGCGGTGGATGCCGCTCTAGCTAGAGAAAGGTGACCTTGGTGGGTAACTATACAGTTGGCCACTGGTACTCTCACTTTGCATGATTGATTTGTCTTTGATCCTACTCAGGAGCATAATATGTACATATCATGTTTTAAAAAATCTCCTGTGAAATATAAATTGATTGATAAATTAGAACTATGCTAACCAACAATGTAAACAACCTATACCAAGCCTAGGATGACACTCATGTAGTTATAGAAAGCTTCAGTTGTAAGAATAGAGGCGCTTTTGGATTCGCACAAGGTAACAAGACCAAATCCACAAGATAACAAGACCAAATCCACAAGGTAATAAGACCAAATCCAAATAAATAAATAGTGTGACGTTTCGGTAACAGCGAATATGGTAACGATCTTCAAACAAAAGTTCTGAATGAGAAAAAATATCACAGCATGTTTTAAATAGTTACTGTTATCAAGTATGTAGACAAGATGGCAGATAAGAAGAAAATAAGTAAATTGATGTTTTGGTAAATGTATTGTTAACAATGTGGGCTGTTATACTCTGAAATATCATAGGTATAATTTACTTACAATAGAATCTCACTATAACTACATCACTCAGAACCCAGTTGTTATAACCTGTGTTGTTTCAATAACTATAATTCAAACAATTGGAGCTTAAAACTTGGAACTTTAGAATAATGATGTCATAGCCAAATTGGTGTTATAGTGAGGTTCCGCTGTATTTGGAATTAGACTTGTTACCTTGTGATACTTATTTGACTCCAAATTGTAACTCTTCTTCTTCTTCTTTCTTATCTCCACTCAATCACACTAAGGTATCAAGCTTGTAAAGCTTGAGATTTTTGATGGTGTCTGCCGGGGAGGAGTAGAGCTCATCAATGGATGAGTCAATAGTCAATAATATGTCTTGGGGTTGCAGGCTGAGAATTGCACTTAGTACATAGTGGGGAAACCTTGCAACCATTCTGGAAAGTCATTGTCCGTAGATGACCAGACTTAAGTCTGGAAATCAAAGACTGTTGTTCTCTTGGGAGGACAGAACCGGTGCTTGTCCCTCCTGCTCTGTACCAGTCATGTGCAGCATCAGATTTCCATTCCTGCAGGCATTGGGTTTTGATGGTACGGAGGAGGTCTCTTTCATCTAGTTGGGGTGGTAGATTCTCTGGCTTCAGGTAGGCCAAGAGCTCCAGCCTTTGCCAGAGAGTATGCCAGCTCATTACCAGGAATTCCAACGTGAGCTGGAAGCCATTGCACTGTGACTGAGCTGTTGGCTGGGAGTCGGTTTACAGACTTAGCAATGCTCTTGAGGAGAGGTTCTTGACTGGAGAAGCAGCTTTGAAGGGTATAAATGGCTGCTCTTGAGTCAGAGTAGATTATTATTTTGGTTGGCGAGTTGATGTTGATGTCTTTTAGAGCCGTATCTATAGCAGAGAGTTCTGATTTATAAACTGAAAGATGTCTAGGGTGGGAGAGGGAGATTTTTTCCAGGATCTTATCTTTGTAGATAGCAATTCCACTGCCAGACAGTCCACTTTCAAGTTGGCTACCATCAGTGTAAATTGTGATGTCGAAGAGGGAGCTATTTTCCTCAATGATTTGGAGGCTGAGAGCTTTAAGTAATTCTGGCTGAGTTTCATGTTTGTGGGGATTGTCTGGTAGATGAGGGAAACAGATGAGTTTCTTGCGAGTTTTGTGTGGGGGATAGGAAGTTCTGTGTTTGGGATTAATTGGGATGTCTAAAAGATTAGAGTTGTGAGCCAGGTTGAGAGGAGTGGGGCGTTTTAATCTTTGGTTTGGGACCCAATTTCTAATAAATTTTCCTGTAAGATGTTCTTTTGGAGAATTAATATTTTTTGTTATAAATTTTGAAAAGCAGATTTTTCTCCTTAGGTGCAGGGGAAGAAGGTTGGATTCGAGTTCATCAATGCGATTTGGACAGGATCCTCGAAGTCCGCTGATGATTTTAGCTGCGCTTGCTTGGATTCTGTCTATTTTGAATAGATTAGTTTTACTTGCATTGATCCAGGCTGGTGTAGCATATTCCAAAATAGGTCTTACGAGTGCAAGGTACGTTGTGCGTAAGATATTGGCATTTGCACCCCAGTTTAAGCCTGATATTTTTTTTTCAGGATTTTGAGCCTATTTTTGGCTTTGCTTATCATGGTGTCAATATGTTTTTTAAAAGTGAGCGCAGGGTCGAGTGTGACACCAAGATATCTTGGGGAATCTGAATATTGAAGTTTTGAATTATTTAAGGAAATATTTGGGGTCCAGTGGCGAAGGTGGTTGTTGATGGTGAAGAGGCCGATTTCAGATTTGCTGATGTTGATGGATAATTTTAGTTTCTGAGTTACCTTTTGCAGACCTTTCATGGCTTTATTCAGAGATTGTTCTACATCGGAGAGGTTGTTTTTGGAGACCCAGATGATTATGTCATCTGCGTAAAGGGCAATTTTAGCTGGCGGTTTGATAAAGTGTGTACATCATTTAGGTAAATATTGAAGAGAATAGGGCTTAGGATTGATCCTTGGGGTAGACCTTGGTAAATACGAGTGGTTTTTGATTTGATGTTGTTGAAGTTAACCTGTATGGTGCGTTTGGATAGAAAATTGCTGATCCAACTCAGCATACTTCCCTCTATTCCAAGTTCGTAGAGTTTGAGAATTAGCTTTTCCTTCCAGACTCTGTCGAAGACTTGGGAGAGGTCGATGAAGGCTGCTATAGTAGATTTTGTAGGTTTATGATGGAAGCTGTCCTGGATTTGTTGAACGAAGTAAAAGATTGAATCTTCTGTGTTTTGATATTTTTTAAAAGCTCTTTGATGAGGGTCTAGTAGGTTGTTGAGGTTAAGATAAAAAGTTAACCTATTGAGAATCATGTGTTCCATGATTTTGCAGGGAATAGAGGTCAGAGAGATAGGTCTGTAGTTGGTTGGGTGGTTCTCAAGCTTGCCTGGTTTGTGGATGGGGATAATTGTGGCATGTTTCCACTCTTTAGGGAGGGTAGACGAGCTCCAACTGTAATTGAAAATGCTTAAGAGTTCTAGTTTGGCATGGGAACTGAGGTTTTTCAACATGGGTCCAGTGATGTTGTCTGGACCAGGAGATTTTGTAGGGTCAAGATGACTTAAAGCTTCGTCCAGTTCATGCTCTTGGAAAGGTTTACTGAAAATGTTGTGGCTGGGTTTGGATTTTGCAAGGTTTCTGGTGAGCCTAGATTTTCCACCTATTATTTTATCCTGTAAATTAAAATTAAGTTTTGCGGTGGAGCTGTAATGGTGGGCAAAATGGTTTGCTGTGCTGTATTTGTCTGTGAGGGGATTTCCAGAATTATCCTTGAAGGTATTTGAGCTGCTGTGAGATGGAGTGTCCTGATTGAGGGCATGTAGTAGTCTCCATAGTTATGTGTCGCTGGTTTTTGGGTCAATTGAAGAGTAGAGTTCAATCCACTTATTCTGTTTGATTTGGTCGGCCTTAAGCTTAATTTTTGCAGCAAGGTGATTGTAATCTCTGATGAGGAGGGTGTTGTTGTTCTCAATGAGGTTTTGGTAAACTTGGTTCCTATCTTCTATTTCATCTTTCAAAAGATCTAGTACCTCTCTATATCCAGGAATGTAGAATTTAAAAATTGTACCTTATTCTATATAGATATGATGCAATTTTATATCAATATGTTGTATAAACACAAGGTAATAAGACCAAATCCACAAGGTGATAAGACCAAATCCAAATAAATAAATAGTGTGTGATGTTTCAGTAACAGTGTTGTTACCATCTTCAGACAAAAATACTGAATGAGAAATTTTATCACAGCATGTTTTAAATAGTTAGTTATCAAGTGTGTGTAAACAAGATACACATTGATAACAGTAACTATTTAAAACATGCTGTGATAAAATTTCTCATTCAGTATTTTTGTCTGAAGATGGTAACAACACTGTTACCGAAACATCACACACTATTTATTTATTTTGATTTGGTCTTATAACCTTGTGGATTTGGTCTTATTACCTTGTGTTTATAATCCAAATTGTGCCTTATCATCACTATGTTGTATAACACAAGATATGAAGTATCAATGTGCTAATATATTATTAATTTGATAATTATGAGAGATATGTTTTTGGGATTTACACTCATGGACAAAATTTTAAGAAAGATATGCATGTATATCGGGATTCTAACAATAACTCTGATATTTGATACACAGTGACTTTTATTGAAGACACACAAGATAACCAAATGTGAACAAAATTGCCATTTGCTCTCCTTTAGAAAAAAATAAGAGAATTGGCAACATCAATGATTTCCACTTTCTCAAGTTTTGTACGCGAGTGTAAAATCATTGAAAGTTTGGCTTTCCCAAATTTTCAAAGTGAGAATATTAGTGGTATATACAGTAGAATCTCCCTTTAGCGGACACCCCACTAGAGGACACCTCTCCACAAAGGACAGTTTTCATTTGCAAAATTACCATTATTACCATTTAGCAACTCTCCGGTAAAAGGACACCCTCCCTAAAGGACACTTTGGCTCTGCAATTAGGTGTCCTTTACAAGGTAGTTCTACTGTTAATAGTTTCCAACAACGGTGGCGAATAAAACTGTCAATGGCCTCCAGGCAGAGATTGTGAAGGACAGGTGTTGGGAGGAGATAAACCCGGTTTATCAGGAGATAACAGAGCAAGCCAGCACTTACTCGGGGGAGGTGGGGTGACATTCTGGCTGGTGGGTCGGATGTGGTTGAGAAGGGTGGCGGCCAGCGCCCGGGGTCTCAGCTTTATCATAACTCTCTGCACCACATCGGCTCAATGACTAATGTGGTTTATATTCAACAACACACCTTCCTCCAGTTTCAACAAATAACATCACTAAGGGAATTGGTAGAGAAACTGTCTCAAAATTCACAAGTGATAAGACCAAATCCAAATAAATAAATAGTGTGTGACGTTTCGGTAACAGTGTTGTTACCGAAACGTCACACACTATTTATTTATTTATTTGGATTTGGTCTTATTACCTTGTGTTTATAATCTATAATCCAAATTGTGCCTTATCTGTCTCAAAATTCCTTGGACAGATATGGTAGGTAACAAATAATCAAGTCCTCAATCGAATGGGTACAGAATGCCAGCTGATAAAGTTCATAAAACAACAAAAACTGACGTTTGCTGGACATGTGATGCGCAGATCAGAAAGAGAGACATTGCTGACAGTGTTGGAGGGAAAGCTCCGGGGTAGAGATTGAGGGGAAGGAGACGACAGGGATACACAGACGATCTAAAACAATGGACTGGACAACACACCTACGAGGAGATGAAGAGGATGGCGGAGAAAGTATGGAGAGACCATGTGGCTCACCCTCAGTAGAGAAATGCATTAAAGGAGGAGGAGAAGAGAAACTGTACAAACTGTTGTGATCTTTCAACAGCCACGATATGGAATATCCTTATATCACGCCGGAAAACATAGAATATTATCAAAAGATGTTAATAAAGAAGTCATTACAGCTAGTGAAATGGAAACATCATTTAAACTTCAATAAATTATGCGAAAAAGAAAACTTCATCCCACCATCTTTAAGAATAAAAGATCCTGTAAAGAACCATTTTTCTATCAAACTGATAAAAGATACGCAACTAAAGCTGTTGAGAGCAAGAACCCAAGGATGTTTTACTCTAATATAAGAATTTTAACTAAAACCATTAAAGATTTAATATGTTTATTATCATTATCTGATTTTGGATCAACTTTAGATGATTTAATCATAAAGATTAACTTAAGAATATCTCATTTAAAATCTAGACTAGAAAAGAAGCATAACAAAAAGCTGGAATATTGGGTTAAATAATACCACACGTACCATCATTAATAAGAGTCAAGAAATATTCTACAGTTATTAACCTATCCCAATCAAATCTCACCACAGATGAAATAAATATACTATCAAACGGTTTAAAACACAGAATAACAGGAAAACCAGACCCTATAAAAATTATAAGTGGAGTAGAAATAGCCATAACAAAACTAAAGAACCAAGACAAGAGTGAAATTAGACATAAGATAACTAGTATTCTGAAAACACCAAGTAACCTTCCTCTGCATAATCCACACGAAAGAAGAATTATTCAAAACCTCAAAAACAAAAAAAGATTTGATATTTACACAGGCAGATAAAGGTGGGATGACAGTAATCATGGACCGAACAGACTATTGCAGGAAAATGGATGAAATTTTAGAGGATCAGACCACATTTAAACCCATCAATGAAATAGATAAAAATTTATATATACATTTTAAATAAGAATTGAACAGACTATCAAAAAGCAAGCGCGCGCATATTTCAAAAGATGAACATACTTTATTTCTATCGAAAATATGGAAAACAATAGTTACATTTATGGCAAATCAAAGATACACAAAGAAAACTTCCCATTAAGACCAATAGTAGCTTTCCATCAATCGCCTTTATCTCCAATAGCCAAATTTTTAACAGCTTTTCTACGGCCCATAATCAATAGTAAGCCTTTTCCATTGTCAATTTCCAAAATACTGAATTTTATAAATGATATACTTAACCTTAAAATCCACAATAACTACGTATTAGTTTCATTTGATGTAGAAGCACTTTACCCCAGTCTCTCCCCCCATGAATTAATCATAGATAATACTAGAACCTTTTTAATTGAAAATAACATAGATACCTTAAGCATTGAAAAAATAATTGATTTAATATTGTTATGTTTAAAAATAAACTTATTTACATTTGATTCAAAAACATATAAACAGATTAAAGGTTCCCCCATGGGAAGCCCGTTATCCTCCCCTATAGCTGAAATAGTTATGCGTGCTATAGACACGTGGATTACATCTCTATACCCTGAAGACATTATTATATATAGAAGATATATAGATGATATCTTTTGCATATGTACAGACAGCCAGATTTCCTATATTCTAGCCTCCTTGAATAGTTACCATACAAATATTAATTTTACAGTAGAAAAAGAGAATAATGGTACCCTTCCCTTTTTAGACATTAAAATCATAAGGATAGAAGATAAATTAAATACAGGTGTATATTATAAGCCATCTTTTATCCCAAACTACATTAAATATTCTTCATTCTGTCCTCTTAGCCATAAGATCAATACTATAAAAACATTATCTAAAAGAGTATTCACACATTGTTCTTCACCTCAATTAAAAACAGAAGAAACACAAAATATTATTTAAAATCTATCATCATCAGGTTACCCAAAATCCATCATCCTGCGACATTTTTATCAGACTGCAGAAAACACCAAATCAATAACTCAAAAAGCAGAAATTTATAAAGCATTATGCATCATCCCATATTCCCTACAGTCAGTATCCATAGCTAGAACACTTAGAAATTATGGTATCAAAACTATGTACAATAATTCTCCAAATTTAGGCAATATGATAAGAAACCCATTAACAAAGAACCAACCCAACATTCCAATCAATAGAAAAGAAGCCATATACTCCATATCATGTAATATAACTGTAGTTCTAAATATGTAGGGGAGACAGGGAGAAAGGTTCATAATAGAATAGCTGAACATAATAGGAATATCATCAATAGTGACCCAAGATCTTTAATAGTTCGGCATATAAAAGAAACAGGTCACACATTTAACTTATCTCAACCCATAGTGCATTATGACAATATCCATAGTAAATACCAAAGACTCTTAATAGAATCTATGATAACCAAACAACAAAAAAGCATAAACAGATGCATAGAAATATCATAAACATATGAAACAATATTAACAAATACTAACCCTTAGATTTAAAATATGTAAAATATAGTTAAATATGTAAACATTATGTAATCTAATATGTAAATATTCTATCTATTATTATTATCTCTTTGTTAAATTAAAACTCTATAAAATTAAATATGTAAAAAAATTTGTATAAAAATAGTATATATACCATCAAATTATTATTGTGATACTCCTGTGGAAGGACTGACAGGTCCGAAAGCTAGAGAATAAAAATTTGAGCAAGAAACTTAGCCCTGGAGACTTTATTTTCTTTATAATATCCTTATTGTTCACTTTTTTCTGATGAAAAATTTACTTAAATGACTTCAGGATTCTTGCAGAAGTCCCCATCAATGAGTGCAAGTAACCTAATGGGGCTCTGTCAAACTGCTTTTCACATGTGTAGACATGTGGCGCACTTACAGTAAAAATAATTGCTAACTACCCACCCATGATTATCATGGCCTGAATCACATGTAATTGGGATATGTACCAACACTAAGAATCCTCCAACAAGAGTTTTCTTATCTCAACCATTGTGAGAGATTGTATTGTATACATAGAACATGTAGTTTTATAAAGTCACAAATATGTTGTTGTTGTTTCTTATCCCCTTGTGCAAGAGTTTCCACAAATTCCATGAATCCATGCTCATGGAATGGGGTGTAGTGGTGCAGCTTTCGTAGTCACAAATATAGTACACTTAAATGAATAACTTTATTAATGCCATCCTATAACGCGTTAAGTTGGGGAACTTTGTGGATGAGGTTTCTACGGGTTCATTCTTTATCATGATTGTTCTTGTGTTATGTAATCCTAAATCAGGAGATAATTCCTTCAATCAAAGACATCTCAAATTTAATCCAGCATCTCCACCAATTGTAACGATTAGAGAATAGAGATATACAGAGCTATCAGGTTTTATTATTAAATTAAGGCTCGAAAAGTGAGTAATGTCTATCTCACCATCCTCTAAAGAAAAGTACATACAGTTAAACCTGTCTATAGCACCCCCTCTAAATAGCGCCTTCTTCTCTATAGCGCCCAATTTTAAATATGTAGTACGATGTGATTTACATTAAAAGTGACCTGTCTATAGCACCCCTTCTCTATAGCACTTTATTTTGGTAAGTCCCAAGAAGGGGCGCTATAGACAGGTTTAACTGTATATATATCCAGTTATTGGTCGTGACGTCAGTGTGACGCCCGATGTAAACAAAGGCTGTGATTGGTTCGTTGCGCGCGTCACTACCTCGACCTTGGGGAATTGTCTGATTGGCTGGATAGATCCAACTCGTCGATATAGATTTTTTTTTTTTAAATACATTAATATTGAATTTTTGCTTCAAAAATTGAATTTTTGAAATACCTCTTTGGTTACCTTAATATTTATAAAGGGCTTTTTATTCCTATTAAGGGCACATCGACACACACACTTACTGCCATCTATTGGAAAATATATCAACTATCTGTTTACTTTTTATCTTAACAAGTTGGCTTGTACCCCCTTCTTGAAATATCAAGAAAGACCAAAGATGTATACATGTTTCTGGTTGTTGGCATTCACTAGCGTGGTTTCAGATTGTACATTGAAGGCCATGGGGCTCTTATGCACATATTTTTATTTCATGAAAGGGTATTTAAAGCCAAAAGTAGTTAGGAAAGCTATACCATGTATATTGGTTTCAAACCAATCTGGATAAATAAACTGTCTCAGTATGTCATCACAGCTTCATTTTTAGGATTAGGAGGAATGAATGAAAGTGAAATTTGAAAAAAATTATTTTAAATTACGCAACACACATTTTTTTAAAATGTATATATATAGATAATAACACTTTATATTGTAAATATAACCGATAACTCAATATGGGTTTTAATACTTTTAATATATATGTAAATTATAAAAAAAACGTACCTTTTCGTTTAATTATGCGCACATGGGGGTAAAAATCTAAAATTAACGATAATTTGTTTTATAATATATGTATAAATATATTTTATTTGTTTATAATTTAGTTTCTTTTCAAGAAAATTTATATAATTTACGGGGAACTTAACAATAAAACCGTGTGGGGAACCTAAACAAAAACAAAGATATTTTATTAAAATGATGATATTTATCAAGGTAGGAAAGAGTAAAATCAATAAATTTTGTGAATGAATTTTCTAACTTACTTAGCAGCCCCGTAAATAAAGATATTTCCTAACTTAAAATTTATAATACCTTTAAACAAACACTTTTTCAAAATTAGAATTAATTTATTAATTTTCATATTATCTAAAGAATCTTATGAAATATTTTAAAATTTTAATATTTTTTTAATACACCTATCCCCCGATTTACACGGTAGATACGTTCCTGAGAAAAACGTGTGAATCGAAAATTAAAAATTCTCAAGTCAAAACCGTGTAAATCGAAAAGCTTGCAGAAAATGCATAATTTTGCTGTTTAACAATTGTGATTTTTTTTCAATATTTTTAGGTGAACACAGAAATAAAAATAAAATGCATTGATAGGTTAAAATATGTAATATATTACGGAAACACTGTTTTTTTAAATAATTACAATACATACATAAACAGAAGAACAAAAAATAAAACCAAAGGTGTTTTATTATCCTTCATCACTGTCAGAAATTACTCTCATTCTTTTTTTCGGAATCGAAGGTTCGAATTCACTTTCATCACTCGAAGTTATTTGTGCCAATGCGATGTTTGAAGCAGAAATATTTACATTATGAGAGATGGTAATAAAATCGGTTATTAACAATTGCTTCGAATTTTTTATAAGATATTTGTAAACTTCTTCATATTGAGCCAAGCAGCGATTTATGTCACGTTGGAATCGTAAAGCCCTTTCAACGTTTGTGTCATTTTGCATAAAATGATTACCCAGCTTTCTTCCCAATGCGAGTCCTTCGCGGATGACTTTAGCAGTGAATGTTACTTTACTAATTCCTCTTCATCAGATTTGTCAGACTCACTTTCGCAAACTAAGTTAACTAAATCATCCTCACTTAGTTCTTTATCAGCCATTAACTCTGCGATATGCGTTATGCGATCTGTTGTAAGATTTAGGTACTTACAGCTTGTATGGAGGCATGAGGACGATGATGATTATATAATAATAATCTTTATTATCCATTTAGTAAGAAAAACAAAGTTATAGTAGCGAACACATTTATAATATAGAGAAGAAGTAAACAAACTGTAGTGATGATTATAAGGCCAGCGTGGCGCTAGCTGTCGTAGCATTCAGTTTCCAACACGATCTTTTGCTGCTTTATGACTACTAGCCAATTTATAAAATTTTGAGACATAAGTCCTTTCAGGCATTTTTTTTCCAGAATAACCCTGACTCATCAGCATTGAAAACCTGATCAGGGGTGTATGAATTGTCGTTAATAATTTCTGCAAAATTTTCTGGATATTCTTGGGCTGCATCTACGTCGCCAGAAGCCAGTTCACCTTTTAATTTTAAGCTGTGTAAAGAATGTCTTATTTTAAATCTTTCAAATCAGCCATGACTTGCCAAAAATTTTGGCTTCTTTTCAGTTGAAGAAGAAGATGGCAATTGCTCTACAATTTTTTCGTAAATTCGTAATGCTTTATTTGTTATAGCGCCTGTATCAATGGGTACTCTTTTTTGTGTTTGATCTTCTATCCAAAGCATTAACGCTTGCTCCATTTTTTCCATTGCGATATTTCTGGTGTATGATGTTGTGCCCATACTCATTGTATTGCCAGTTGTAACACTCTTTCTAATTGTGTTTTCATTTGTTCTAATAGTTCTTATTGTAGTTTGTTCATGCTATATGATTTTGCAACATCTACTACTCTATCTCCCTTTCTTAAGTGATCCAAAATTTCGATTTTAGTTTCTAAAAAAATAATTTTTCTTTTAACTTCTTTCTTCATTATAAGCCTATAATTTTTTTAAATTTATGATAATTTGTAGTATTTTAAATAATTACAACTCTCTTTAAAGCAACAGAAGAATTATTTATTGCATTTAGCAAGACAAGAAGAAAACAAAAACAAACACGGAATGCTAAACAAAACCTTTTTTAGGTTAATCCATCTGTAACCCACTACAGGTTAGTTCCTATTCAAAATCTAGCTTTCACACAGAGAATTGAAAAATAAAATTTGACAATCCCTCCCCTGTGTGGAAGCTTCTATCAAACAAGTCCGAGAGAGTTTATACAGTTTTTAAGTTTCTCCTTGGGAAGACTCTTTGTTAATAGGTCCGCTTCCATTTCGTTACTCCTAACAAATTCAAGGTCGATTGTTTCTTCTTCCACAGCATCTTTTATAAAATACAATTTTCGGTTTATATGTTTCGTCCGGGAAGTTATTTTTTCAGATTTAATCCACTTGATAGCAGATTGACTATCTGTTTTAAGCGTTGTAGGAAAGTTCGCATATCCTTACATAGTTCTTCTAAAAGTCCTTTAATCCATTTTACTTCGCAGATCCCTTCGCATATCGAAATCAGTTCGGCTTCGCATGTAGACAGTGCCACCAAACTTTGTTTCTTGCTTCTCCAACTGATCAAGTTGTTTCCCAGTTTAACTGTGTATCCGGAATAAGACTTTGCGTCACTTGTTGAACACCAGCTTGCATCTGTGCTGATGTTGGGGCACGTTTTTGTAACCATACCCCAACAGAAGGCGTATGTATAATCAAATCAAATGGATACATGGCTTCCCTCCCACATAGACTTACAGACCACTTTTTGCCCAGAAACCTAGACAATTGATGACACCAGACTTCCATGCCGAAAGCTGATGCCTGGTGAAGAAGACACCAGTGACACCCAGAGACATCCGCGCTGGAAGCTGTTGTTTCATATGTACATATATTCCCCTCACCAAAAATTTAGGTAAAGGTGACCAGAAAAAAAAATGGAGAAGGAAGATCTCTAAAAGACTGAACCTTATAAAATATCCTTCCCGAGAAAGGAAAGCGTTATATTACAGTTCAAGTGAAAAGGGGCCTGTGTCGATTTTTAGCTAAGACGGAGGGGGGGCGATATATATATACCGTCCCGAGAAAAAGGGAGGATAGTATTTCAATCCATGTGGAGGGGGGGGGCCTGGGGTCTGAAATTTTACACTATCGCCGTAGCTGTTTCTCTCTTTAGATTTTTTTTGTTTTGGTAATACTATATGTTCTATTTTGATGGGAGAGGCCTGGGGCGTCTGTGAAATCGTATACTGGAGCCGTTGGCCATTTTGATTGGTGTATCTTTCGGCGAATGAAAACGGATAGAGACATGAATAAAAGAGGGTTTCTTGGCCAAAAGGCAGATTCAATCTGAGTCGCTCAGTGAGAGGATAGCCTTCAGACGGGAGACCAGACCTTTGCCGGCACTTTCGAGAAAAGGTAAGCCATTTGTCATTATGACTTAGCCCCCCCCCCCCTTTTTGTGTAGTAACCAACCTAGATTTCGCATGGGCCCTAAAGGGCTATAAAGTAACTTCAGGTCACCTCTATCTAAATTTTTTACTATGTAAATAACATATCTCGTCAGTATAGACATGTTCCCAAATTTTAATTTATTTAAATAAATATCTAGAGAAATTTTCTTGTTTCCTCTCATACATATTTCATTCCTTTTGCTTTATGGTACTACCCCCCCACACCTTAATTTCACAAAGTGTACAAATTATAGAACAACCGACTCTGTTGAAATAGAGTTGTGTACTATATCTTTGCTGTGATATATTGACACAGCAACAGTTGCAAAATTACGACTTTATTAGGGCTACTTTGAGGGTAATTATCTGTCAGGTTTTAGTGATGTTTGTACTTTTATGTGTTTCAGTGCGTTATTCCATCTTTAGACCTTTGTCCTGACAATATTATATGCTCGATCCCTGCTTTAACTCAAACTCTTAATCAATTACAGAGTTTCCCCCCGTTTTTTTTTTTTCTTTATTTATCCTGTTTGCACAAATTGCATTACATGTGATGATGTAAAGACATATGTCGATAGTGTATCATTGACAGCTGTGCTTCTATTATACAACATTAAGGTCTTGCTGCGGGTTATATACATGGGGTTGTTGGCCTAAATTGCTATATATATATATACTTAAGTAAGGAAACTTTAATAAGTCACATCGTGTATCCTCCCTTTTCATCTATCCAAACCAGGGAACGCAACAATGTCGCCCGCCGCGGGGCTCGAATTTAGTATATGTTTCATCCCCTATACTTTAGAAATATATACCTAATGAAAAGCCATACTATTTTTAAGTATTGGTGAAGTAGTCCACGCATCCTGAGATTAACAGTCTATTATAAATCGTGAATTCTAATTTATGCTTTCCGTTTCACTGGCATTTTATCAGGCAATGAAAGTTATGTTGAGGCGGTGTATACCGCATCTCTCGCCGCTGTCTTTTACGATTCACATTGTTTGTGGCAAAACCTTAATATTATCATTGATTTCTGATATCAAAGTAAAACGTTTATGGGGATGAGTATCTTTTATTCTGGTCTTCTCAAGCTTTCGAGCTTGTCCGTCCTTCTACAGGCGAAACATATACAATATATCAAGAAAATATAACGTCGCCTGATGCTAAAACTATTATGATTCTATGTACATATATATATATATATATATATATATATATTGTTACATCATGATTAATGGCGTATTTCATATATTAGTTTTAATATATTTGAAATTTAAATTATATATTTATTTATTTTTATATAAAATATTCTATGATATTTATTTAAAACAGATTATTAATTTATCATCATTTGTATTTAGGTACACTGTGACTTCACTGCTCTCTTTGATGTGAGAAAATAAAAAAGAGGATTCTGGTGGCTACTTAAAGAAGACTTATCTCGTTATTCCCTTTTATAAATTTGTAGGATGGTTGAAACACGCTCTGGTAAGATGCAGGACCCAGCACAGGAGAGAATCCAGGCTGAAGAGTCTGCCAAGCCGCAACCTGGTGCAACAATTGGTAGAGATGCTAGTTCCGACCCAGTTGTCCTGAATCCCAACATCGACATCCCCAAGTATGATGGAACGGAAGACCCTCGCCCATGGATTGAATCTCTTGAAGAAATTGGCTTCTTGTACCATTGGGCAGACTACATTATCTCTCGTTATGCCGCCATGAACATGATGGGAAGCGCTAAAACCTGGTTGAATTTACACAAAGCTAGTTTCACGAGCTGGGAAAATATTAAAATCCGCCTCATTCAGGATTTTTCTTTGGACGCGAATAAAGAAGAACTTAGAATGAAGCTCAACAGAATGCAACACTGGAATGAACCAGCAATCAGGTTCGCGGAAGACATTCTAGTGTTGTGCAACAAGGTTGACCCCGCAATGGAAGAAGAAACAAAAATTGAACATGTTATTGGAGGACTGAAAAAAGAGTACTCATTCGCGCTCTACCTGAACCCTCCTAAAACGACCGATGACCTTCTTGTCGTGTGCAAGAAAATGGATTATTTTGAAAAGAAGTATCGGGAACGTGTGGAGAAATCCAGAAACCTATATAACGGTCCACGCTATTCTAGACCCCAACAACAATCGAGGTACGTGCCGCCGACTGCCGCACGAAACTACCAGACCACTTCCAGGCCCCAAGCCCCTGTTTCCAATAATTACAAGAACGACTCCCCTCCTACCCCCAGACAGTATCGAAACAACTTTCCCCAGCCCTCTACCCCTAGACGTCCTTATAATCCTAACTTTGTGCCGAAACCAAACCTTCAGAGAAACACTTACAATAAAAGCCAAGAAGTGAGCAAAAATAGGACGGAAGATGGAAGACCAATCTGCTTTAAATGTAACAAGCCAGGGCACGTGGCCCGTTATTGTAGGGTCAAGTTTATAAGAATCCTAGAAGAGGATCCAGCAGATACCCAAGAGAAGGTCGAAGAAAAATGCCAAATGAATGAAACATCAGAGAAATCAGGACCTCGGCTTTATGCTGATGTATGTCATAACACACAGACAAATATTCCTACCCGGAATAGATATTCCGTGTTGGAAGATTTAAACTAAGCGTCGCGCCTGAATCTGTCAATCAAAGCAAGTCGACCATAAACGGAATCAAAAAGTTGGACCCTAAATACAAATTAAAAATTAATGTGGACAAGATAGGGACTTTTGAAGCTTTGGTTGATACAGGTGCTGACCTCTCAGTGGTCGACCTCAGAACGGCCCTCGATACAGGCCATGGTATAAGTAAACTCGCAAAAATTTGTGCAGGACCCGATGGAAAAAAATTGGACATGGTAGGAAGTATATTTTTAAATATAAAAATTGATGACGAAACATTATCACACAACTTTGTGATATTGAAAACGCATTTACGGACATTAATTCTTGGGAGAGATTTCCTTAAGAAAATGAACGCAAAAATAGATTGTAAGCAAGAAACTATAAAATATGATTTGACGAATAATCATGACGAAATCAATTTTGAAATGTTGAAAATAAAGAGTGCCAAGGATTCCATTGTACCGGAATGTTCCATGAAATTGATCAAGGCATTGGTAGAAACAGAGGATGGAGAATATATTATCGAAGAGAGCAGCAAAATGTTTCAAACAAATGGACTTCGTCTAGCAAGAAGCTTGATCAATGTTATAAATAGGGAAACACACATCTGGATAACTAATCCGTATCCTCGACCGTTAAAAATAATGAAAAACCAAACATTGGCTTTTGGAAGTAGTCCAGCGAAAATAAATGTGAGTCGAGAAAGAGAGGTAGAAAAGAACGAAGAACCTAGATTCTGAATAAACGAAAATCTTTCACCAAAGGAACAGAAGGAGTTAAAACAAGTTTTAGAAAGGTATGGAGATCTTTTTTCATCGAGGTTAGGGAGAACCAATTTGGCAAAACATCGGATAGACACAGAAGACGCGAAGCCAATTAAACACAAGCCTTACCGGGTAAGTGCTAAAGAACGAGATATTATAAAAGAGCAAATTGACGAGATGCTTACAGAAGGCATAATTAGGCCATCTTCTAGCCCCTGGTCTTTTCCAGTAATATTGGTCAAGAAGCGAGATGGTAAATACAGATTTTGTGTGGACTACAGAAAACTGAATAATGTGACGGTAAAAGATGTCTATCCGATCCCTAGAATAGACGAAGTTATGGATACTCTCCAAGGATCTACACACTTCTCAGCAATAGACCTCAGATCTGGATATTGGCAAGTTGAAGTCGAAGAAAGAGACAAAGAGAAAACAGCTTTCACTACAGCGCATGGATTATATGAATTCAACGTGATGCCTTTTGGACTTTGTAACGCGCCTGCTACCTTTGAGAGAAATATGGAGAATATGCTTGGAAATCTGAGATGGCAAATTTGTTTGTGTTATCTGGATGATGTTATCATATATAGCCCGGATTTTCCAACGCACCTCAAAAGACTTGAAGCTGTTTTTAGATGTTTTCGTGAATCTAATTTAAGGTTAAACGACAAAAAATGCCGATTTGCTTTTGAAGAATTGGAGATTCTCGGCTATATAACGAGCAAACATGGTATAAAACCCGCGGAACATAACATCAAAGCTGTCAGAAATTTTCCTCGGCCCAAAAAGGTCAAAGAAGTACAATCCTTTTTGGGAATGTGTTCATATTATAGAAAATTTATCAAAGACTTTTCAAAAATTGCTGACCCTTTGACCAACCTTATAAAAAAAAGTGTATCATTTACCTGGACAGAAAGACAAGAGGAAGCGTTTCAAACCCTAAAAACAGCACTATTAAGTCCACCAATATTAGGTCACTTCAATCCAAATGCACCTACTTATGTTCATACTGATGCGTCCAACATCGGCATAGGTGCAACACTTGTCCAAGACATCGGTGGTGAAGAGAAGGTGATCTCATATTTGAGTCGTACCCTAAGTAAAGCGGAGCAAAATTATTCAACCACTGAAAAAGAATGTCTGGCCGTTGTCTGGTCAATGTCAAAATTACGACCCTACCTTTATGGAAGACACTTTAAAATAGTAACAGACCATCACGCCTTATGCTGGCTCAAAAACTTGAAGGATCCAACAGGTCGATTGGCAAGATGGGCATTGAAAATTCAAGAATATGACTTCGATATAATACATAAATCGGGAAAGAAGCATCTGGACGCCGATGGCTTATCTAGGGGGCCCTTACCAGAAACTGATTGGGATGAGGATTTTGAAAGGCTATTTTTAAATCAAATAACAGACGAAGAGGATAAATTTATCGAAAGTGTTAAGAAAAACCTTAATGGAAGCAGGCGATCAATTGCGCAAAACTTTAAAGAAGAAGATGGATGCCTCTTTAAGAAAAACCCGAACCCTGAAGGCAGGGCGTGGTTGCTTGTGGTTCCAGAGAATAAAAAGAGAGAAATTATGAAAGAATATCACAATCATATGTCGAATGGCCATCTGGGCGTCGCCAGAACCATGTACCGAATAAAGAGTAAATACTTTTGGCCATCCATGCTAAAGGATGTCTCAGAATTCGTTAAGACGTGTCACCTTTGCCAAAGTAGGAAAGGCTCAAACCAATTACCTTCTGGACTACTACAGCCCATCCCCCCAGCCAACTTTCCTTTCGAAAGAATTGGAATTGACTTTGTTGGTCCACTACCATCTACGAAAAACAGGAAAAAATGGATAATCGTGCTGTCGGACTACTACACTAGATATGCAGAAACAAGAGCAGTCTCGGAAGCAACAGTGAAAGAAGTTTCTAAATTTCTAGTAGAGGATATTTTTCTTCGGCACGGAGCCCCACAATATCTTATTAGTGACAGAGGCTCTCAATTTACCAGTAATTTAATGAAAGAGGTGATGAAAACGTGCAAGATTAAACATTGCTTCACAACGAGCTATCATCCCCAGACTAATGGATTGACAGAGCGGTTAAATAGAACATTGATCAATATGCTCAGTATGTATGTGAACACTGATCAGAAAAATTGGGACGAAATACTCCCATTCATCACTCACGCTTACAATACTACAATGCAGGAAACCACAGGATATTCTCCCTTTTTCCTGATGTTTGGAAGAGAACCCACGTCTCTTTTGGACGACAGGAATATCTCGGTGGACATTGACAAAGATAATTATGATGAATACATAAAACATCACTTAGACAAAATAAACAGAACAAGAAAATTAGTTATTAACAACACAATAAAGACTCAAGAAAGAATGAAAAAGAACTATGACAAGAAACACATGGAAAGAAGCTACGAACCAGGAGAATTAGTAGCAGTTTGGACACCAATTAGGAAAATAGGAAAGTGTGAGAAACTACTGAGAAAATATTTTGGCCCATATAGAATATTAAAGAAGCTGTCCAACGTAAATTACTTAATTGAACCAAAAGATAATCCTGGCCAAGACCCATTGATTGTCCATGTCTCAAGACTCAAACCCTATTTTGAGAGAATTGATGAGGTAACTCACGAGGACGTGACGACCTCTGGAGAGGGGGAAGTGTTACATCATGATTAATGGCGTATTTCATATATTAGTTTTAATATATTTGAAATTTAAATTATATATTTATTTATTTTTATATAAAATATTCTATGATATTTATTTAAAACAGATTATTAATTTATCATCATTTGTATTTAGGTACACTGTGACTTCACTGCTCTCTTTGATGTGAGAAAATAAAAAAGAGGATTCTGGTGGCTACTTAAAGAAGACTTATCTCGTTATTCCCTTTTATAAATTTGTAGGATGGTTGAAACACGCTCTGGTAAGATGCAGGACCCAGCACAGGAGAGAATCCAGGCTGAAGAGTCTGCCAAGCCGCAACCTGGTGCAACAATATATATATACATTAGGAAGTTTTGCATATTATTTGTTTTCTTAAGACATTTTTTTTGGTTAAGGTATTTACACATATTCTACTATTGTTTGCTATATTCTATGAATTATCTTATAGGTTAGAAATTCTATTATTTAAGTAGTTTTATAATAGTTATTGGCTATTACATATAAGTTACTTATATTATTGTTGATATTATTAGCTGGTACTAGGATATATTGTGTTATATGTTTCGGGCAAATCTATTTTCTATTAATGCTATTGTGTTTTCTGAATAATAGAGAATCAATTATAAGCCTTTGATATTTGCTGTTTATGTTATTGTAATGTATTCTAGGTTCTCCTAATGCGAAAGTGTGACCTGTTCCTTTGCAGTATTGGAAAATTAGAGACCTATTGTCTTGATTAATAACGTTGCGTCTATGTTCATATATTCTATTGCTGACTCTCCTTCCTGTCTCCCCTGCGTATTTGGCTTGGCAGCTGTTACACTCTACGGAATATATTGCCTTTTATTCTCTGTTTTGGTTAGTGGGTTTTATGATAGTAGGATTATTTTTAGATAGTGGACTTTTATGGTGGAGCCTATGTTAGGGGAATTACAGTAATATGTTTGGATGCCAGAGTTTCTTAAGTAGTTGGCTATTGTTATAGATGTTTGTGAGTATGGAATGTAACATATCGCCCTATAGATATTTTATGGTTTTGTTTATTGGGTTATTGATAGTTATACTTTTGTGGAAATGTTGTAATATAAAGGTGGTTTGGTATCCTGCTTGCTGGACATTATTTATAATGTTCTGTGTCTCAATCATTTTGAATTCTGTTGCGAGCACCATTGATTACAATTTCTTTATTTTACTTTCTCAAATTATTATATACAGTATGAGAAATGAGGTTGGATTTCCCATGGTTCAAATTTAGAACGGTGATCAGTGTTTTACAGTAGTCTACTGAAATGACTTAGCTTTTTTTTTTTCATCATAGCTCTGATATAATTTTCTCACAGCAGAGGTGAGTTCTGATAATTATTGCTGGATACAAATATCTTAACTTCATTTTAATAGCGCTTTCTATCAAATCATACTAGCCTCTGCATCCAGATATATGAGCCTTAAGGTGAAAATAGAATTGAAGATCCAGTTAGCGTACCCGTGAAGAGAGAAGTTTGATCACCATAAAAAGACGCGTCAGGCAACCGACTTTTTTTTTTTTTTTTTTTTCATGATGCCTCCAACTGCATATGATCTTAAATATCCTGTATACACTCTGACAAGGGAAGGTTATCCTGAATTGACAAATGTATAAATTTTGTCTTTAGTAGAGATTTCCAAGATTCTATTTCTGAAACATTTTTTTTTTTTTGGATGAAGACAAATAAAACCATCTTGATAGTATTGAATTTTACAGTAAATATTTGCCAGCAGAAGGCATGATGAGATTACATGAAATTTAAACCAGTTATATGCTTAGTATGTTTCTTCAGCTGTAATTTGACACAGTCATCAAATGAAGAAATGGGCAGTACGCCATATCTTGATGCTGGACACTTCTGTGTCAGGAAGGTGTAGTTAGTCTGTTTAATGAGAATTTCAATAATTATCGAAATTTAGCAGATTATCATTGGGGATTTGAACAACTGTCTTGAAAATTTTTGAACAGCCTGAGTAGATAAAGGAATCCTGGAGTTAGAGTGGAGAATTAGTAGTACAGACTGACCACTCGACGCAGATAACTCTAGGGAACAATTATTGTGTTAATCCGCCGTAGACAAGAAGAACATTGATTCTCAGGATATTCGATAGGCAGAATTTTGAGAATTGATAAGGTCATGGTTAAAGTTTACACAGGCATATGGGAGTAAAGACAGTGATTTAAACAAGATAAGAGGCAGCCTTGTGTCTTAAATACTTTCAGTGGAAGCAGATGCCACTGCAAATATTCAGGTCTAATAATTTCCAAATTTGAAGTCATGCATGACGGGTTAGCACGGGATTGACGCCTGAACTGGCTTTCACTGGGATTAATCGAGCTTGCGAAAGAACTAGAAGAAGTGTGACATGTCACGCCACTGTACTAAATTAATAATTGAGAAGATTTATGTTGAGCCAACTGAAATTAGTAAAGAATTAAGAGATTAAGGTCTTATTCTTTGAGTTTTACACTAATTTCAATTACGCGATATGGACGGCGTTATAAGTTGGGTGGAAATGATTCGGCCGCAATGGGATGGTCTCCTGGAGGTGGTACGATCAAATACTACTTATTGAATGCCGGGCGGGATCGCATGAAGCATTAAATGACATCAAGAAATGCTTAAAGAAACACCCTAGAAGATTGGGGATCGACAAAAATGACGACATGGAAAATGCTCAACATTGTACATTGGCAGCAAAATGATATCTTGCTATTGTATGGACGACCACTCCTTCCTGAAATGTGCAGCGGATGTTAGTCCCAGAATTAGGCCCTTTGAGGCGACACTTTCCTTTGCAGATGACATAAAGACGCATGACAAAACAGCGCATGAGCATTTAAACTAACTTCAATTCCTGCCATTAATTAATTTAGTTGACCAATAGCTATAGAACCGCTGGAGACCTCCATACCCTGTGTGAATATTTTAGTGAGAAATGAGCGATTCAATTCTATGAGCCATGAGGTATCCTGTAAGATCAGAGCTGTACCCCATTCAATTTTTTTTAATAGTAGCCAGTGCGAGATATTTCCAGAATGTTTGTTTCTTTTTCTAACTGTCATATAATTCGAAAACTAGAAAACTACACTATTTTGATACAGTTTACATCTAGCATCCATGTGAACTCAATATGACTATTGAACGTAGATTGTAGATTAATGAGCGAGCCAACCTAAAGAGAACGAGTTTAATAGGCTTACAATCAGTAGTTGAAACAGACTATTCGCACAATTTTGTTATGTTCTCCCTCTAGCTGATCTATGACATTATAGATTTTTTTTTAACAAGGTGACTACCCCGTCGAGTGTATATGAAGGTATAAAGGTTTAAAGGTCATAGGCTGTTGGAATAATAATACACTAGTAATAATTATAGTTCATTCTGATGTACAGTAGAGGCAGTGAGAACAGCGCCTCTACCATCATGGCTAGTTAGTTTCAATACACCCAGAAAGAGCATTGATCTAAGATTACTATCCACCCACATGGATGAACATGTACCTCTCCCATTTCCTTCCCCTTTGGGCCATGAACCCATCTTTCACCCCTCGGTTCCCTGCCCCCATTAATACATGAGATTCTCTTCTCCAATCCCCACTACTAATCTGGAATATTTCAGACAGCAGACTGAGAGAGAACTGAGAGAAAAGGCTGAGAACTTTCAATAACGGGGACTTAGTCCTAGTGGAGAGAATGCATGAGACGAAGGGGCGTCACAAATTTGAGCCAAGGTATGGGGGTCCATATGAGGTACTAAGAAGAGCTGGTGATACTGTATATCTCTTGAAGAATCTAGAAACTGGGAATTTGGATAAATACCATATAGATAGGTTAAAACAATACCATATACCAATTAGGATTTTCCCCACAGAGGAGGAGGAAACTAGTGATGGTAATTCAAGTCAAGGTTCCAGTGATGAAGATCATTGGATTCATCTTACAGGTCCAGCTTATCTCCCTAATAGGTCCGTTAATGTAGTGGTTCCACAAGGGGTGACAACCAGAGCGAACTCAGAAGTAATGAGACGAGGGGAAGTTGACAGAGTTAGTGTGAACAGTTTAACCTTACGCAGGTCTACAAGGGTGAAAAGGCCCACACAGTGTAAATTCTGCTTAGACTGTCGCCACTAACTAGGATTTTGGAGTGTGTACGGAGAATCAGCTCGATAGAATGAGAAGTTTAGAGATTTCAACCTTTTTTTTTTTTCATTTAAAAACCTTTTTTTTTTTTAAAGTAGAACTTCATTAGGATTCCTTTTTTTTTTCTATACAAACTATTTCTTGTTAAAACCCAAGTTTCAAAGACCAATGAGAATAATGTATACCATTGTGAATTAACTATTTAGTGTAAATCTGAAATTTTAGTTATTATCAGGAGTAATAGGTGAAGGAAGGTGTAGGAAATCACAACTTAGAGGGGGGCTATGTCTAAAACAACAAACCTAATAGGCATCCTATGGCTTGTGTTGTGTAATTTAGAAAAGAAACCCTATAATCCCTGGCTTTCAGGTAGTAGCTTTGAAATAGGTTTCTAATGAGGACATGAAAGGTCAATCTCTCAGAGTGAAGTTGTGAAGTATAGGGACCCTAAGCCAGGGGTAGAAGTTAAGTAGACCCAGACTGTAGTTAATCCTTGGAAAGCACTTGAGAATGTTAGTGTTGGGTAGTGAATCATAAACCCTATAAATCCATCTTTCAATAGAGTGTTGAGGTCGGACTACTGCAAAGGGGGCAGACGCACGATGAAGTAGGAAGAAAGTGAATTCACCCACGGTGGCTAGGGGAGTGACTCAATTCCGCTTTTATGAGGTGTCACGTTTAATGGTTCTTTATTCGCCCTTATATTTGTGTATGTCTTTATAGAATTGTCGTGAAAAGTCGCTTAGTGTCAAGGCAAGGGCAGTTTTTGAAGTTACACTGATTTTTTTTTGGTAGGTTAGCTTCCAGATTATTTAGAATTGTTAACAATTATTGTTAACAATCATTTATCGAGTATAAAGTATTAGTATATATAGAGCTTGTACAGAGGCATTTTCTTTTGAGTAACCTAGGGCATTTGTTCCCAATTTGTTTTAATTTTATTATTTTATTTGATTTCACATTGTGTCCTGAAAGATGTTATCATTTGTTAGGATCTATTGATATAGATAAATGAGTATTTTGGCCTTTGTAGCAGCTTTCAACCTTAGTTTGTATGCGTACCGCGAATGATAGGGGGGAGGGTGTATGAATGAATTGGTGCAATGAATGTAGAAAAAGGTTAAAAACTATTATATTGTGAGCCCAAATTACATTAGAATAGGGTTAAGGACTTTAATAGGATCGATTTTTTTTTTTAATTTTGTCAGAACGAGAAGCCTCAAACAGGACAACTACAAACTCTATCTAGATAGAAAATATTCGCTCCCTTTTGTTAGGTCCCTCATTAGAGGATATAATTTTCTTTTGATTTCCTTTTATTTTAATTTAGCTTGAATTCTAAGGATTGTGGATAAATGATCCCTATCCCGACCCTCAGACTTGGAGATAGTGGAAGGCAGGGATCAAGCCGACAGCCCACTCATCTCCTCCTCGCAAGAGGAAGCGAAGAGGTATAGATTGAATTTTATGCAGGTTGGGGGATTTGTTTTAGCCATGCCGTATAGCCTGGGGTATAACGGCGCGACCTTGGGTAACCGATCTGACACCGTAGTTTCGACGCTTTTAGCGTGGCTGGAGCGAGGGTGTTCCAGACGGGAGGTCCTGTAAGATTGGCATGTAGGCAGAGATTGCCCAGTTATTCTAGACGAAGTGTTTCCGTCTATTGAATTTTTTTTTGGTACCAGTTTGATCCCCCATAGCTAGCGGAAGTTTCTTCTAATAAAGGATTCGCCCTGCCATACGTTTTGTTGGAATGAATTCGAGTATAAGACCGATTCGAGAGGCAGAATAAGTAATTATTAGGACCTTCAACGAGTTCAAACTCGTTCCATGATAGGATAAGATTTTAAAGTATTAGTTAACTATAAGGACCGCGAACGAGACGCCAGAACGAGCCAGTGAGTCAAAGTTTTAGAAGTGTTGTATTGAGGACAGTAGGATTAAGAGCAGTTATACAGGGAGTAGAATTCTGAAGGAATTTGTAAAAGAACCAAAATTTCAGATTGATAAAATTCAAATTTATAAGATGTAGATTTATAGGGTCCAGGTCAATGAATAGGGAGTATATTGGTAGATGAAAGTAATATGAATTTCTTGGAAGGGGGAGGTAGCTGAACTGTACACACCCCAGAGACAAGGTAAACGGAGTCACAAACAAAATGGGAGAAGTTGATTAGTTTCTCTGTCAAACAGAGAGCTTTCTTCATACGGTTGTCACCCTAGATTTAAAATGGACTGTGTAGTTTAATAGAGGTCTGGGCTATGTTCCATTTGACCAAGATTCTAAATGACGTACCCATCTGGGTTGAGAGTATTGTAACAGAGGAATCTAACACATAAGAGAAAACACACCCTCCAGTAGGATCGGGATAGACGAATATTACCCAGTGACCAACCCGTGATTCCAGACTGAATAAGATTGAAAACTTAACTGAGATACTAAACCTTGAACCTTCAGCGCACAAATATATATAATGTGTTTTCATTTTCTTATTGAATATGTTATTATTTTATATCATATATATTATATTATAATCATATGCTATTCATTTCAACAATTTTATTTCCTTTGATATTCATGATATTAGTAATATTTACCTGCCATGTTGCGATTTTTTTTAACATGTTGTCATGGCTTATTCTTCCCTCAAGGCATGATCTATTTTATCCTTATTGTCTTTTATCCGCCTTACTTGTATAAGTATATATATTTTGTCATTATATATAATTTTGTAGTAGTTTTCTTTATCATCTATCATGGGATGATTTTTATCATATTTAATCACTATCTGCATGATACGTGTTTTCTTCAATATATATATTATACCCATCATATAACATGGAAGGATTCATTTTATCATTACATATTTCGTGACTTATTTAATAATTACTTTCACAATTTGTTTTCTGTAATCTTTTTTTTAGCAAAAGTCATCATGTCATAGGCTAATCATTATATACCAAGATATTTCTTTCAGCTAACTATAATTATCCTTTCCTTTGATTGTATATGTATAACTATACCACACGAATGTCTTGATTGGTACTTAAATAAAGATGCTGGCATGTTTTAGGAGTTGGACTAGTCAGTTATTTCTAAACGACTTCTTGGCGCCCAAATTTTTTTTATATAATATGTAATAGGGAAATGTTCTAACTGTATTGTTAGCAGAAAGAAGGTAGCAATGAAACCAGCACACCAGAGGCAAGGATGGGGTTGAGAGGACCTACCACAAGGAAGGCCTACTCCTCAAGACCAAAGAAGAAAGTGGAAGGGTGGTATATATACCCATGAATGGTAAGACAGATGACCTTGCTTACTTCCATACTTATGATATGACTGTCCCCCATAACCTATGTTGATAACAGTGTGCTGACAGAATAATAACACATAAAAAAAAACCCTTTGCCAGGATGCACAATGCCCACTAATGTTCGGAATAATAAACATCTAGAATAGCATACCATCATTTTGATTAGCCTTATCTTCCCTATAGGTTTCGGTACACCTGGCTTCACCTAGTAATGGAAAATGCATTTTGCTAGAAATGGGCCTGCTTTCATAGTAACTGATGAAAGGCAGATGAATAATGAATAGCACAAACGCATTTGTCCATTACTTGGCAGGGGGAGGATTGTTGGGGCACATTTTTTTGTAACCATACCCCAACAGAAGGCGTATGTATAATCAAATCAAATGGATACATGGCTTCCCTCCCACATAGACTTACAGACCATCTTTTTGCCCAGAAACCTAGACAATTGATGACACCAGACTTCCATGCCGAAAGCTGATGCCTGGTGAAGAAGACACCAGTGACATCCAGGGACACCCGCGCTGGAAGCTGTTGTTCCATATGTACATATATTCCCCTCACCAAAAATTTAGGTAAAGGTGACCAGAAAAAAAAATGGAGAAGGAAGATTTCTAAAAGACTAAGCCTTATAAATATCCTTCCCGAAAAAAAAGGAAGCATCACATTACAGTCCAGGTAAAAGGGGCCTGGGTCGATTTTAGCCAAGACGGGGGGGCGATATATATACCGTCCCGAGAAAAAGGGAGGATAGTATTTCAATCCATGTGGAGGGGGGGCCTGGAGTCTGAAATTTTACACTAGTGCCGTAGCTGTTTCTCTCTTTAGATTTTTTTGTTTTGGTAATACTATATGTTCTATTTTGATGGGAGAGGCCTGGGGCGTCTATGAAATTGTATACTGGAGCCGTTGGCCATTTTGATTGGTGTATCTTTCAGCGAATGAAAACGGAGAGAGACATGAATAAAAGAAGGTTTCTTTGCCAAAAGGCAGATTGAATCGGAGTCGCTCAGTGAGAGGACAGCCTTCAGACGGGAGACCAGACCTTTGCCGGCACTTTCGAGAAAAGGTAAGCCATTTGTCATTATGACTTAGCGCCCCCCCCCCCCCCCCCCTTTTTTGTGTAGTAACCAACCTAGATTTCGCATGGGCCCTAAAGGGCTATAAAGTAACTTCAGGTCACCTCTATCTAAATTTTACTATGTAAATAGCATATCTCGTCAGTATAGACATGTTCCCAAGTTTTAATTTATTTAAATAAATATCTAGAGAAATTTTCTTGTTTCCTCTCATACATATTTCATTCCTTTTGCTTTATGTGATATATTGACACAGCGACAGTTGCAAATTACGACTTTATTAGGGCTACATTGAGGGTATCTATCTGTCAGGTTTTAGTAATGTTTGTACTTTTATGTGTTTCAGTGCGTTATTCCATCATATTTACCATTATACCATGTTTTCTGATTCCTCGGGCTATTGTTACGCTGTTAGGGGGGTACGGCATGATGCAAACAGATTTGTATGTTTGACTATTGTTTTTTTTGTTATTTGGGCTATAAAAATGCCTTAATGTGAATCTATTTACAGTTGATCTGTAGAAATTATAGAGATCTGTTGCTATAATTTTCCTCTATGAAATAGCTCCCAGCGTTTTCAGTGGGTTGCTAAACCTCCAGAAGGAGTCTTTTATAGATTGCCCAATTTAATAACGATTTCATGGGTTGTCTGATGAAATTGTATACTAGTGTCGTGGTTGTTTCCATCTTTAGACCTTTGTCCTGACAATATTATATGCTCGATCCCTGCTTTAACTCAAACTCTTAATCAATTACAGAGTTTCCCCCGTTTTTTTTTTCTTTATTTATCCTGTTTGCACAAATTGCATTACATGTGATGATGTAAAGACATATGTCGATAGTGTATCATTGACAGCTGTGCTTCTATTATACAACATTAAGGTCTTGCTGCGGGTTATATACATGGGGTTGTTGGCCTAAATTGCTATATATATATGTCATAATTTGTATATAATTGAATGCAACCCCGACCCACTATGTATGTACCATGTATGATTTTCAAAGATTTAATAAAAGAATAAGGTAGCTGGAGGAAAGAAAGTAACAAAAGACATAGGAAGTAAATATAGAGGAGAACATATTTATTAATAACGCCGCAGTTGACCTTCTGACCCGGGTCCCTGCGAGCTAAGTTTAAACCAACACTTCCTGGAAAAACAGGACGTATCTAGTGACCAGAAGTTATAAATGTTAAAGCTAACACCCAATATTTCCGGCAAAGACAGGACGTATCTAATATCCGTCGAAGTTATAAGCGTCAAGCTACCCGACACTTCCTGACCCAGGCCGGGCGTAACTAACACTAAAGGAAGCCGCCGGCCAATCAGAAGATAGCATCTAAACAGGTCAACCAATAGGGAAAGATCAGGTGATCATCTCTCAACCAATCAGAGAGAAACTGAGTCTTGGTGTTAAATCGAAAAGCAAGAATGGTCAATCACGTTTTCGCTCTCATAGGAACAACACCTACAGTTGTTCAGTGGCTCTCGCCGAGTTCGGACAGTTGCTCCTTCGCTTCCAACAAGGTAACATCTACTCTAGAGATCTCTCTCTCTCCGCTCATTTCATCTAAATCCCATCATCGCCATGTGATCAACTAATTAATAAGTCAAATCGCTCAACTCTTCTCAAGCTTTCTTCCCTCCAACCCAGTTGCCTTTTATTTTCAAACTCAATCATGTGTCCTGATTATTCCTAACTGTATGCTGCAACTTCCACTCAAACGGCTGCGCTTCAACCAAATCTCACCATTCGCATCCAACAACAAGAAACCCCGCAACGATATTGCCACATATATATACTTAAGTAAGGAAACTTTAATAAGTCACATCGTGTATCCTCCCTTTTCATCTATCCAAACCGGGAACGCAACAATGGCGCCCAACGTGGGGCGTTGTCGCTCTGCCAAAACAGAAAATTTCTCTTCATACGGTTGTCACCCTAGATTTAAATGGACTGTGTAGTTTAATAGAGGTCTGGGCTATGTTCCATTTGACCAAGATTCTAAATGACGTACCCATCTGGGTTGAGAGAGTATTGTAATTTGAGGAATCTAACACACAAGAGAGAACACACCCTCCAATAGGATCGGGATAGACGAATATTACCCAGTGACCAACTCGTGATTCCAGACTGGATAAGATTGAAAACTTAACTGAGATACTAAACCTTGAACCCTCAGCGCACAAATATATATTATGTTTACATTTTCTTATTCAATATGTTATTATTTTTATGTCATATATATTATATTATAGTCGTATACTATTCATTTCAACAATTTTATTTTGATATTCATGATATTAATATTTATATTAAATATTTAATTATATATATTTTGTCACCATATATAATCTTGTAGTAGTTTCTTTTGTCATCTATCATGGGATGATTTTTTTATCACTTATATCTTAACATATTTAATCACTATCTACATGATATGTTTACTTCAATATATATATTATACTCATCATATAACATGGAAGGATTCATTTTATCATTACATATTTCGTGCCTTATTTAATAATTACTTTCACAATTTGTTTCTGTAATTTTTTTAATTTAGCAAAAGTCATCATGTCATAGGCTAATTATTATGTATCAAGATATTTCTTTCAGCTAACTATAATTATCCTTTCCTTTGATTGTATATGTATAACTATACCACACAAATGTCTTGATTGGTACTTAAATAAAGATGCTGGCATGTTTTAGGAGTTGGACTAGTCAGTTATTTCTAAACGACTTCTTGGCGCCCAATTTTTTATATATAATATGTAATAGGGAAATGTTCTAACTGTATTGTTAGCAGAAAGAAGGTAGCAATGAATCCAGCACCACAAGAGGCAAGGATGGGGTTGAGAGGACTTACCACAAGGAAGGCCTACTCCTCAAGGCCAAAGAAGAAAGTGGAAGGGTGGTATATATACCCATGAATGGTAAGACAGATGACCTTGCTTACTTCCATACATATGATATGACTGTCCCCCATAACCTATGTTGATAACAGTGTGCTGACGGAATAATAACACATAAAAACCCCTTTGCCAGGATGCGCAATGCCCACTAATGTTCGGAATAAAAAACATCTAGAATGGCATACCATCATTTTGACTAGCCTTATCTTCCCTACAGGTTTCGGTACATCTGGCTTCACCTAGTAATGGAAAATGCATTTTGCTAGAAATGGGCCTGCTTTCATAGTAACTGATGAAGGGCAGATGAATAATGAGTAGCACAAACGCATTTGTCCATTACTTGGCTGGGGGAGGATTGTTGGGGCACGTTTTTGTAACCATACCCCAACAGAAGGCGTATGTATAATCAAATTAAATGGATACATGGCTTCCCTCCCACATAGACTTACAGACCACTTTTTGCACAGAAACCTAGACAATTGATGACACCAGACTTCCATGCCGAAAGCTGATGCCTGGTGAAGAAGACACCAGTGACACCCAGAGACATCCGCGCTGGAAGCTGTTGTTTCATATGTACA
This sequence comes from Cordylochernes scorpioides, assembly GCA_030710605.1. Taxonomy (NCBI): domain Eukaryota; kingdom Metazoa; phylum Arthropoda; class Arachnida; order Pseudoscorpiones; family Chernetidae; genus Cordylochernes; species Cordylochernes scorpioides. Next base: position 66,029,656 of record CP092875.1, on the reverse strand, counting down.
TATATTCCCCTCACCAAAAATTTAGGTAAAGGTGACCAGAAAAAAAAATGGAGAAGGAAGATCTCTAAAAGACTGAACCTTATAAAATATCCTTTCCGAGAAAGGAAAGCGTTATATTACAGTTCAAGTGAAAAGGGGCCTGTGTCGATTTTTAGCTAAGACGGAGGGGGGGCGATATATATATACCGTCCCGAGAAAAAGGGAGGATAGTATTTCAATCCATGTGGAGGGGGGGGCCTGGGGTCTGAAATTTTACACTATCGCCGTAGCTGTTTCTCTCTTTAGATTTTTTTTGTTTTGGTAATACTATATGTTCTATTTTGATGGGAGAGGCCTGGGGCGTCTGTGAAATCGTATACTGGAGCCGTTGGCCATTTTGATTGGTGTATCTTTCGGCGAATGAAAACGGATAGAGACATGAATAAAAGAGGGTTTCTTGGCCAAAAGGCAGATTCAATCTGAGTCGCTCAGTGAGAGGATAGCCTTCAGACGGGAGACCAGACCTTTGCCGGCACTTTCGAGAAAAGGTAAGCCATTTGTCATTATGACTTAGCCCCCCCCCCCCCTTTTTGTGTAGTAACCAACCTAGATTTCGCATGGGCCCTAAAGGGCTATAAAGTAACTTCAGGTCACCTCTATCTAAATTTTTTACTATGTAAATAGCATATCTCGTCAGTATAGACATGTTCCCAAATTTTAATTTATTTAAATAAATATCTAGAGAAATTTTCTTGTTTCCTCTCATACATATTTCATTCCTTTTGCTTTATGGTACTACCCCCCCACACCTTAATTTCACAAAGTGTACAAATTATAGAACAACCGACTCTGTTGAAATAGAGTCGTGTACTATATCTTTGCTGTGATATATTGACACAGCAACAGTTGCAAAATTACGACTTTATTAGGGCTACTTTGAGGGTAATTATCTGTCAGGTTTTAGTGATGTTTGTACTTTTATGTGTTTCAGTGCGTTATTCCATCTTTAGACCTTTGTCCTGACAATATTATATGCTTGATCCCTGCTTTAACTCAAACTCTTAATCAATTACAGAGTTTCCCCCGTTTTTTTTTTTCTTTATTTATCCTGTTTGCACAAATTGCATTACATGTGATGATGTAAAGACATATGTCGATAGTGTATCATTGACAGCTGTGCTTCTATTATACAACATTAAGGTCTTGCTGCGGGTTATATACATGGGGTTGTTGGCCTAAATTGCTATATATATATATACTTAAGTAAGGAAACTTTAATAAGTCACATCGTGTACCTTCCCTTTTCATCTATCCAAACCAGGGAACGCAACACTGACAAGAATGCTATTTTCTGATGGCTTGTATCTTAACATTTTATCTCTGGTGCCTTTCAGGTATCTATATATTCTCTTAACTCCTGTTAAATGTACTTCTCTTGCATCATTGCAAAATCGGGATAAATTGCTCACATTAAAAGAAATATCTGGACGAGTTCCGGTTGGCAAATACATCAGGGATCCGATCATCTCTTGATACAATGTCTTGTCTACTGGTTTGGAGTCTTGACATTCATCAAAACTTTGGTTTCGATCTCCCGGAGTTTGTACAATGTTACATTCCTCGAGTGCAAATTTCTTCAAGATTTTATCGATATAATGGGCTTGTGATAGATCAAAACCGTATTCCGTTTTCCTTATCTCTATACCAATGAAAGGTTCATTCTCCCCTTTTTCTTTTAAAGCAACAAATCTTCCTATCTCTGATGCTAGTTTTTCATTAAAGGTTTTATCCGTTCCGGCTATTATTAGATCATCCACGTATAAACCCAATATTCCATATTCCTTTCCTTTTCTAAAAGTGTACACACATGGATCATATAGCGATCTTTCCATTCCCAGTTGTATCAGTATCTCATTGATCTTTTTATTCCAACAATGTCCCGATTGTGGAAGTCCATATATACTTTTTAACAATTTGCAAACTTTGTCTTCTTCACCTTTTTCAACAAATCCTTCCGGCTGTTTCATAAAAATAGTTTCCTTCAATTCTCCATAAAGGTAGGCGGTCTTCACATCATATGATGTTATAACCAAATTCAACTGAGCTGCTAGGGCTACAATTGCACGAAAATTTTCTTTTCTGATCACTGGTGAAATTGATTCCTCATATTCTACGCCATATTTTTTATTACAACCAATAGCAACTAATCTAGCTTTTTTTCTATAAACACCCTCACCAGGCGTACTCTTTATGCTAAAGATCCATTTGCAGTTTATGATCTTCATATTCTTTTCTCTTTGAACGAGAGTCCATACCTTATGCTTGTCAATAGAGTAAAGTTCTTCTTTCATTGCTTCGAGCCATTCATATTTATTCTCGCAGTTAATCGCCTCCTCATAATTTTCGGGAATACGTTCTTCTGGTTCTAATATAAAATTCATGTTATTTCTTTCTTTTATTCTTTGCGAACGTCGAGCGCCTTGTTCAAGCAATTTCATTTCTTCTTCTCTCAGTTTTGCTCTGTGTTTTTGCTCTAAAACTTTTTGTGTATCTCCCTTTTTGCGACCTGACCTTACAATTCTTTCCTCGTTAGGTTCTTCTAGCGTGGGAATCGTTTCTTCATTTAGTTCTGAGGTTTCTGAACGCGTCCGATGGTCGATTTCAATATCATCTTCCTCTTTCTTTTTATATGAAAAATGGTCGTAATTTGTGTCTTCTTGAAGATTTTTTGCATAATCAATTCCTTTCTCATTTTCGACAAATTTTACTGATCTTACTTCTTCTATTTTCTTAGTGATTATGTCATACACTCGATAAGCCTTTCTTTTCAGAGAATAGCCTACAAAAATACCTTTTCGACTTTTAGGCATAAATTTACTTCTATGTTGTTGTGTAATGGGCCAAAACGACAAACAACCGAATATTCTGAAATGTCGAATGGAGGGTTTTCTTCCTTTCCATTTCTCCATTGGTGTATCAAGCTTGATTGACCTATGTGGAGTACAGTTTTTGACATATGATGCAGTAGCGACTGCTTCCGCCCAGAAAGCCATGGGTAATCCTGAATCAAACAATAATATCCTTGCTGTTTCAATTAGGGTTCAGTTTACTCTCTCCGCAACTCCGTTACTTTGTGGCGAGTAGGTGGTGGAGAGTTGGTGGTGTATTCCATTTTTAATTGAGAAATTCTTGAATCTGTGATTAGTGAACTCTGTGCCATTATCAGTTCGCACATCCTTTATTTTCAGGTTTAGCTCATTTTCCACTCTTGCCTTAAATTCTTCAAACTTCCCCAAAGTTTCATCTTTGTTTTTCAGAAAGTAGATAAAGGTTCTTCGGCTGAAGTCATCAACCAGAACAAAAAAGTATTTTGATCCACCTAGAGATTGGTATGGCATTGGACCACATAAATCCATATGCACCAATTCAAGGGGTTTGGTTGTACAGTTGGTGGTAACGGGATGGTAAGGTTGTCGAGTCAATTTCCCCATTATACAAGCTTCACATTCTGGCAAGTTCTTAAATTTAACATTAAACCCCAATATCACATTCCGTTGAATTATCTCTTTCATGTACGCTTCGTTCAAATGATTCAGTCTTCTATGCCACAAGCTAATATTGTCATTTGAGAAATCATCTTTTGTGGTCATGAAATTCTCCGTCTTTTCCGAGTATTCTTCTCTGGACCTTGTTTCCATTACATACATCCTATCCTGGATTTGAGCCTCTGCAATTAAATCATCCTGTTCATTGTAAATCTTTGCTCCAACTCTATTGAAAATTACAGTATTTCCTTTGTTAGTTAATTCGTATATTGATAAAAGATTAGACCTTAAGTTAGGTACATGCTGAACTCCTTTAATTTGAACATTCTCAATTCCGTTTCCGGTACAAGTAGAAACCTTGATATCACCTTTAGCTGTAGCATGTGTATCTTTACCTTCTTCTGCCAAATTTATCTCACTTTCATAAGGCATTACATTTTCCATCCAGTCCAAGTGTGGAGATAAGTGCGTAGTACACCCTGAGTCAAGACACCAGGTTTGTATCTGACTATAATTATTTGAGGAGTTTTCAAAAACTCGATCTGTGCTGGTATTGAAAGTTTGTTCCGCAGGCTTGCTTGAGACGGTATTCGCATTATTTCTGAAATTTTGTTTGTTATAGTTCGTATTTGAATTTGCATTTCTTCTCCCATGTTGTTCTTGAGTTCGCTTATTTTTGAACCAGCAATCTTTAGCTAAATGTCCTTTTTTATGGCAAACAAAACACTCCTTTTGTCGATTCTGTTGATAGTGATTTCTTCTGTCTTTACTTCTGTAAGCCTGTTCATTTTCATCAGAATGACTCCCATTCATCTTAGAATTCATTCGATTCTCTTCCTCTCTAAGTGACTGCCGAATTTCATCAAGAGTTAAGTCTCTTCTAGTTCTCAGTACAACAGCGATCTTTTCCAATTTTGGATGGATACCTCGCACAATATGAAACGCTAGTTCTCTTTGGGATATTTGGTGTCCGAGTGAAGAACTTTGAGAGGCAATATTTTTGGCTCTAGCCATATATTCGTTTATGGATTCATTATTTTTCATTTTGCTATTGTGCTGAGAACATGTACGAGAACATCTACGTATGTTTTCCCACGTGACGCAGCGGAGCGTGACCTTGCCAGCACGGGTGAGTCAGTTGTTGTTTTGAACTCTGTATGGATGGACATTAAAACATGGTGGCAGCGATAACTGGATAAAATACGAACCCGTTTATTGCAAAATATCGATTTTGCGTACCTTTAAGATAATTCAACATGGCTCAGATTCAACCTCCAGAAACTTTCGACTTCTCGACTCCCAACGAATGGCCCAAATGGAGGAAGAGATTCGAACGATACCTCGTGGTCAGTGGAATGAAGAAGAAAGAGGAGGCGGACAAGATCGATTTGTTCATGTACTTGATGGGTGACCGCGCGGATGATATATTCAGGACCTTCAAGTTCGATAAGGAGGAAGAGGCAACGAAAATTGACTCCGTCCTCAAGGCGTTCGACAGCCATTTCTGTGTCAGAAAGAATATTATCTACGAACGTGCGAAATTTAATTCAAGAATCCAAGAGGATCGGGAGCCAGTGGACGAATTCATCACTTCATTGTACAAATTGGCTGATAGTTGCGAATTTGAGGGTCTTCATGAGCAGTTGATCCGTGACCGAATAGTGGTTGGAGTGAGGGACAAAGCTTTATCTGAAAGAATGCAGTTGGACAGCGAACTGACTTTGGAAAAGGCGGTGAAAATGGTTCGACAGCAGGAAGCCGTTCGACAGCAGCAAGTCGACCTGCAGCGTCCCTCAACAAGCCAAAAGGTTAATCAGGTGAAGTTCAACTCGAAGAAGCAATCACCGAAACAACAACAGCAGCCTTCGAGGAAGAAGGAGAAGTCAGCCAAAACAAGATCACGATGTCCAAAATGCGGAGGTTTCACCCACAGGGAAGGACAGGCCTGCCGTGCTGAAGGACAAAGATGTAACCTATGTTCAAAAACTGGCCATTTTGCAAATTGCTGCCCAGATAAGCAGGCGAAGACTGCGGAAGTCAAAGCTGTTTCTGAACTTGATGAAGAAATTGGTTTTCTCCTAGAGGTCTCAGCTGTGGAGGATTCATCTAATCTCGATGATGATGAAGGCGAGTGCAGGAGGCGATGGACAGAAGAAATCCAAGTGAACGGGAAAAAGGTGAAGTTCAAGCTCGACTCCCAGGCGGATGTTACATGTGTTCCTCTGTGTCTCTTCAAGAAGATAATGGGACAGCAACGACTAGTGAAAAGTGATATCAACCTTAGAGCTGCTGAATTCTCCGAACTTCAGACTGTGGGTATGTTTATATCAACGCTGCGAAATGGCAATTATGAAATCAAGGAGAAGATTTATGTCATTCGTCGTTTGAGTGAACCTCTTCTGAGTCGCCGGGCATGTGAGCTCTTGAACCTGGCGAGGCGGATTGAAGTGGTTGCGACGAGAATTAACCCAATCAAGGAATTCCCTGAAGTATTTGAAGGACTGGGACAGATCGGAAACCCTTACGAAATCAAATTGAAACCTGGAGCAAAACCATATGCTGTGCATACTCCTCGACGGGTACCAATACCTTTGATGGAGAAGCTCAAAACAAGATTGGAAGAGCTCGAGAAGGCGGGAATCATAGCACAAGTTAACGTTGCGACTGAATGGTGTGCACCGACTGTGATTGCTGGTAAACCGAATGGCGACATACGACTCTGTGTGGATCTCTCGACGCAAGGGCATTGCTGCCTATATCGTCCCTGGCTAGGTGAGCCGAATTTCTTCTTCTGTGTGGATCTCTCAAGGCTGAACGAACATGTACAGCGCGAAGTGCATCCCATGCCAGTGGTGGAGCATATGCTGGGGCAACTGGGGGAAGCAAGATTCTTTTCGAAACTGGACGCGAACAGTGGCTTTCACCAGATTCCGTTGAGCCCGGACTGCCAGCATTTAACGACCTTCATCACTCCTTTTGGGAGATATAAATACAGCAGAATGCCATTTGGAATATCACTCGCCCCAGAGTATTTTCAGAAAGTTATGTCATTAATCTTGCAAGGCATGGACGGTGTAATGTGTTACCTGGACGATATCCTGATATTTGCCTCCGACTCCAAGACTCACGGTCGAATTCTTCGTTTAGTGCTCCGAAAACTGAAAGAGGCGAAAGTTACACTAAACAAGGCCAAGTGTGTATTCGGCGTGCCAAGAATTAATTTTCTTGGGCACATACTGGATGAAGACGGTATCCGACCAGATCCAGCGAAAATCGAAGCAGTGGCGAAGATGCCTGCTCCGACCGATGTTCACGGCGTAAGAAGATTTCTTGGCATGGTGAACCATCTGGGACGCTTTGTGGAAAATTTATCTGAAATTGTGGCTCCACTGAACCAGTTGTTGGTGAAAGGTCAAGACTTCGTTTGGGATTGCAGCCAGGAGCGAGCATTCCGAAAGTTGAAAGAATTGCTCACGACTCAACCCATCTTGGCAGCATACGACGTCAGGAAACCAACTATGGTGTCATCCGACGCATCTTCATACGGCTTGGGAGCGGTACTGAAGCAAGAAGGTAAGAATGGAATCTGGCGACCTGTTGCTTATTCTTCTAGAACTATGACACCTACCGAAAAACGATATGCTCAGATCGAGAAAGAGGCTCTCGCAATTACATGGGCTTGCGAACGTTTTCAAGATTTCCTGCTTGGAAAGCGTTTCCGAATTGAGACCGACCATAAGCCTCTCATTCCTCTATTTTCGACGAAAGAATTGAGTTCTCTGACCCCAAGACTGCAACGTTTCCGAATGCGTATGATGAGGTTTGGATTCGAAATAGTGCATATCCCTGGAAAGAGCTGCTCGACGCCGATGCATTATCCAGACAACCACTTCTTACAACCGAGGGAGGTGAAAACGAACGGCAAACCTCAGCGCATATAAATGCAGTTCTCTCGAGTATAACCGACAAAGACGAGATGTTGACGAAGATTTTTGAAGCTCAACAAGAAGATACGACCCTGAAAGCAGTAGTCAACTACCTTGAGCAAGGCTGGCCAGATAAGAAGAAGATGTCACCGGCTCTGCTCTCTTATTGGCATGTCAAGGATGAACTCGGCGTTCAAAATGGACTACTGATGCGTGGCTGTCGTCTTGTTATTCCAGCAAGTATGAAACTGGAGATCCTGGATAAGTTGCACGCTGGGCACTTCGGGATTACAAAAACAAGACTTCGCGCACGTGAGACGGTATGGTGGCCTGGAATTTCGGAAGAGATCGCGGAAACAGTCAGAAAGTGCAGTGTTTGTATCCAGGAAGCCGTCTCAAAACATGAACCTTTGATACCAACCAACTTTCCTACACGACCGTGGCAAAAGATTGGAATGGATTTGTTCAAGTTCGAGAATAAGTGGTATCTAGTCGTCATTGACTATTATTCTCGATTTCCTGAAGTGGTTCAGCTGGATCGGCTCACAGCCAATGTGGTGGAGGGTAGTTGCAAATCCATATTTGCCCGACATGGAGTACCAGAAACTGTTGTAAGCGATAATGGGACGCAATTTGGAGCTGCTCGTGAGTTTGAAAATTTCGCAAGGCAGTACGGATTCACACATGTCACTTCAAGTCCTCGATTCCCGCAGAGCAATGGGATGGCAGAAGCAGGTGTGAAAATTGCTAAGTTGATCCTCAAGAAAAATCAAGACCCATCGCTTGGACTCCTGGAGTATCGATCGACCCCTTTGGAGAACGGTTACAGCCCTGCTGAGCTTCTCATGGGACGTAAACTCCGAACGACCTTGCCAATTGCACCAGAGAATCTTAATCCAAAGTTGGTGGACTCTCAGACCCTGAAAAGAAAGGAGGGGAGAAGGAGAAAGGATATGAAATCCAGATATGATCGACGCTGCGGAGCTACGGACATGGAGGAGCTATCCGAAGGTGACACGGTTTGGATTACAGATATGCGAACCTGGGGGATTGTAAAGCAGAGAGCATCGACACCAAGGTCGTATATGGTTGATACTCCAGTTGGGACTTTACGTCGAAACAGGTTCCATCTACGAAAAGGAGATACAGTGCAATATCCAGCTGACCCATCGACGCCGACCTTTTCGGGAGAGGAACTGGTTGAAAATGAAAAGACCCCAGTTGTGGATTATCCCTCTAACGACTCAGAAGACGGCCAGATAAGAACCCGGAGTGGACGAATTGTTAAACCTGTGGATCGCCTTCATTATTAATTATATTATGCATTTAAAGTTTGTAATGTATATATATATTTCAAATCTTAAAAAGGGGGATGTGCTGAGAATATGTACGAGAACATCTACGTATGTTTTCCCACGTGACGCAGCGGAGCGTGACCTTGCCAGCACGGGTGAGTCAGTTGTTGTTTTGAACTCTGTATGGATGGACATTAAAACAGATATTCTTAAGTTCAAGTCCAATATCAATGATCTTATCTTCTAGGTTGCCCGTGTAGATTTTCTTTAATTCATCCCATACTTTCTTTGCTTTAGTTTCCTCTAGAAACATTCCTGCTTGTTCATCTGATAGAGTTGTAACTATAATTCCAAAGGCTTCGTCATTCTTTTCACTCCATATTTGCCAAGCGACTTCATCTTTTATATCAGGCTCGGGATCCTAAATTACGCATTTAAATAATTTCTTTCCACGTAAAAGTGCTCCGAATTTTAAAGCCCAAATCGGATAATTTGTTCCTGTTAAAGGTTCAATTTTTGTCGTTGGAGAAAAATTGCAATCCATTTTAGCCTTGTTTTCAACTTTTTTAAATTAAACAATATAGTTTAAAGGTAGTTTATAATTCAAAAATGTTTTTTTTTCAATCCTTCTATTTAAAATTTTCTTTTATCAATATAATTCAAATTCTATTGAAACATATTTCAAAATTTACATACCTTGATGCAGAAGAGATCTTTCGCTTTTTTCTCAAGTTTTAAATTGAACCACAGTCTGCTACCATAAATTGTAGTATTTTAAATAATTACAACTCTCTTTAAAGCAACAAAATAATTATTTATTGCATTTAGCAAGACAAGAAGAAAACAAAAACAAACACGGAATGCCAAAAACCAAAACCTACTGGTCAGTTTCTATTCCAAAACTAGCTTTCACACAGAGTATTGAAAAATAAAATACGACATAATTTGGCTGTGATTAAAGTAAAATTCAGAGGGAAAAAATGCGGGAAATTTTGGAGGGAAGATTAAAAACTTTTATTTTTTTAAAATATTTTATATTATAATTTTTATTCAAATTAAAATGTTTTAATTTTTTATTTTAATTAAACCTATTTGGTAAATTGCTATCATTTCCCTCCAAAATTTCCCGCATTTTTTCCCTCTGAATTTTACTTTAATCACAGCTGTTAATTTATAATAATCTAAATTATGCATTCACTTGTAATTTACGAATATGGAAAATTAAATCTTTCTGAAACTGTGAAACTTTCACTAAAATACAATTTTCCGTAGATAAAACTTTAATTTTAAGCGAAGAAATACAGACACAGTGTGCAACAAGTCAGCATATAAGCTCGGGATTCCTCGTGAGATGTGTACACAGCGCATGTGTTCAATCACAGTATCATTTAGTATAGTGCGATAAAAAAAACTTATTTGGAAAACCGTGTAAAAGCGAAAACGTGTAAAACAAGTACCGTGTAAATCTAGGATAGGTGTATTTATAATTAAAATATAAAAAGTGGAATAATTTGAATAGAATTATAATATTGCACACAGTTTGGGTAATAATATTCTAAATAATAAGACTCATATAAATCTTTTGTCTTTAGTTTATTGACCACAAAGAGAGTTTAATAGTCTGGTTTTCTCAAATTTATTTGAAAAATTATTAATTACACTGATAGACAAAACTTAAGGAAGTTGTACCTTATAGCATATATATATCGGGATTCAGAAAATAACTCTGAGAGATATTTGATGCACAGTGATATATATATCACTGTTCATCAAATATCTCTCAGAGTTATTTTCTGAATTCTGATATATATATGCTATAAGGTACAACTTCCTTAAGTTTTGTCTATCAGTGTTATTTAGTTAGTTTTTAGTTTTAGATTCAAACAAAACTTAGGACCAAAAGTTTAAATATATACGAAATCTCACCAAAATATTTAAATATTCACACATACATTACACATCAATATTAAAACCCCAGTATTATTATTTACTTATAAAACCGTTCACACACTATGATATTAGAATATTTATGTAATTGATCCAGGTTCCTTAAGCCTTCAAAAGACCTCTCTAACCACTCATATTGTCAGTCAGTCAGAGAGAGAGAGAGAGAGACTTGAATCTATTTGGTTTTATTTACAATGATCTCTAGAAGTCCAAGTTATTAATAGTGTCAAGCAGATTTATTTCTAGGGATATTTCTCACTTATGCCAGGTTGAGAGTTATAATTCATAAGAGAGTAGCTGTTTGATTTCATTGTTATCAGAAAGCTGAGCAGATGAAGAGGAGATGATCCACGGTTTAGTCTTCATTCTAGTAGTTGGGGTAAATCAATCCTTTTTAAAAATTTCGCGGAGTATACTTGAGCATGACCATGGCCATTTAAGATGGTTGTTGAAATGCACTCATGTTAGATTCTTGGAAGCATGGAGATCAAAATTCTTGGCGTAAATATTCTAAGAATACTAGTTGTATAATCCATAATGTATAGGTCTATAGATAGACTCTAGATGATCTGAAATCGGGCGGCGGACAGGCAGTCTAGCTGATGCAGTCGTGGGGGAAGAAGCCGATATAGCGGTCGGCCTGAAGGCGGATATGTGCGCCCGGAGGACATTCTAGTTTGGGGGAGTTGTCAGTCTGATGACATCGATATCTGCGGCAAATAGAAGACGGCGGCGAGTTACCCCGGGGCGTGTGGAGGATCCTGCAAGACGGTGCCAGGAGAGCCTGACCTCAGAGCGACCTACAAGGCAGTGTAGTCCAAGCTGCAGTGTGTAGTGTGGAGCGGCGGAACGCTTCACAAGAGCGATATCCACGGCGCCAAGGATTCTTCTGGCGTAGAGGTAGTCTAATTGTACTCCTTCTGTTTAGTGTCATGTATAATAAAGCGATAAATTTTGCTGCACCCTGAAGAATTCACGTCTATCTTTGTTCTATCCTGAATAGACAAAGAACACGAACAGTGTCTGACTTAACAATATAATTAATTCAGTCTTCTTAGGCCTTCAAAAGATATTTCTAACTACTCATATTGTCAGTCAGACTTAAGTATTTTGGTTTATTTAAATGAAAAGGAGTCCAAGTCTAGAGGTTATAGAAGAAGAAATCTCCAGTTACAAATAAATGGGAAACTGACTGAGGACATGACCCAGCAAGAAAACCGACCCATCAACCTCTTCGAGACTAACAAGGTCGATTACATGCTGGACGGCCCTGATATGGACAGCGTGGATCAGTTGGGCGCACCCACTGTAAAGATCGACGATCAACAGCCCCGTCGTGGGAGAAGGCGGTGAAAGTGCAATACAAAAGATCCTAACCCTTTGTAAATATACATCAAGGCTACAGGGTGTTCACAAGGAGAAATCAAAACCTCCCATGAAAGCCTCGTAGACAGTTAAATATGGCCGCCATCATGTGGAAAACCATCGACCTGTGCTGGATAGCAAGACCAATCATTGGCGTCAGTACTGATTCAGAGCTGGAAGAAAGCTCGAATTAAGATGCGGTTCTGCAAACAAGGGTTGGCGCTAATCCTGCCGTTACACTTCCGGGAGAATGACGAGCCTTATGTTACCAGAGACATCAAGGAAATTAAAGGGCCTCCAATGACATAAGGGGTGATATGACCTGTTCAGGAGAGAACAGAAATTGAAGAGGGAGCAGTGAAATAGTGCAGCAAACAACATTAAGAAGAAAGGCAGTGAAGCGTTAAAGAAAAATCGAGGAATTTGAGCAAGATATGCAGGCCTCCCACCCCCCAAGATGAAGCACTGATTGACAGACCAGAGGGTGGGAGTGGACGGCCAGTCCAGCTGGAGGAGACAAGCCCTGCTTGCCACAGGGCACGGTGATGTTGAAGCTTATTTTCGAGCATTGTCGCAACACTGCTCTCCTCCTTTTTAAAGCTGTCTATCCCGGACAGGGCAAACCTACTCTCCAGTCTTCAGGAGGACCTTTAAACTCCTGAATGTCTCGGATTACATGAGACTTGCCTGTAGTCCTAAAACGTAATGCCATGATTAGTGTCACCCATGTTTGTTGCACCACGTTTAACTCTGGCCCCCCTTTCCAATCAGCGCTGACGCCATGGGCTCTTCTTGGTGTAGAGCAACCAGTATATCATAGTATGATGGTTTTTCACTTTATGGTGACCTTAGTTCACTCTTTTTGATGATGTCGTCTGTAGCTTGGTTTTCTCCTCACGCACCTTTTGTAGCCTCCGTCGCTGTTTCCATATCAGGGGAAGATTCTATAGTGTACGCCCTCGTTGCTTCTGCTCTTGGCGGCCTTGTAGATCATCTTTCTTTGCAGTGGAAGTGTCTTCCCGACCCACGCTTTCCATCTTGTGCCTGTACAGCACATATTCGTCTATGCCAGGTTCCTTGAGATTGTCAAGGCAGATTCTTTTCTGGATTAAGTCCTCTGTTAGCCTCCTATTTTCTCCTTCTAAACGCTCTAGACATGGTCCTGGTCTCAGACAATGTCATCGGATTTTCCTGGGGCGCCAAAGACTCCAACTGCGGTGTGCTTGAACCATCCAGTTTGTAACACTTACATTGAGCACCCAGCTCCTTCATGCCTAGTTGGATCTTCTCTGTAGTTCCAGACAGTCTGGCCTCATCATGGCAGTCTGTTACTCCATAGTATTACAGCTCACCATGATCGCCGATGGTCTCGCAGAGATTTTCAGAAGGAATCCCAGGGTAGAATTTCCACACGGACATGTGGGAGACATTCTCCCTCCGTTCCTTCTCATTGGTGCCATAGCCATTGTCGGGGGCGATCCTTTCGCTCTCTTCGGCTGGACCATTTCTAGTGAGATCTATCACACCATCTCTCTTCCGTAGGGCGTTCCCAATATTGCCAAGCGCACACACGGTGTCCTTCCATCAGACAACCTACTCATTGAATATCATTGCTCACTCTTCTCACAGATTTCACTGGACCCTTTCATTGCTGAGAGGAGAGCTTGAATGAGGTCTGATTGGTCACATTTCTATTCGTGTTCCAAAGTGGTTCAGTTATGCTTAGAACCCCTTGAGTAGTACAAGAATATAAGACCTAATCCAAATACAGTTGAACCTCTTTAATTTAACACCCCAAGGGATCAGAGCTTTCGGTTGAATTAAGGTTAGATGATTAGCTAATCATCTAACTCACTAAAATAATATATTAAAATTTTATTATTAATAATATAATAAAAAAATCATTTTTTTATTATTATTTTTTTTTTATGATGGTGACAATGCTGTTGCCGAAACGTCACACACCAATAAATTATTTGGATTAGGTCTTATTTTCTTGTATTATAATCTATAATCCAAATTGTGCTTTAACCCCTTGAAGTAGGTATAAAGTACCTTATTGTTTGCGATTGGCTCTTTCTCAATTTTTTTATATATATATAAAAATAATTTTCCATCTGCCAAAATAAAAATCCATCATATTTATTAGTTTTTTTATTGCGTGTACATTTTGAAAGGACATTTAACTCTAATATAAGGTACAATTTGGATTATAATCAAAAGGTAACAAGACCAAATCAAAATGTTTGACATCAAAGTAATTTGATGATGATAACAATGTTGTAACTGAAACATCACAAACATTTCAATAATTTGAATTTGATCTTTACATTTACCTCTAAAAAAAGAATAGATTTCAATCATAGTGTACTGAACATTTAATATAAGGTGAATTTTGAGAAAAAGTCCTTTAGAGCTGCTAATTTGTCTAATTCTTTGATTTATAGTATGTTTGCTTGAAACAAACCTTTTTATATTCCGAAAAATACATTTCCTGATCATGCAACTAAAAGTTGCCATGGCTTGCACCATCTTCAGAATAAATATCAACTATTTGTTGATTTTTAATCTACTTATATTTTTGCCTTATTCTGTCTGTTTGTTTGTCTGTCTGAAGCTCACGGATGGGATTTTTCATAACCATCGGTGGTTCAGTGGTAGAATGCTCGCCTGCCACGCGGGCGGCCCGGGTTCGATTTCCGCCCAATGCATTTTTTTTTTTTTTTTACAATTTTTAAAACTCATTTATATATTATACAAGAATGACATCCACGGTGCCAATTTATAATTGTAACGAATAGTATTTGAATAAAAGCATTTAATCGGGTAAAACCCGGGCGTTGCCCGGGTCATTCGTATATAATAATTGTATAAACGAATGCAAGACAAAATCACCGCGAATGTTTCTTTTTTTAAGGCAATTTCTTTTTAAGGCAATTATCGTTATTTATCGTTAATTTTTTTTCGATTTTATTGAAAAAAAAAAACGATATGGTGCCTTTAAAAAATGATCTTTATTACTATGCAGTTTTCTATTTAGTCAATATACCTAAGTTCATGTTGCAAATGTAATTATCTCTATCGATTTAGTAGGTGAAATGCAAAAAAAAAAAATCAACATGATGAAATCTTTATGAAAATTCATTTTTATTTTTATATTTTCAAGACACACACAGTTTGGGGCGGGACGTTTCACAAGAGAGACATCCACGGCGGCAATTTATAATTGTAACGAATAGTATTTTAATTAAAACATTTTAAAAACACACAGTTTGGAACGGGACGTTTCACAAGAGTGGCATCCATGGCGCCAATTTATAATTGTAACGAATAGAATTTGAATTAAAACGTTTTTAAAATATATACGCACTCGGGTAAAACCCGGGCGTTGCCCGGGCCATTTGTCTAGTTATTCCATAATTGGCCAAATACCCATTCTTGATTAATCAAGAAAAGCTAAACAATTTGAAAAAATAGTAAAAAAATGTAATTGTACTGGGGGCTTTGAGTAGGTTGGTGGCCCATATTTACTGGTTATGACAAAATGCCCCTAAAAATGATGTTGTTGTTTTTTATCCCCTTGTGTAAAGTGTAATATATCAGCGTGAAATATTCTGTGAAGATTGTTTGCTTCTGTAATTCACAAGTTGTTATCATCATAGTTGTTTTGAGTATATATAATTTGCATTATTTTCTTCTTTATTGCATTCATTTAATTTGTTGTTGTTGTTTCTTATCCCCTTGTGTAAAGATTACACAAATTCCATGAGTTCATGCTCCTCGAGCTGTTTTATGATGAGCAGCGGCCTCTCCCGAAGATCCTGTTTAGTGCATCTAATGCAAGCCAAAATGTGTTCTGGAGCTGCAGGTGACAAGCTACATTTTGGGCAAGTGGGGTAGATTTTGTTATTATTTTCTATCTTCAATGGCTTGAGATGGCCTGTTCTGAATCTTGTTATGGTTGTTTGATGCTGTCTATTTCTGATGTTCAGAGCTCCTCCTGGGTTCACTCCACTGTACCAACTGTGCTTAGGTGGGATCCTCCAGTTTTTGTTTATTTTTGTTTTGGCTACTGTTTCTATTTCTTTAAAAGTAAGTTTATTTTTCTGTAGCAAGGGTTCTTTTGTGCCTTTTTTCGCTAGCACATCAGCAGCTTCATTGCCTTCAATTCCAACATGTGAGGGTATCCATTGAAAGTGAATTTTTGAGGTTTTTGAGAGTTTTTGGAGATAACCAATTATGTTCCTGCTTACTTTGTCTCTGAGTTCCCCTGTGTGACTCAAGTGTTGTATGGCACTTCTACTATCAGTAAGAATCCAGATATCTTGATAATTATTATTTCTGATGGATTTTAAGGCTTCATAGATGGCTATAAGTTCTGATCTGAAGACTGAGCAAAAATCTGGGTTTCTTCTGTTCATTTTCTCAATGCCATTTGTGGTTTTGATGAGACAGCCACTGTCAGTGTGTCCTAGCTCGTCTCTGCTACCATCGGTATAAATAGTTATTGCATTTTTAGGAATGTTATTAATTATTTCTAATGATAATTGTTTTAAGTATTCTGGATTTTGGCATTGTTTGTTGGGGGGTCATTTAAAGAGGCATTAAAAATAACATTTTGTAGTGGTTCGCATGGAGAAATTTTTTCTGCTAAATAATTTTTTTCTACTTTATATTTTAAAAATCCATTTCTTTTGGCCAGGTGGAGAGGGCCTTCTTTTTTGAGTCTTAGATTGGATTCCTAATTAAGTATGTAATTGGAAGTTCTGTGTTTGTTTCCATAACTCTTGATAAGCCTTGGCAGAGCTGACTGCAATAGGGCGCGTCCCCAGGTGGCGGATAGGGGAACGACCTTCAGATATGAAGGCCAGCTGCGAAACAAGCAGAATAACTCTGACGAATAAGCAGTCGCGGACCAACAGCAGCATTGTTAGAAGAGGAGTAGACCTCTTTAAAAATCCTGACTTCAACTGACCCAGTTGATTGACCTCAGGCAAGGGTCCCACTCCAGGGATACGGAGGAGCTGCGTCTGTACTCATGTTAGAGTCGGCAGCAAAGGCGTCTGCTTCCATGTTAGGAACAGCCTCAAACTACAGGCAAAGTCAGACTTTCACCAAAGTGTGCCTGGATCATGGTGCCATGATCAACGAAAGCTGCACCCCTACACCCCATTCCATGAGATCAGATTCATTTAATTTAATATTTTTGTTTTTATTTCTTTTGATTAAATATTCAAATATATATAAATAAATATAATAATAAATATATATAACAATAAAAGTTTTCTTTCTTCGTTTCACTAAAGTTATTGCATAAAGATTACAGAATTCCATGAGTTCATGATCTCATGGAATGGGTTATAGGGGTGCAGCTTTCGTTGATCATGGCACCATGATCCAGGCACACTTTGATGAAAGTCTGACTTGGCCTGTAATTTGAGGCCATTCCTAATATGGAAGCCTTTGCTGCTGACTCTTAACATGAGTAGAAACGCAGCTCCTCCATATCCCTGGAGTGGGAATATTGTTGAGGTCCATCAACCGGGTCAGTTGAACTCAGGATTTTAACACCAATTCACCATTTTTTCAGACCAAAACAAAGATATAAAAAAGAATACCAGTATCAGCTAAATTATCAACAACCATTACATGAGATATAAGAAATACGAGACAAAAACAAACCTCTGAGAATGAATAAATATCTTTATTCATCTGTCTTCTAAAGAAAGCAGGAGATTTTGGGAACTATGTTACAAAGTGTTGGAAGGGACAAATGGAGGGCAACAAAGGTGTACGTTTATTGTGATCGCTTGTCATAGAAACAAATACGCTAACTAATAAAATAAAGAAATTCCAGGCAAAAATGAAACCCGATTAAATAAGAAAGAAAAGAGAGAAAAAAAGGGGGCTTGATTTTTTTTCTTGGATTGTTAAATCCCCTGCTTCTTAATTGTTTTAGGTAGTCCTAGTGGCAAGTTAGGACTTTGGCCTCAAGAAAAGTTTGCGTGTCTTGAGAGACATCTCGTATCTCTTGAAGACCAAGAAGAGCATGATAGTGCCCAAAGTTCCGATGATCAAAGACTGCACACACCATCAACACGTTGGCACATATGTGCACACAGCATATTATAAACATGTTAAGGGCATGAGGGGTCGGTGGAAGGATGGTCTAAACCATTGGTTTTCGACCACTACGACCCCGGTTCGATTCCCGCATTGGGCACTTTTTTATGTTTCAAAAAAAAATTCTTCAATTGCCCCCGATTCTTGCAAAAGTCCAACCCCACCAACGAGTGCAAGTAATCAAACAGGGCTCTGGCACATTTGTAAGTGCAAAGTTGAACTGCTTTTCACATGTGTAGACATGTGGTGCACTTACAGTAAAAGCAGTCGCCTACTTCTACCCACCATGATTATCATGGCCTGTACCATGTGTACTAGGGATAAGCAAAAAAATGTTAAGGGCATGGCCATGGTATACAGGTTGTTGGCTTTTGTCTGAATTCTCCAAAACTGGTGTTGTGGCTCAATCTTCATCCACAGTACAGGGGGAACACTGAATGATAATATTAAATAACACAAAGCTAAAAGCTCTCAACCTCAAAAATTAATCAAAATAACTGGCCAAAATATTAAAAATAAAGTTTTTAACATGTGTGTTTTATGTGTAAAAGAATTTGTGCTTTCATTTCCTAGGTATAGTGATGTGTTAATTGCTTTAAAAAATATATATTAAAAAAAATTCAATTTTTTTTATTATTTTTACAAATCCTCCCTAAAGTCACAAGTGAAACTTTGTGATACACATCACCACTTATAAAATTTCCTTTTTAGCAGCATATCCTCTAAAAACAATAAATGCAAGGCCTTGTACTTATTGTTTGCAGAAGAGCATTGCTCGATACAAATATTTAAATGTAATTCTACTGTCTTATGTCCATAGTTTTCTTAAATACCATTTCTAATAATCAACTCTTCATTACAGCATATATAAGCAGAATGATCCAATACAGTATTGGAGCTCTAAGAAGGAGTCTAGTAGATTAAATTGGTGAAACCACTGGGAGGGTTCACCACTGATAAGCCAAGCCTTCCCTATAAAGTCAGTAGAAGTCTTTTTTTTTTTTTAAAGAAAAATGTATGCTTAAATTTCTATTGTTATTGTTTCTTATCCCCTTGTGTGAAGATTACACGAATTCTAAGAGTTCATGCTCCTTGAACTGTCTTATGATAAACAGCGGTCTCTCCCAAAGGTCCTGTTTAGTACATCTAATGCAAGCCAAAATGTGTTCTGGAGCTGCAGGTGCCAAGCTATGTTTTGGGAAAGCAGGGTAGATTTCCATATTTCTAATAGTTATAAGTGTGGGAGGATCATTTCTATCCCCTCACTTTTACTAAAACATGTCAATTCAAATAAGCCACAACAACACAGCTTGGGAGAGCAAAAAGCCAACAAATACAAAAACAATATGTTTGAATCAAATTTTATAAACACATTAATGGCAGGTGATCTTTCGCACAAAAATAATTACAGTAATCTTATTTCCACCCATACCAGTGATACCCAAAGATCCCATTTAAAAATGTATTGGGTTCTAAAAGAGCAATATACACAATAACATACACATAAAATTGATAAGGCACAATTTGGATTATAGATTATAAACACAAGGTAATAAGACCAAATCCAAATAAATAAATAGTGTGCGATGTTTCGGTAACAGCGTTGTTACCATCTTCAGACAAAAGTACTGAATGACTGAATTGGATTTAGTACTTTTGTCTGATGATGGTAACAACGCTGTTACCGAAACGTCACACACTATTTATTTATTTGGATTTGGTCTTATTACCTTGTGTTTAACATACACATAAGAGCAACAGTTGTCACATAAATACTATTTAATAGTATTGAGTGGGGAAAAAAAACCTTCCAATATTTTCTGAAGAATGCCACCACCTACCTTAATAACCATGGACTTGCGCTCATCGTGCTTGATCTCAGAAGTGAAGCGCAGGAAGGTACAGACATCCTTGGCCATTTGACTGGCGGTGGCTGGGGTGCCATCCTCGTATTCTATGGTGCCGTCGTACAATGCCTGTCCCATGCCAATGGCCTGGCCAGTGAAGTACGGATTGTAGTAAAGTCCCTCCTGGAGCTTGAAGCCAGCTGGGGGCTCGGTGTATCCTAGCAGGAGAGCATAGACGTAGTCCTGAACACAAATCTCTGGTCACTCAGTGACATTTGGAAAACACATAATAGCAGATATATTACATTAGAAGAAGTAAGGATAACTGGTATGGTAAACTCTGTGTAGATAACTACATTTTCTTGTTAATGCTATATTGAAATCTTGCTCAATACGTATATAATATTAATCAAAATAATTATAGCTATTAACACAAAGCAATAACACGCCATCTATACATATAAAATGAAAGGATTTAAAAGCACGAATGCCAATTTATGCCTAACTGGCCTTGTCTTTATTGTTTGCGGAAGAGCATTGCTCGATGCAAATATTTGAATGTAATTCTACTGTCCTATAAGCTTATATCCATAGTTTTCTCGAAAACGATTTCTGAGATTCCATCCTTCAGTGCTGCGTATTTAAGCAGAATCGTCCAATACAGTATTAGAGCTCTGAGAAGCGGTCTGGTGGATTAAATTGGCGAAACCGCTGGGGGGGGGGTTCACCACTGATGAGCCAAGCCCTCCCAATATATTTTTTCATCTCAGTAAGGTCAGTAGAAGTTTGTATTATGTATAAAAGAAACATTTGTGCTTTTAAATCCTTTCATTTTATATAATTATAGCTATATATACACATTTCCTATATAACTTTGTATATTGTAATTTATTTCTACCCTCTATTTTTTAAACCACTCAATTGCTGTTAAATAATTAAACAGGTTTCTGGAGATGGGTTTCTTTTCATTTTATTAACACTTTCGACCCGAGAGACGTGAAGTCGCGTCTTTGCCGACGTTTTACAGGTACATTAGGTCAGCTAACATCCCCCCAACCTACTGATAGATTGAAGTAAACGAAAAAATTTGCGTTACAAATTATAAAAATAAAAATACAACCTTTCGCATTGAGTTTCTTTTATTATGTTCTTGCTAAGTACACGAGCAGGAGGCCTCGGCATCAACCTGGTGACCGCCGATGTCGTCATATTGTACGACTCCGACTGGAATCCCCAGATGGACCTGCAGGCCATGGACAGAGCCCATAGGATCGGCCAAACTAAGATGGTGAAAGTATTTCGCCTTGTCACCAAATCTACTGACAAGAAGGTTTGGGACAAGATCCTGGTGGATGTGAATTCGGTATTTAATATTATATTTAATTTTAAAAATCGGAAAGGATGGGAATTTGCATCCCTCGGGTTGAAAGTGTTATAGCAGTCTCAAGCTTTCAGGAATCTCTGCCCTTCTACAGGAGAACATAAATAAACAAATAAAAGGCCGCCAAACTATTACGCCATATAATTGCTGTCTCTCAGGAGAATCTGGTATAAGAGTCTAGATAAAGAGGTATTGATTGAATGTCCCCCACTCCAATTCTCAGTAAAGAGTCCAGGGAACTAGGGATTGAATCATTTACTAAGGGGTTGTTGGCAAGTCCATACCTCCTGTCCATGACGGCCCAAGACAACGTAGCTGAGATCTGGAGGCAAGGCTCCATTGTTGGCAACCTTGGCAGCTTCGTCGTTGGGGTAGGGAGAAGGGAACTTGTCACTGAGCCTCCCAGGCCGCATGAACATCTCTCCATTCTGGTTGGGGCCATCTTGAATCTCATACTGTGGACAAACAAACATTATATTTGGAGGGAGCTTGGTTTTATACATTACTTCTCATTTATTATGGGGTTACTGAATTTTATATTTTAAAAAATAACTTACACAGTAGAACCTCCATGGGAGGACACTCACGCTAGAGGACACCTCTCTATAAAGGACAGTTTTCATTTGCAAAATTATCATTTTTACTATTTAGCAACTCTCCGGTAATAGGACACCTCTCCCTAAAGAACACTTTAACTCTGCAATTAGGTGTCCTTTACAGGGAGGTTCTACTGTATATAGAAATTTTGAAAACAAAGAGGAGAAATGAAATCACACAATAGCTAAAATGGAATAGCGTTCCAAGAGCCAGGTGTCTTATTCATTTTAATTAATTATTTTTTTTTTACTTTTCTATAAAATATTAACTTACAATAGACATTAAAAACATATACATGGCATTTATTATTTTTGTATGCTTAATATGTATATAATAAATCATAGACAAACAAATCTCTTCAAATTTGAGTAATAAGGGCAAGCGGCTACCATTTTAGAATAAAAACAGGATATAAGGTACAATTTGGGTTATAGATTTGAAACATAAGGTAGGAAAACAAAATCAATAAACTGTGTGATTAGGTCTTGTTACTTTACGGAAAATTTGATGCAGTAAGAATGCAGAGCTCTACAAAAGCAAGAAGTGGCTCAAGGTTTCCCAATTTGAACAGCCTCTGGTTTAACTTAATATGCTAATTTTACAGCAAAATTCTTGTAAATATGTTAAAAACTAGCACATATAAATATTCGCTCCTACCTACCATTTGTATCTTTGCGTGTATAATTGCCTGTTGAAGGGCGTACGTCCCGAAAGCTCGCGTTTTTTCGTTTATTAAAAGAAACTCATCTTACTTTACGTGTCGTCCAGCTTTATAATTTACCAGTAAGAGTCCTTGAATTTTTCTAAGTGACATTTTTCCTAATATGAATCTCTCCAGAAATGAAATTGAAAGATACAAATGGCTCATATACAAAAAATCCCTCCAGTTGTCCAAATGGAGTAGTCACCTGCAGTTCAACCGCTTGTGTGAAAGTTCAGGCTTCATTCCTCCATCACTCAGGCTAAAAGATCCAGTCAGCAACCCATTCTCAGCAGTCCTCATCAAGAAAACCCACAAACAGTTACTTCGGGCTAGAATCAATGGGTGCCTTTCCAACATCAGGTTCCTCGGCAAGAGTATCAAGGGATTACTATATCTAACCGCCCAATATATTCCAGAGGCAGAACTCATTGAGGTAATAACACGTACCACAGCAGACATTAAGATACAAGAACAAACTATCCGTAATAGACATGATAAGAAATTATCTTTCTGGGCCCTCAAATACTCATTCCAACTTAGTCCCAATAATGAAAAAAAGGAAGTAGCCCCTAATGTTGTCAATATGTCCAGCAGAACTTTGACTCCATCTGAGAACAAACTCTTGGCTAAAGGACTCAAGTACCGAATTCCTAGCAAACCTGATATACCTAAGATCATTAGCAGCATTGAAGCCACCATCAAAAGCTACAACCATCAAGATAAGTGCTCCATCAGGAATGCAGTGTCTCAAGCATTGCAAAAACCTTTCACCTTACCCCCAAACACCCACCTTGATCTCAAAACACTTAATAGGTTAAAGAACGCAAAATCCATAGTTATAAGTAGATCAGACAAAGGATCCAATACCGTAGTCATGGATAAAGATACTTACCACTCAAAAATGCTATCAATATTACAGGATGCCTCAACCTTCTCTCCTATATCGAATCAAGACAGTGTCACAGCAGTTAAAGATTTCACAAGATTTCCCTTAATAAGTTGAAAAAATCCAAGCATATCTCCATAGAAGATTTCAGATCCTTCACCTCCAACCTTTGTGGCCATGCCTACATCTACGGCCTCCCCAAGATCCATAAACCTTCCATACCTCTCCGTCCTATTATATCCTACCACCTCTCGCCAGCATATCCTCTAGCTAAGTTCCTTTCTAATTATCTCTCCCCACTCATGAATGCACACAGAGAAAGTTATTCCACTGCCAGCACCCCCTCATTCATCAATGAAATAACCACACTACATCCCACACCTGATTATATTATGTGCTCCTTCGACGTAACATCCATGTACCTTAGCTTTCCACACATTTTAATAACAGACAGTATACACCAGTTCCTTACCTCCATTAATATAGATCCCCAAATAGTTACTACAATAACAAAACTTTCAGAAATATGCCTTAGAATGAACATTTTTACCTATAATCGTGAACACTTCAAACAGACTAAAGGTTCCCCTATGGGAAGTCCCCTCTCCTCCATAGCAGCTGAAATAGTGATGACCAAAATTGATGCGTGGATTAACCAAATACATGCATCAAGCATCTCCATATGGCGGCGTTACATAGATGACGTTTTTTGCATCTGTAAAATCAGCCAAGAGGGCACCATCCTAAAAGACCTCAACAATTATCACCCTGATATCTCATTCACTTTAGAACAGGAACACAAAAATGTCATCCCCTTCCTAGACACACTGATCATACGTACTCCAAATTCCTTCCATACCACAGTCTATTACAAGAAAAACTCCCCCCCCCCCCCAACTATACCCACTTCAATTCATACTGCCCCATAGTCCATAAAATTAACATAGTTAAAACTTTAACAAAACGAATACATACCCATTGTTCCCTCCCCATATTCAAAACCATAGAAAAAGAATTAGTAATTTCCCATCTTACTGCCTCAGCGCTCCCTCTTACCTTCAACAGACACACTTTCGTACCCAGTCCTCAAAAACCCCCAACAGCTCATAGATCCACTTGTATTTTACCTTATTCACCCTACACAGTCAATATAGCCAGACTTCTTAAAACCCATGGCATCCAGACCTTTTTCAGCAACACCAACAACATATCCACACACCTCAGACATCCCATAACCAAAGCAGACACCCCTCCCAGCCCCCTTCAAAGTACAGGAGCAGTCTACTCTGTCTCATGTGAGCAGTGCTCTGCCACATATGTGGGTGAGACAGGTAGAACTGTAGGCATCAGAATGACAGAGCATTCCCGCAATATAACTAACAAAGACCCCAAATCCCTCATCCACCAACACATAGCATCTACAGGACATACATTCGATGTTAACCATCCAGTAATCCACTATAGACATATCCACAACCAACACCAACGATTGGTGTTGGAATCCATAGTCTCACACAAACACAATAGCATAAATAGAAAGATAGATATTCCCGATATATATGGTGTTCTCTTGGCTGAAACTCCTGTAACATCTTAGTTTTTCATAAAATATTATATGTACAATAGTTCCCGTCATTAAGTTTAATAATTGAATAATAGTTAGATTTTTGCATTTCTTTGGTTTAACTTAATATGCTAATTTTACAGCAAAATTCTTGTAAATATGTTAAAAACTAGCACATATAAATATTCGCTCCTACCTACCATTTGTATCTTTGCGTGTATAATTGCCTGTTGAAGGGCGTACGTCCCGAAAGCTCGCGTTTTTTTCGTTTATTAAAAGAAACTCATCTTACTTTACGTGTCGTCCAGCTTTATAATTTACCAGTAAGAGTCCTTGAATTTTTCGAGGAGAGAAAAGTTTATTTTTTAACATTATAATATAAAAAATCTTATACAGTAGAACCTCCCTTTAGTAGACACCTCTCCACAAAGGACAGTTTTCATTTGCAAAATTACCATTTTTACAATTTAGCAACTCTCTGGTAAGAGGACATCCTCTCCTTAAAGAACACTTTGGCTCTGCAATTAGGTGTCCTTTACAGGGAGGTTCTACTGTATTGATATTTTTAACTTTTCTTTTTCGCTCGTAGACTTTCCTATATCTTATTGATGAAGTGTATGTACCTCAGCAGCAATGGCCTTCATCTCCTTCTCAGTGTGGGTCACATTCACCAGCTCCCGGAAGGCCATGTATTCTAGACTGTGGCAGGCCGCACACACTTGCTTGTACACCTCAAAACCTCTCCGCAAGCTGCAACAACACAGTTACAAGGGAAGCACTATTACTTGTCTGTCCCAGAAGATGAAAAAATAAGAGGAAGGGGTGAAGATGATCTTAACACTAGATTGGGTTTCGTGCCGAGATGATTCTACATGACAGGCTCTGCTGGCTGCCATGTTGTGGAATGGGAACTTCCAACACTTTTCTAACAAGACCTAGTTTAGAATGATTTTCTATAGAGCAAATAGTCCAATTTATTTATAAAGCCACATTTTTTTCAAAATAAAATAATTTTCTACTGCCTTTTTACTATAATGTAAAAAAATATTAGTTCATCAGCGGTGAACCCTCACAATAGCTTCACCGGTTAAACTGCTGTGAGTTGCAGGGTGGAACCTGGTCTTCCCAATATGTAAGGATGGTAGAAATTGTTTTGTTTTGAAAAGAAACAGTTGCGCTTATAAATAGTTTACATTTTCAAATACAGGGGGTTGACTATTGCATCACATGCACTCCTTATTATAAACCTCATTGTAATATAAATACAAGGTAAAAAGATTATAAAGAAAATAAAGTCTCCAGAGCTAAGTTTCTTGTTAAAATTTTATTCTCTAGCTTACGGACCTGTCAGTTCTTCCACATAGTGTGACGTGGTAACAGATTTGTTTTTATCTTCAGATAAAAGTACTGAATGAGTAATATATTCATTTTATTTAAATAAAATTTTCTTATCATTTTAAAAAGAGTTTACGTAGCATCCCTCTTTAGGATATTTTTGTTTTAAAAATAAAATGTGGTTCAGTCACTGCCGATTTCCAAGAGACAATAGTTGGTTACACATTCCCAAGTAAGTCAGTAGTCAATCTTCAACTTATAGATAGCAAAATGATGTTAACTCACTGTTCTTAGAGATTATGATAGCAACATGTCAAACCATGACCACACCATCTCTATATATATATTATAGGAAACAGACAATTTTTTCCCAAATTAAATTACTTTCTACTGGCCCCATATTTTCCCATTACAGTGTAAAGACAGTAGGAAGTGATTTTTTATTGGAAAAATACAAAAAAAAAAGTAGCTTCCTTTTATATGTTAAATCTTGTAAATGAGTTGGTAGAGAGCTCCAAGGGATTCCATGACCAAAATAAATATTGACAGAGGTGAAATCAGATTGTATAGGAGACACTATAAACTAGTTTGAAAGGGATATGATCAAATAAAACATATGAGGTACATTAGCCTTTGTACAAAAGGAATGAACATTCTGCATGACCTGGAGAAAGATGCCAAAGTTTTATCTAAAACTCAAGTTGTGAACCCAAGTTTATAAGAGAACACTACATATAACAACAAACTATCAGAGAATCAACAACCACAATGTATCAATCCTACAATTTCACATCTTCAATATCAATAGATTTAAACCTCCAGGAAATTAATCAAACAAATGTCACAGGTTTCATTTCCAGGATTTTTTTTTTTTTCAAATCCATATTCTTATTTTCCATAGGATCATTCAAATAATAATCTGTATATATTTATCATGTGTATATAATCTTTCTCCATTTTTGTTCCTTTGTATAATTCCCACTTTCATAGGTTTCTCCGTCTTGTAACCCCAAGGAGAATCCTCTGTAAGACCTGTGTGTCTTAATAAAGGCTTGTGTGTGTGTGAATGCCACAGGTTTCTTTATCATTATTGAACATATTATCAAGCTTTCGAAAATCTCTGCCCTTTTATAGGAATACATGAAAATATATTTTATGTACTCCCGTAGAAGGGCAGAGATGCCAGAAAGCTCAAGATTACGCTAATAAAGATGAAGAAATTCATCTCCAGAAGCCTGTGGCATTTGTTTGGTTGATTTCAAGTCTTGACTATCCTCACTAAGATTCATCAACCAATTCCTATCCTCTCTGCCCAGATAAAAACATCATTTATAACCCCACCATCTACACTTGACATTCTAGTAACCAAGTGACTTAATCCACACCATCCCTCTCTAACATTCTGTACACACTGCTCTACAGACAATATTCTTCATATTCAATAATTTTTTTTTTTTTTTGTAAAAACAGTAAATATCCTTTTACTCAAGCAAGCTTTTTTTTATTCCAAAGTTTTTTCCCCTATGTTATCACTTGCTTAAGAAATAAAGCTCTTACAACTTATATTGAGTTTTGTTCATTATTCCAGGATTTTGACAAATTACAAAATCCACAATCCATTGCCTTGGACAAATTACAAAAATCATAAGACACCACAATCCATTGTCTTGTTTATACGTTTTAGTTAGCTGAAGAAGGGCCTGCTAGAAAAAGTTTCCTTTAATTAATGTAAATAAAAAGGGTTTCGGCATCTTATAACTTTTTGTACTTGAGTCTTGTGTTTCAAAGTTAAGAGCAAAGTGGTGGTACCTGGCATGGTCGAAGGTGTGGGTTAGCCCCTTGTGAAAGAAGGGGATATTGGGGGGGTGGAGGGTGAGCTCCGAGGCCAGCACAGACTTGTCTAGCAGGTAGGCCCCTGCTGCTGCACCAGAGGTGAGCAGCCCCAGACTGGTGAAGAGCTGCCATCAAACACAGCATTGGAGCAACAACTTACACCAAATGTGGTAAAAACACAGTTACCCAGGATCAAACTTGCATTGGCACAAGTTTTTATACAGTAGAACCTCTCCATAAGGTTAGTTTTCATTTTCAAAATTACACTTATTTTTCTAATTAACAGCTCTCCGGTAAGCGAACACCTCTTCCTAAAGGACACTTTGCCTCTGCAACTAAGTGTCCTTTACAGAGAGGTTCTACTGTATGTCAAAAATGAGCACTTAAATACACCAAGAAGATAAAACGACACTTGCTTACATTCAGGAATTATTATAATATTCTTCTTGGAAATATTTAGACGAAAAGACGAAATAAAGAAGAAGAGTTTCTTTTATTATAATTTTTATATTTATAATAAAAGAAACTCTTCTTCTTTATTTCATCTTTTCGTCTAAATAAATCAATGCCCAGGTATATTCAGATATTTATAAAAACCAACTGCAATTATCTCAAGAAGTATGTTTCCTAAATTAATGATAAAGCACAATTTGGATTATAAATACAAGAAAATAAGACCTAATCTAAATAATTTAATAAGTGTGTGATGTTCCGGCAACGGCATTGTTACCATCATCAGACAAAATAAATCTATTCTTTCTATATTAAAAATCTATCTATATATTAAATTAAATAATGATTTTTAAAAATAGTATTCTTTTTTTTTATTGCTGAGACTTCATCCTCTAAAGCTCTCTGAAAATGTCCATGACAAGCTTAGAAAGTCCAACCTAGCATGTTACAAATGTGAATACAACATTTGTAAAGAACATTCTATCCTCATTTGTAAAAATTATTAATAAATAATGGCATTTAGAAGAAGATAAAACATTTGATTAAAACCTTGCAAAAATGGCTCCTTTTCCCCAGAACTTTTATTATATTTTATAAATTGTGATAAAAATGATATTTAAAATTTTGTTTCCTATTTGTTACTTTTTTTTTAATTCATTAAGTCACAATAAAATTTATGTTTTTATATTTCAATTATTATAATTTATAATCAGTTACCTGCTTTTCATGTATGTAGACATGTGGTGCCCTTGCAGTAAAAGCAGTCGCCTTCTTCTACCCACCATGATTTTCATGGCCTGTATTACGTGTACTAGGGATAAGCAAAAAAATATATATATATAATTATTTACTCGGGCAGGAAGACTAGCATGATTGCTTGTCTTTAAACAATAGGGGGGGAAGTGAGTAATTAATGGTTAAACATCTTCCTAAAGAACTCCTTCAAATTGCTGGCCATATAGACAAGTCTTGTATATTCATCCATTGTAGAAATAACTGGGAGGGTTCTCTGTTTCGGAGGAGGCTTTCCCAATATTTTTTCATTGCAGGAAAAATAGTGGAAAATCATTTTTTTTTTGTTTGAAAAAAAAAAAGCTAAATTCTTTTCTTTTATGAATGTAAAATGTATGGTGCACAAGGGCCATAAAATACTTACAATTTTCTTCTTTGCAGACATGTTTTTGTATGAAAAGGTTGACGCCTAGAACACACAAAATTACAAGGTTAAAGAATATGTAGGAGGCAAACATATCTTTGACTATATCATCTAAGTTTTAATATGGCTTTCACAGGTTTATTCAACTTATTGACTATGGCAGGACCCACAATGCCCAACTAGCAGGAAAATAACATCAAACAAGTTATAATCATTGCCTATTTTGCATATCCAAACCCTCTATAGACTGAAGAATTTTACTAAATGATTATATATGTTGTCAAAATGTATATTAGTAGTCAAGATAACAGGTCTCACTTTTTATCCATCAAAAACATTTTTTTTTATCGTGAGGTGACCTCACTTTCAAAGTAACAAACCTCTGTTGCATTGAAGGAAGAAGACCTAGGGTTTTACTGCAAAGAGCTCACAGCAAGTCAAACTTTAGCATACTTACAAAAAAAACTTTGCAAGCCATCTCAGAACACAATGAATGACAAAATTCAGGTCAGAACCTTAGCTTGCAGAGTCAAGAGAGTTGGTGTATTGATTGTAGTTTCAATCCATAGACACATTTAAATGCATCATTTTTAACCTAGCTCAAGACTGATCAACACTGAACACACAGGTCTAGTTGACATGGCAACTTTCCACCAACATTTTAAAAAAGATGCTGCCGTCTCTGATCCCCATTGGGGTCTTGTAGAACTTGAAAAGTGGAATTCTTAAACTGAGATCTTCTTGCTTATCCCTAGTAAGGCCATGATAATCATGGTGGGTAGAAGTTGGCGACTGCTTTTACTGTAAGTACCCCACATGTCTATACATGTGAAAAGCAGTTCGACTTTGCACTTAAAAATGTGCCAGAGCCCCATTTGGTTACTTGCACTCGCTGGTGGGGTTGGACTTATGCAAGAATCAGAAAAAAGTGCCCAATGCGGGATATTTGAACCCGGGTCGTAGCGGTCGAAAACCAACGGTTTAGACCATCTTTCCACCGACCCCCCAAAACTGGGATCTACCGTTCAAAGGTGGGTTTTCCACAATGCAGTAAGGACAGCAGAAAAAAAAATGTAGGAAAAAAAAAAGGATATTTCTTGTACATAAATGGTATGCTAAAGCCTTATATTCAAAGGGTTGTCAACAAGACTGAATAAGTCAACTGTACAAAAGCTGTTCTTCAGTAAGAGTGTTATCAGGCAATGTGTCCCAACGGGTGTTGTTAGATATTTTAATGCATTAGGGAGAGAAGTGCCACTTATTGCAAATATAAAATTGCATATTATATAACCTAGAGATGAAAAAATATAATATTAATAACAAATAAAATTTTGAGTATAAAGCCGCAATCACACATACGACACATTCCTAAAGATATGCTCTCAAATCTACACCTGGCAGGGATCTACTGTAGGCATCACAATTGTGCCAAAATGTGGCGCTATAGTTGGGTGGAAACACTGGAGTGGAATATATTTGTGATGATGATGATTGCAGTTATTGAAATGTCACAGAGTACTGCTTTTAGAACTACATCCAATTAGTTTTAGAATCTGGGTGCTGCTCGTTCCCATGTTTTGACTTTTACCATTTCAGTCAGCACACATTAGGCCTGGCTATGGAATAAATCTCAATGATTCCTTTTTTGATTTTTTTTAATTACATAAAAATTGTGGTAATGTTGATTATAATTTTATAGTTTATAGTATACTTATAAGTTATACTAACTATAGTTGAAACTTCAACTAGATAATAACAAGTTACAGGTTGTTATGAAGATGCTCACACACACACTTGTATATATAAAATATTGAAGTTTTTGTAAGTAGACACTTTTTTTTTTTTGCTTATCCCTAGTACATGTGGCACAGTCCATGATAATCATGGTGGGTAAAAGTAGGCGACTGGTTTACTGTAAGTGCACCACATGTCGACACATGTGAGGTAGACTGAACTAGGTGGATGCTTGATGAGGTACAATTTAGAATATACAGTCTAACTTTCTTAATTTGACCAACCCTAATTCAACACATTTGACAATGTTTTCATGTCCAGACATCCCAGCCTATCAAATAAACCAAAATGAATCCAATAATTTCTTAATTCAAATTTCAACGTTAGTTTTAATTGTAATTTAAATACAACTTAATCACACATCATGGCTTTTCTTGATTTATCAAGAAATTGGGTTGGCCAAATATCAGGGAACAGGCTAAATCAATGTTTAGTTGATTTCTGTTCCACCAGATGGCGCTCTGCCTTCTGTAAAGCACATGTGCTCCTGGTCAGGATATGCCATTTTTAATATTAACTTGATCACTGTAAATACATTACTGCGCTATTCAATGAGAAGGCAACCAAAGTTTGAAGCATGCGTACCATTGGTAAAAGTATACCAGCACCAAAACCAACCACATGTCATCTTTGTTTCTCATGGACACAATCAGGCGATTTTTGGAAAGTAACGTTTTACTATTCAAAGGAACTTACAAAGACATGCATCCTTTTTGAAATGTCTGTGGATAAATGGTTAAAACACTCGATTCCCAACCGCCATGAACAGGGATCAAATCGCACATTAGACACTAGAAGCATAGGGCTTTGTCACCGACCCGAGGCCGCTAGTTGCGGCGACGGTCAATAGATGGCGTCAGGCTTTGACATTTATTTTGACGGGAGAGGCGCCCTATTCTTCTATGGATCTATTTCCTCCAGGCAAATTTTCCATCTACATTAGACACTTTGTTTCAATATGTGAATGTATATGTAGTGTATGAATAGCCTTCACACATATTATACATTGTTGTAAATATCATAAGCTAGGTAGCTCTTTCTGAGCTGCACCTAGTAAAGTGATTTTGGAACTGAATCCTTTTTGAAGATTGATCAGCTAGAATGTGTGTACAATGAATAGGCTTCTAGCCCAAAAGCAAAGATCATGATTTTTGTAAACAAAAGTTTTAACTTTTTCATTATTTTCTAAATGAATCACTTTCTACAGACACACACAATGCTATTATTAACTTAGATTAAAATAATATTTGTAAATGCAATTTTAGCCATCACTAAAAGTTAATCATGAAACCTTTTGAAAAGAAAAAAAAAAAAAGTCCAAATGGTATCAATTTATATTATTAATTAGAATATGATCACAAGGTAATAAGACCAAATCCAAATAAATAAATAGTGTGTGACGTTTCGGTAACAACGCTGTTACACAACGTCACACACTATTTATTTATTTGGATTTGGTCTTATTACCTTGTATTTATAATCTATAATCCAAATTGTGCCTTATCAATTAGAATATGATGAGTATGATAAAAACACAATTTGGATTAGAGATTATAGAAACAAGAAAATAAGACCTAATCCAAATAAATTAATAGTGTGTGACGTTTCGGTAACAGCATTGTTAACATTATCAGACAAAAGAATAAATGCATTTTTTTTTCTTTTATTCTTTTGTCTGATGATGGTAACAACGTTGCCGAAACATCATGCACTATTAATTTATTTAGAATAGGTCTTATTTTCTTGTAAATATAATGAGTATTTTCTAAAAAATATTATTTTTATTATACAGTAGAACCTCCGTTTAGCAGACACCCCGCTAGCGGAAACCTCTCTACAAGAGACAGTTTTCATTTGCAAAATTACCACTTTTACTATTTAGCAACTCTCCAGGTAAGATGACACCTCTTCCTAAAGGACACTTTGGCTCTGAAATTAGGTGTTGTCCTTTACAGCAAGGATCTACTGTATATTTGGTTTTTCAAGAGAAAAATGTCCATTAGCAATGAATGTTGTGATGAAATGATCAATAGACTTAAAATTCAACCAAAAGCTCTAATCCCTTGGGGTGTTTAAATTTAGACAAGAATTACTAGATAAAATTACCAAATAATATATAATAATACATTTACCCATTTATTCTTTTGTTTGATGATGGTGACAATGTTGTTGCCGAAACGTCACACACTAATAAATTATTAGGTCTTATTTTCTTTTATTATAATAAAGGTTCTGTTCCAGCAACATTTAACATAACAAATTTATTTGGAGATTTGGTCTTTTCAGTTTGATAAGGCACAATTTGGATTATCTATATATATAAAAATGAATGTATGTGTGTGTCTGTCCTTTATGCCTGACCAAACCACTCATTGGAACGCCATGAAACTTTGGGTAGTTATTTAGTATAGTACTGGGAAGGTTTCTAGCAAATAAAATTTTTGAAATAACTTTTCGCCTAAAAATAATCAAGATAAATATTCTAATTTATCTGTTATAATTCAACAATCTGCTCTAAATATTATCATGATTACGATGATTTTGTAATGTAGAAAATTAGGAAAGACAAAATTCAGGATGACACAGCAATTTATTTAAGACAAGAATAATGATACAATTCCAAGGCAAGATACTATTCCTTTAACTTCCAATTACCGAGGGAACCAATTAATATTGATTTTATTCAACTTATCGAGTATTTTTCAAGGGACCGGGAAAAAATGTTCACTTTATCGAGAGATTCAAATTTACGAGTTTCAAATTATCAAAATATATCTTTTTTTTTTTTAAGTTTATAATTGTTTTAACAAATGTTCGTTAGACAAACCTTTACTCGGGTAAAAACCAGGCGAAGCCGGGTACATCCGCTAGTAGATTATAAACACAAGGTAATAAAACCAAATTCATATTCACACACTATTTATTTATTTGTATTTGGTCTTATTACCTTGTGTATTTTCACCTTGTATTAGGTGTGTGAATACTTGAATAATTAACTGGCAGAAGAATAAGCATTCTGGTGAAAAAATATTAAGACTTCTTAAGAAAAAATCTTAAGAAATTGTAATTACATAACAATGCAATACACATCATTTCCAAGAAGAATTAGACTATTTCTTTTGTGAAATTGTAAAACTTAATATAATTTACTAAAAACTATTGCTTTTAGAAGTTACAGCCATTGCTGGTATAGCAAAAAAGATGTAATTGATAATCAAATTATAGATTTTAAAGTTTGAGAGATAAAATGTTTCATTATACAATATTCAATTTATCTTTTTATGTAGAAATTTATTAATTTATTGTTGTTTATTGTACATATATAACTAGATAAAAGTAATTGCTATACTTTTTTTAAGCCTGCTTTCATGTTAAAATGTGAATATATATAGTGTGTGTGTTTAGGTATTTTCTTTCTAAATTTCTAATTTCCTCGTCTGTTTATCACTTTCAAAATACTTTGTAGCAGGTAATTTTTAAATATACAAAATTGAATATAATGAAGAAAAAAAAGATAATTCAATTAATAATCTGATTCAAGTTTTGCAAGAATGTGGTACTCCATATGTATGGCGGTTCATATTTATAAGTTTATCCCCAATATATATTACACAAATGCATTGAGATAAAAAAAATATTCCATTATCTTAAATATTTGTGAGTTTGCAAAAATTTTTTAAATTACAAGTGTTATCAAGAAAAGCTGCTTCTACAAAATCATTAAAGCAACGATAATTTAAAAAAAAAAAAGTGTTTCATATTAAGCTTACTAGTGTTTTGTAAAATACTCTTATAATTGGTAGGTAATTGAAAATAATACTCTCGGCGTATAATTTCAACGAAAAAAATAATATACTACATCAATGAAATATTGATAAGCTAAAGTGCAAATTTACAAATGATTAGATTTTGTTTATCCTGCTTGAAGGTCGATTGTAGACCAACAAGGCAAAGTATAAACATAGGTTATAACAATATTAGATTTAAAAACGATCTGAAGTGGGCGTATGTTCATTTTCTTTATTATTCTTACCTTACAAGAGGAACCATTTTGTAATTTTAAGATAGAAAAGCTAGATTTTAACAAACTTGGCCGAAACACAGCCATTTTCAAGTAAAAACACTATAGAGGTCAAAGGCTAACAAAAATGTGTTGTTCTAAAATCAAAATTTTTAAAATTAATTAGTCAAAAACTTTTAGCAGTGTAATCTTTTATTGATAATTATATTATTTTGAAATATTTGATTTACTTATTTTCTTTTACTTATATATTTTTAAGCTTCGTTAAAACTAATACTTTTTTTTTCTTAAAGGGTGTGCATTTTAGCTATTTTATGGTAGTACTTAAATTTTATTTAGAGACTACACTGTATATTAATGAAATTTTTAATTAAAATTGAAGAATTCTGAAAATCTTATTTTTTTAATTATAAAATTTCTATATTCAAATTTGTATGCCCCTTGTAAGACTTAAATCGACATTTATTGTAAATTGAATGAAATACAATGTGTGTGTCAGTTTAATAAATTAAAAAATAAAATACAATATACTAAATTTCCTTTCAGAATTTTATTACACCTGAAATAAATAATATGAAAATGCCCTAAAAAATCTCCAAAAAAAAAAGGCGATTGGTATCGAAATATAAATCTAATTAAAGCTAAAATAAATGGAGAGACATCCTTTTTTACAAACTTTGCACAAATTCTTATAAAAGTATCTCTTAAAACTGAAAATGGATTAAACAATTTGCATTTTTAAAACATTTCTCGTGATGAGTAATTTTGTGGAATATAAGACAACGTTAAAACATGCACCAGATATGTGTGAAATGATAAATTTTCTTTGAACATGTCATGCTTGTCAACCCTCTTGGGGTCACAAGACTCCAAATCTGGATCCACGCATAAAACCTGCTATCCTGACATTTTATTCCGCAACTCATACGCCTTGTTTGGCCCACGTGATATCACATAAACACGAAAGAGCCTATATAATTATGGCCGAGCACTTTCTATATATTTTTTTTATAGTTATTCTTTTGAATATAAAGAAATGAAATAGCCATACATTGTGTAGAGGAGGGAACTTACAGACAGTGTGATATGTAAATAACCTATGTTAAGTGTTATAATTGTTACCTATTGTTAACTATGCAAAATTATTCCATTTGTCAATTGTTTAAAAAAAAAAAAAACTTATGTAAATTATTTCCTTTTTATCTCTATCTTGTATATAAGAAGATTGCTAGATTGAATAAATATTCAGTTCAACTTGTAAGTCGTAGCGAGTTTGTTCAGACAACTCATACACATTACAACAGCAATCCATTCTCCAAGCTTATGAAATCAGTCACTACTAAGAAATTTCATTTTGACTCTATCTTTCTGAAGAGCAAGTTTCGCAATACTTTCAAATACCATACCATCTTTGTAAAGTACTGTAGCATATATTGTACAATTGCGATAATATTAAATAATTATTTCCATGTAACATTCAATCTGTTTTAATTATTATTTAAACTTGAGGGGTATGAGGGGGATGCTGATAGATATAAGAATAAAGCGTACATTTTATAGAGTATCCATTTATTTATTGGAGGGGCTCTTCCTGGCAGAAGCAGTATAGTTCACATTTCTTCTTCTCTACCCTTGCAATACACTTGTATTACTTCATTTGTCCTCGATCCACCAGTGTCATTGGAAGAAAAATTCAAAGATTTCAATACAGTTAGATAGTAACAGTTTAGATTAGCTCATTTAACACATGCTCGGAGTTGCTAGATTTCAAGAAGTTCCTTTGCGCAACTGTTGGGGCACGTTTTTGTAACCATACCCCAACAGAACCCCAACGGTAGAGCCCCACAAGAACAGCGCAAGGAAGGCCCTCCAGCAACAACCAAGGGAGGAGCGCCAAGGGGGTATGAGGGCCCCGAAGCAACGCGGACACCCATCAGGTGCTTCAGATGCGGGGAGACAGGCCACATGGCAAGAATTTGCACAGCCATGACAAAAAAATAGGTCCGGCTTGCCTCAAAGCAGGGAATGGGGGAACTCTAGCCGGCCTACCTGTAATCACTTGTACATTTGTAGATAAAGGTTGGTCTCTGAGTAATAGGACTATCAGACTAATTATCGATACAGGCTCAGAGGCCAACATTGTAAATATAGATTCCTTATATATTAGCGCTGAAGGTTTGGGTAAACCCACCTTCCTTAAGGGGATTAGTGGGAGTGAGTTAAGGTCACTGGGGAGTGAGTTAATAGAGGTTAGGGCCTATATCAGGGGAAAACCCATCAGGGAAGTAAAAACAACATTTGAATACTGCCATCTAGGTGGGCTAGGCTTTGATGGAATCCTAGGTATGCCAGGATTCAAGGCTCTAAGACTCACTCTCAACCATGATGGAAGCGTCAGATCAGACTTTGAGCAGGATGAAGAACCGACTAAGTCGGCCTTCCTGTCCTCGTTACAGGCCAGTGAGGTGCCTGTCAGACCACCCAGTATACCTCTACATAAAATCAGGACAGGGGAAGACGTCCTTAGGGCATATAGTCACTGTTTCTGTGACGACATCTCCGATATGGGCGATGGGTCAACCATCATTGCCCCTAAGTTAAAGATACTGACTGGAAAGCCAGTCTATAGACGTCAGTATCCGATCCCAAATAAGCTGGTCTCAAAGGTGAAGACCTTAGTAGACGAATTGGAAGAAGCTGGAATTATCGAGGGGAGTACATCCTTATGGAATTCTCCCCTATTCCCTGTTGCTAAAACAGACGGCAGCGTCCGCATTACAAAGGACCTGCGATTAATTAATGAGGTGACAGAATTCTTCCCGTTCCCAATACCTCGCGTTGAAGACAACCTGCGTGCTTTTGCAGGCGCAAAGGTCTTCAGCACATTAGACTTGACCTCTGGATTTTTCCAGATTCGCATCCCGGAGGGTGATAGAGATTATTTAACTTTCTCTCTGCCCTGGAGGAGATATCGTTTCACACGTCTACCACAAGGAGCGAAGAACTCAGCTCAGATCTTCCAATGGGCCATGAATTTGGTCCTAGGGGATTTGTTGTATAAATGCGTTCGTTTGTACATCGATGATGTCATCGTCTACAGCGACTCTCATGAGCAGCATGTGGCGGACCTTGCCGCTGTACTCGAACGCCTGAGTCGCTTTAATCTAAAGGCTAGGCGTGGGAAGAGTTATTTCTTCAAGGGCTCTGTAGATTACCTCGGTCATGTAATTGATCAGGATGGGATAAAACCCATGTGGGATAATGTCGCGGCTCTCAGGGATTTGAAACGTCCCCACAACATCAGGGGGGTCAGAAGTCTTTTGGGTACTGTAAACTACTACAGGCGCTTCATACCCAACGCAGGTGAACTCCTAGCTCCACTAAGTAACTTATTGAGAAAGGGGCGAAGATTCACTTGGGGTACAATAGAGCAGACAGCCTTTGAGACCATAAAACAAGTACTAACCAGTGAGCCTTTACTGGCTCATCCAATGATAGGGCGACCATTTATCCTCAATACAGACGCCAGTGGAATAGCGGTTGGCGCTTGTCTCCAACAGGAGATAGACGGGGTTGTCAAGCCAATAGCTTACTATAGCAAACGGTTGATAGGCCCCGAAACTCGCTATTCCACAATCGAAAAGGAGGCTTATGCCGTAGTGTTGTCTCTGCAGCACTTTAAACACCTCCTGGCGGGCAGTAAGGTTGAGGCGCATACCGATCACAAACCGATCACTTATAACAAGGGGTCTGATTATAAGAACGCTCGATTGTCTAGATGGGCAGAGATCATCCAAGACTTCAATGTGACATTTGTGTATGTCCTGGGGAAAGAAAACACGGTAGCCGACTTCCTCAGTAGGTTCCCGTGTGAGGATGATCCTGAACGATCACGAGATAAGAGAGTTGTGGCCGCAGTAATTAAAAATCGTGGGCCCCCCTTGATAGATAGTGATCGGACGTGGGAAGGTTTGCTTAAGGACAAGAAATGGGCCCCCTTATTGAAACTAATAGGTGACAGACGGTCTACCGAGACTGTAACTTATAAAAATAAGGATTATAAAATGCACGAGGGTTACCTTGTGTCTAAGAACAGTGGGGGTATCTGGGTGAAGGTGGTTCCGTCAGACATTAGGGAGATGGTGATTAAATATCACCACGACGTTTCGACGGGAGGTCATTTTGGGGTCAAGAAGGTAATGAGAAGGCTGAAGGACGATTATTATTGGCCGGGTATGAGGACACAGGTCCGAAACTATATATACAGATGCGAGGGTTGCCAGCTCTCAAATCAAGGTGTAACCAAGGCTGGTAATGCTCCCCACTTTAGGCCTGGAAAACCATTTGAGCATCTTGCTCTAGACTTCATAGGACCCTTAGAGAAGACTTCCAAAGGACATTCTAGCATCCTGACCATAGTCGATTTATTTACCAAATTCCCTATTTTAATACCTACAAGAGACCAGTGTGCCAGTACAGTGGTTAAAGCGCTGTTAGAAAGCGTAATTACTATCTTTGGAGTACCGAAAACTATACTTTCGGACCGGGGTTCGGCATTCATTAGCTGTATTTTCAAAGGGATTTGCAAGGCCATGGGGGTAAGTGCAGTGAACACCACTGCTTGGAGACCTCAAAGTAATGGCGCTGTAGAAAGGCTCAACAGAACAGTAATTGAATCTTTGCGTAGGTGTGAGGCAGGTTCTAATTGGGATGACATCTTACCCATGGTAGCTTTAGCTATCAGAACCACTGAACATTCTAGTACAGGATTTACGCCAGCGAAACTCGTCTTCGGACATGAGCTGAGGCTCCCGCAACCCTTTCAGGAAGCGGGACAAAGTCCTGTAAGCGAAGATTTGATTGCTCAAACGGCAGCCTTCTACGAGCGGGAACTAACAGAGGAGGTCGAGAAGATAAGAGAGGTAGTAAGGCAAACCTACTTGAATGAACAGGAAGAAGCTAGGATTAAGTTCGAAAACAAAGGGCTGAGAACTTTCAATAACGGGGACTTAGTCCTAGTGGAGAGAATGCATGAGACGAAGGGGCGTCACAAATTTGAGCCAAGGTATGGGGGTCCATATGAGGTACTAAAAAGAGCTGGTGATACTGTATATCTCTTGAAGAATCTAGAAACTGGGAATTTGGATAAATACCATATAGATAGGTTAAAACAATACCATATACCAATTAGGATTTTCCCCACAGAGGAGGAGGAGACTAGTGATGGTAATTCAAGTCAAGGTTCCAGTGATGAAGATCATTGGATTCATCTTACAGGTCCAGCTTATCTCCCTAATAGGTCCGTTAATGTAGTGGTTCCACAAGGGGTGACAACCAGAGCGAACTCAGAAGTAATGAGACGAGGGGAAGTTGACAGAGTTAGTGTGAACAGTTTAACTTTACGCAGGTCTACAAGGGTAAAAAGGCCCACACAGTGTAAATTCTGCTTAGACTGTCGCCTCTAACTAGGATTTTGGAGTGTGTACGGAGAATCAGCTCGATAGAATGAGAAGTTTAGAGATTTCAACCTTTTTTTTTTAAACCTTTTTTTTTTTAAAGTAGAACTTCATTAGGATTCCTTTTTTTTTTAATACAAACTATTTCTTGTTAAAACCCGAGTTTCAAAGACCAATGAGAATAATGTATACCATTGTGAATTAACTATTTAGTGTAAATCTGAAATTTTAGTTATTATCAGGAGTAATAGGTGAAGGAAGGTGTAGGAAATCACAACTTAGAGGGGGGCTATGTCTAAAACAACAAACCTAATAGGCATCCTATGGCTTGTGTTGGGTAATTCAGAAACCCTATAATCCCTGGCCTTCAGGTAGTAGCTTTGAAATAGGTTTCTAATGAGGACATGAAAGGTCAATCTTTCAGAGTAAAGTTGTGAAGTGTAGGGACCCTAAGCCAGGGGTAGAAGTTAAGTAGGCCCAGACCGTAGTCGATCCTTGGAAAGCACTTGAGAATGTTAGTGTTGGGTAGTGAATCATAAACCCTATAAATCCATCTTTCAATAGAGTGTTGAGGTCGGACTACTGCAAAGGGGACAGACGCACGATGAAGTAAGAAGATAGTGACTTCACCCACGGTGGCTAGGGGAGTGACTCAATCCGCTTTTATGAGGTGTCACGTTTAATGGTCCTTTATTCACCATTATAATTTGTGTGTGTCTTTATAGAATTGTCGTGAAAAGTCGCTTAGTGTCAAGGCAAGGGCAGTTTTTGAAGTTACACTGATTTTTTTTTTTTGGTAGGTTAGCTTCCAGATTATTTAGAATTGTTAACAATTATTGTTAACAATCATTTATCGAGTATAAAGTGTTAGTATATATAGAGCTTGTACAGAGGCATTTTCTTTGAGTAACCTAGGGCTTTAGTTCCCACTTTGTTTTAATTAGAAACTTTATTTGATTTCACATTAGTCCTGGAATTTAGGAATAGTTAGGAAATGTTGACATTGATTATTGGAGTATTTTGGCTTATATAATAGAATTTAGCTTTAGTATGATTGCTCGCTATGAATGAATTGTATGAATGGGAATGCGAAATGAATGTGAGAAAGCTGCAGTCAATTATATTATGAGCCCAAAAATTTACTGTAGAATAGTGTTAGGGAATTCAATAGGTTCAATTTTAAATTTGATTTCTTTATTTGTTAGGAACGATAGCCTCACAGGACTGTAGAAACTCTATTGTTAGGAAAATATTCGCTCCATTTTTGTTAGGTCTCCTTTTGGAGGAGTATAAATTTTTTTTTTAATTTCTATTACTAGAGAGGGTAATAAAGTACTCTTTGTTATTTATATCAACTTGAATTTTAAGAGTCGTAGATAATGATCATATCTCGATTCTCAGACTGGAAGGTTGTGGGAGGTTATGATCAGACCAGAAAACCCACAAAACTTCTCCTCATTAGAGGAAACGAAGAGGTATAGATTGAATTTTATGCAGGATGGGGGATTTGTTTTAGCCATGCCGTATAGCCTGGGGTATAACGGCGCGACCTTGGGTAACCGATCTGACACCGTAGTTTCGACGCTTTTAGCGTGGCTGGAGCGAGGGTATTCCAGACGGGAGGTCCTGTAAGATTGGCATGTAGGCAGAGATTGCCCAGTTATTCTAGACGAAGTAGTTTCCGTCTATTGAATTTTTTTTTTGGTACCAGTTTGATCCCCCATAGCTAGCGGAAGTTTCTTCTAATAAAGGATTCGCCCTGCCATACGTTTTGTTGGAATGAATTCGAGCATAAGACCGATTCGAGAGGCAGAATAAGTAATTATTAGGACCTTCAACGAGTTTAAACTCGTTTCATGATAGGATAAGATTTTAAAGTATTAGTTAACTATAAGGACCGCGAACGAGACGCCAGAACGAGCCAATGAGTCAAAGTTTTAGAAGTGTTGTATTGAGGACAGTAGAATTAAGAGCAGTTATACAGGGAGTAGAATTCTGAAGGAATTTGTAAAAGAACCAAAATTTCAGATTGATAAAATTCAAATTTATAAGATGTAGATTTGTAGGATTCAGGTCAATGAATAGAGGGGATATTATTAGATGAAAGTAATATGAATTTCTTGGAAGGGGGAGGTAGCTGAACTGTACACACCCCAGAGACAAGGTAAACGGAGTCACAAACAAAATGGGAGAAGTTGATTAGTTTCTCTGTCAAACAGAGAGCTTTCTTCATACGGTTGTCACCCTAGATTTAAATGGACTGTGTAGTTTAATAGAGGTCTGGGCTATGTTCCATTTGACCAAGATTCTAAATGACGTACCCATCTGAGTTGAGAGTATTGTAACAGAGGAATCTAACACATAAGAGAAAACACACCCTCCAGTAGGATCGGGATAGACGAATATTACCCAGTGACCAACTCGTGATTCCAGACTGAATAAGATTGAAAAACTTAACTGAGATACTAAACCTTGAACCTTCAGCGCACAAATATATATAA
This sequence comes from Cordylochernes scorpioides, assembly GCA_030710605.1. Taxonomy (NCBI): domain Eukaryota; kingdom Metazoa; phylum Arthropoda; class Arachnida; order Pseudoscorpiones; family Chernetidae; genus Cordylochernes; species Cordylochernes scorpioides. Next base: position 65,985,949 of record CP092875.1, on the reverse strand, counting down.
TGTGTTTTCATTTTCTAATTGAATATGTTATTATTTTATATCATATATATTATATTATAATCATATGCTATTCATTTCAACAATTTTATTTCCTTTGATATTCATGATATTAGTAATATTTACCGGCCATGTTGCGATTTTTTTTTTTAACATGTTGTCATGGCTTATTCTTCCCTCAAGGCATGATCTATTTTATCCTTATTGTCTTTTATCCGCCTTACTTGTATAAGTATATATATTTTGTCATCATATATAATTTTGTAGTAGTTTTCTTATCATCTATCATGGGATGATTTTTTATCATATTTAATCACTATCTGCATGATACGTGTTTTCTTCAATATATATATTATACCCATCATATAACATGGAAAAATTCATTTTATCATTACATATTTCGTGCCTTATTTAATAATTACTTTCACAATTTGTTTTCTGTAACCTTTTTTTTTATTTAGCAAAAGTCATCATGTCATAGGCTAATCATTATGTATCAAGATATTTCTTTCAGCTAACTATAATTATCCTTTCCTTTGATTGTATATGTATAACTATACCACACGAATGTCTTGATTGGTACTTAAATAAAGATGCTGGCATGTTTTAGGAGTTGGACTAGTCAGTTATTTCTAAACGACTTCTTGGCGCCCAAATTTTTATATATAATATGTAATAGGGAAATGCTCTAACTGTATTGTTAGCAGAAAGAAGGTAGCAATGAATCCAGCACCACAAGAGGCAAGGATGGGGTTGAGAGGACTTACCACAAGGAGGGCCTACTCCTCAAGGCCAAAGAAGAAAGTGGAAGGGTGGTATATATACCCATGAATGGTAAGACAGATGACCTTGCTTACTTCCATACATATGATATGACTGTCCCCCATAACCTATGTTGATAACAGTGTGCTGACAGAATAATAACACATAAAAACCCCTTTGCCAGGATGCACAATGCCCACTAATGTTCGGAATAATAAACATCTAGAATAGCATACCATCATTTTGATTAGCCTTATCTTCCCTATAGGTTTCGGTACACCTGGCTTCACCTAGTAATGGAAAATGCATTTTGCTAGAAATGGGCCTGCTTTCATAGTAACTGATGAAAGGCAGATGAATAATGAATAGCACAAACGCATTTGTCCATTACTTGGCAGGGGGAGGATTGTTGGGGCACGTTTTTGTAACCATACCCCAACAGAAGGCGTATGTATAATCAAATCAAATGGATACATGGCTTCCCTCCCACATAGACTTACAGACCATTCTTTTTGCCCAGAAACCTAGACAACAGATGACACCAGACTTCCATGCCGAAAGCTGATGCCTGGTAAAGAAGAAGACATCCAGAGACATCCGAGCTGGAAACTGTTGTTTCATATGTACATATATTCCCCTCACCAAAAATTTAGGTAAAGGTGACCAAAAAAAAAAAAAAAATGGAGAAGGAAGATCTCTAAAAGACTGAACCATATAAAAAAATCCTTCCCGAGAAAGGAAAGCGTTATATTACAGTTCAAGTGAAAAGGGGCCTGTGTCAATTTTAGCTAAGACGGAGGGGGGGCGATATATATATATCGTCCCGAGAAAAAGGGAGGATTTTATTTCAATCCATGTGGAGGGGAGGGGGCTGGGGTCTGAAATTTTACACTATCGCCGTAGCTGTTGCTCTCTTTAGATTTTTTTGTTTTGGTAATACTATTTGTTCTATTTTGATGGAAGAGGCCTGGAGTCTGAAATCTTACACTAGTGCCGTGGCTGTTTCTCTCTTTAGATTTTTTTTGTTTTGGTAATACTATATGTTCTATTTTGATGAGGCCTGGGGCGTCTATGAAATTGATACTGGAGCGTTGGCCATTTTGATTGGTGTTTCTTTCGGCGAATGAAAATGGAGAGAGACATGAATAAGAGGAGGTTCTTTGCCAAAAGGCAAGATTCGATCGGAGTCGCTCAGTGAAAGGACAGTCTGCAGACAGGAGACCAGACCTTTGCCGGCACTTTCGAGAAAAGGTAAGCCATTTGTCATTATGACTTAGCGCCTTCCCCCCCCCCTTTTGTGTAGTAGCCAACCTAGATTTCGCATGGGCCCTAAAGGGCTATAAAGTAACTTCAGGTCACCTCTATCTAAATTTTACTATGTAAATAGCATATCTCGTCAGTATAGACATGTTCCCAAATTTTAAGATATTTAAATAAATATCTAGAGAAATTTTCTTGTTTCCTCTGTTACCTATTTCATACATAATTTGCCTTATGGTGCTATTCCCACTGTTTAAATGAAATGTTGTATGTTTCTTACCTATTTGAAGGGAATGTTACTAATAATCAAGTCTCCCATAAATTACCGGCCACATACATTGCCGCGAGTGTCTGTGTTTCAGTGTTTTATAGATTGCCCAATTTAATAACGATTTCATGGGTTGTCTGATGAAATTGTATAATAGTGTCGCGGCTGTTTCCATCTTTAGACCATTGTTCTGACAATATTATATGCTCGATCCTTGCTTTAGCTCAACTCTTAATCAATTACAGAGTTTTTCCCCCCTTTTCTTTTTTTTTTAATTTATTTATTTTATTTATCCTGTTTGCACGAATTGCATTACATGTGATGATGTAAAGACATATGCCAAAAGTGCATCACTGACAGCTGTGCTGCTATTATACAACATTAAGGTCTTGCTGCGGGTTATATACATGGGGTTGTTGGCCTAAATTGCTATATATATATACTTAAGTAAGGAAACTTTAATAAGTCACATCGTGTATCCTCCCTTTTCAACTATCCAAACCGGGAACCCATCACAACTAAAAGCTTTGGTGGAGTATTCTTGTACCATGCTTAGAACAATGGTCGACGCCGAAATCATTGAGGAAAAGGAATAGGGACACTTTCCTTTGACTCTTCTCCTGCTATCTTTCAAACCAGACTGTCCCATCCTTTAACCCTTCTATCGACAATTCCCCTCTCTCACATGAGCAGGATACTATTAAGGGCTTATTTTATGGTGGAAATTACGCAGAAAATTAGGTTCCTTCATTCACCATTTTGTTCTTGTTGGAATAGCGATCAAAATTGGCGTGGAGCATTGGGGGATCGACCAATCAACGGCCGCGGCGGCGCTGCGGTCGACGTCAATATATATAGTCTTTGTCTCTCGCCTTCCTACATATACTTGCCTTTAAAATTTTGCTACTTTAACATCTTGTTTTAAGTTACTTTGTTTAATAAATAATCCTTTTATTCCTTGATTCAATCTCAAACTTCAACAGGTTATGGGCCCAGCACGCTTCCACTGCGCAAAAAAGGATTAACCGCCAGCAGTGAGTAAGCCTTTGTTTTGCTCGAAGTTTAGGCGTCAACCGCCAACCATAACCCTAGTTTCTTTTTGTCGTTGGCCGATTCCAAGACAAAGAAGATGAGCGAAGATTGTCTTTCAAGGATTAAAGTTTTTAATGGTGAAAACTTTTCACTATGGAAATTCCAATTCAGGCTTCTTTTGGAACAACAAAAATTACTAGAATTATTGGAAGGCTTAGAAATAAAGCCGAATGTTGTTTCCTCCGACAGTAACTCTGAAAGTTCACTACAGAATTGGAAATCAAAGGACGTTAAGGCAAGGATGTTATTATCTCAGGCAATCGAATTAAAGTTTCTTCAGCCCCTGATGAACTGTACTTCCGCTTCACAAATGTGGCAGAAATTACTTGCTATTCATGAACAAAAATCCGAATTTACTATTGGCCTACTTTGGCAACAATTCTTCGATGCACGATTGACATCGGAAACAATAAGTGATTACATAGCAAAAATTGAAAATATTTCTGCACAAATTTCACAAATGGGCGGAACCATAACGGAAGATCAAAAGGTAGCAAAAATTTTAAATACTTTGCCTTCGAGTATGCGCTACTTTGTTGCAGCGTGGGAATCGTTAGATCCGAAAGCTCAAACTCTTAACAATTTAACTGCAAGACTTTTGATTGAAGAAACAAGGAATCAACAAAGCGGTTCTTCTAAACAAGATGAGGCCTTATTACACAGGCAAGCACGAACGAAGCCTAAAGATACACAACGTTCTTTTCAAGATGCCAAGAAGAACACTAAATGCCACTATTGTCACAAAATTGGACATTGGAGCCGCGAATGTAGAAAAAGATTAGCTAATGAGAAAAATAAATCCAAAAATCTTCATGATTCAAAAGGAAGTTCAAGTGATTATGGACTTATTTTGTGCGATAATCAAGTAGAGCCCAATGATATTTGGTATGCTGACAGCGGTGCAAGCTGCAGCATGACATTTCGACGAGAGTGGTTCAAGACCTACACGCCGTTCACCAGTGATCATCCAATCTACTTGGGAGACAACTCGACACTACTTGCAGAAGGCATGGGAGACATCGAGATTCAAGCCTACGTCGACGGTGGATGGTAAAATACGTACATAAGAAATGTGCTCTACTCGCCGCAACTAAAGAAAAATTTGTATAGCCTTTCTACGTCCACAAGAAGAGGATTCAACGTCATTTTCAAACATGACAAGCTACAGATCTTCATGGATAATGACCTAAAAGCCGTAGGAGTGCGTCATGACGGCCTCTACAGGATGCTCTTCAAGGTTACGTCATCATCACAAGGATACATCACCAGCGAGAACAAGCTTCAGTTGTGGCACAAGAGACTTGCGCATCTTCCAGTTGCTACACTTCGAGAGATGGCGACCAAAGGATTGGTGGATGGTCTGCAGCCTCAAGATTTAGAGGGAGATTTTTTCTTCTGTGAAGGATGCCAACTTGGAAAAGCCCATAGAAAGTCGTGCTATCCCTCAGATGGCAAAAACTACCAGCTAGGTGAGTTTATTTATGCTGATATTTGTGGCCCAATGCAGACTCAATCATTAAGTAAATATCTGTATTTCTGCTTATTTAAAGATTACTTTAGTAGTTATCGCCATATTTATTTTATTAAAAACAAATCAGATGTGCTAGATATATTCAAAGAATATGCTACTCTAATCTATACTCAAACTGGAAATAAGATAAAAGTTCTTAGGACTGATAATGCGCTAGAATTCAAAAGCGATAATTTTGCAGATTTATGTAAAAGATTTGGGATAATTCACGAGTTCACTGCACCTTATGTGCACGAACAGATAGGACGTATAGAAAGAGACAATCGTACGATTGTGGAAGCAGCCAGGTCCATGCTAAATTCACGAAATCTTCCAGGATTTTTTGGGCTGAGGCATGTAACACAGCAACTTATATTCTAAATAGAAGTGCGACTAAGCAAACCCCTGGAACGACACCTTATGAACTTTTCTTTGGCACAAAGTCTAATGTAGCTAACTATAAAATATTTGGCTGTAATGCTTATATGCCTATTCCCAAAGAAAACCGTAAAAAGTGGGATAATAAATCGATAAAACTTATGTTTTTAGGTTATGAGAATACAAGCAAAAATTTTAGATTATGGGATTGGAAAACTAGAAAAATAAGAATTTCTAAAGATGTCACATTCGATGAGAAAGCTACTCCACATTCAGATAGAGAATCTACCAAACCGAAAGAAATAATATTTCAGATTAACAGCGCTCCGGATGAATCACCAGTTGCAACAACAAACATCCCAGTGCAGGAAATGCTGCCAGTATCCGATATCAGTTCGCATCCAATGATAACACGCTCTAAAGTTTCGAATAGCCAATGTAACTTTGCGCTCGCTGATGAACCCAGTAACTATATAGATGCAATAACAAGTTCAGATTCAGAAAGATGGAAATTAGCCATGGATGAAGAGATTGATGCATTAAATAAAAATAAAACATGGACTTTAGAACGTTTGGCAGATGGTCATAAACCTATCGGTTGTAAATGGGTTTATAAAATTAAAACGGAGTCCGATGGTACAATTCAACGGTTCAAAGCCAGATTAGTTGCAAAAGGCTATTCTCAAATAAAAAATGTTGACTATTTCGATACGTTTAGCCCAGTAGTCAGGTATGATTCGTTACGCATTCTTTTATCACACGCTGCTTCTGAAAGGATGTTTCTTAAGCAATTCGATGTAAAGACAGCTTTTCTCAATGGCGAATTAGAGGAACTTGTTTATCTTGAACAACCAGAAGGCTACAAGAGAGATGATAATAGCTGCTATAGATTACATAAAAGTCTGTATGGTCTGAGACAATCTTCTAAAAATTGGAATAAGAAATTTACCAATTTTTTGTATAGCCATAATTTCAAAACATCAGACGCCGACCCGTGCATTTTCATTGGAACACACAATGATTCAAATGTTATCTTAGCTCTCTATGTTGATGATGGAATTATTCTATCTAAAGATAAAGAGGCAATAGCTATTATAATGGATGAGTTAGAACACGCATTTGATATTACATCTGGAAGTGTTAACTTTTTTGTTGGGCTACAAATAGAGCAGTCAGAAGATAGAGCAAGTATTTTCATTCACCAGTCATCATATATTGACAAAATTTTGAGTAAATTTAATATGGCTGACTGTATTCCTGCTTCGGTGCCTATGGATCCTTCTGTCATCTTAACAAAGCAGGACTGTCCTACTCCAGAACAAAAGGAAAAGATGCCTAAATTCCCTTTTCGAGAAGCTGTTGGATCCCTTATGTTTGCATCATGTGTTTCACGTCCAGATATCACTTATGCAGTTTCACAAGTGAGTAAATTCCTAGAATATCCAGGACCTGCACATTGTACAACAGTGAAGAATATTTTCCGTTATCTGAAAGGCACTCCACACATGGGAATTCTCTTCACTGGACAAGACCAACTTGTTGGCTACTCTGATAGTGATTTTGCTCGTGATGTTGACTCCAGAAAAAGTACGACTGGTTATGCCTTCATGATGAACGGAGGAACTGTTTCTTGGGCAAGCCAACGACAACCAATTATCGCACTTTCAACCACCGAAAGTGAATACATCGCTGCCTGCAGTGCTGCCAAGGAATTGATTTGGATCAGAAGACTTCTACAGGGCATCGGCTGTGATATTACTAAAGAAACTGAACTTTATATCGACAACCAAGCAGCAATAAAACTTGTTGAAAATCCAGTATTCCACAAACGAACGAAACATATTGATGTTCGCTACCACTTCATTAGATCCAAACATGAAGAAGGTGAACTTGAAGTGCATCATGTTTGCAGCTCAGAACAGCTAGCTGATATAATGACTAAACCTCTTCCACGAAACAAATTCCACTACTTAAGAGGTCTACTGAACATTTTGGATCGAGAGGGAGTGTTGGAATAGCGATCAAAATTGGCGTGGAGCATTGGGGGATCGACCAATCAACGGCCGCGGCGGCGCTGCGGTCGACGTCAATATATATAGTCTTTGTCTCTCGCCTTCCTACATATACTTGCCTTTAAAATTTTGCTACTTTAACATCTTGTTTTAAGTTACTTTGTTTAATAAATAATCCTTTTATTCCTTGATTCAATCTCAAACTTCAACAGTTCTAAATATAAAAACCTACAGAAAATTTATTTTGAACTTCCAATTATATTATTGTAAAAATTATCAGATAGACCCATTTAAGATCTATTTATACAAAAACACCTTCGTGGTGTATGTTATGAATTACCAAAATCCAACTTAACATAGCCTTGTCTCACCTAGTTTCCCTCAAAGCTTAAAAATTATTGTAATTGTGAGCCATAGAAGGAGCATGTGGCCTTCTGCTTTAACCACACCAGCACCGAGCCAGAGTCCAGATAAATTTATCCACTTCTCCTCTTTTCCTATGTAACTCAGTCACACGAACAATGGTGGCTACCACATAAAAACCTTCAAAACAGCCCTGAATATTCCCCAATCTGACCCCTGATAAAAATGCCCACGTTCCTGTACTCTTATTTTTAAAATCATCAATGCTGTTTAAAATATTACTTATATATTATTTTTGTCACAGAGTAGGTAATGATTCATGATAGCTTTGGGGCAAATTTAGACACACTATGACTAGTAGTGTTGGGACACCACGTGACCTTTGTGATGTACATAAGTATACCATGAACTGTCCAACACCCCACCTAACCTAACCATGTTCCATCCTTCTCTCCCAAAGCTGAAAATTTCTAGTGACTGTGAGGAGTGCATGGAGCCTGAAGCCTTGACAGCATCAAGGCAGAGTTTGAGATGCACCCAAACGCCCCTTCCATGTGATCGAGTCACATTGACCTATGGTGGCTGACTTAACCTCACCAGCCCCAAGCCAGAGTCCAGCATGGATTATACCTAATTGCACCTTCCCTATGGGCAAACCATAGACCCATGGTCCCATGGTGCTGATCAGGTCATCATCTTCAGACTGAACGCCAGCTCCACCACGAGCCCTGGACATTTTTAATCGAAAGAAAATCTTATAGAAATGTAAAAATTTCTAAATAAAGGATATATATAGAGTTCGCGACAGTAACAGGGAACTGATATCTAGCCAATTGGGACAAATTATGAAAGAACTAGTATAACCCCACCAGCGAGTGCACGTAACTAAACAGGGCTCTGGCACATTTATAAGTGCAAAGTCGAACTGCTTTCCGCGTGTGTAGACATGTGGTGTACTTACAGTAAAAGTAGCCACCAACTTCTACCCACCATGATTACCATGGCTTGTACCACGTGTACTAAGGATAATAAAAAATGAAAGAACCAATTAGAGATGATAGAGGAGACTGAAAAAAGAAGAAAGATGCTTAACTCTTGAATGAGAATATTGATCTTTAAACAAACTGCGGATGGTGAGGATTGAAATACTCGAATCTAAATATATCAACTCAAGGAATTAAGTTTAAAAAATATCATTAAAGAGAAAATTTTCTATCATAATATCTCATATTTCAATCAATATTTAATATATTAATGTTAGAATATTTATTTATACAGGGTATTCAGGATAAATTTGATAGTTTATCTGAGGTATTCTAAAATTTATACACAACAAATATGCCCATAATATAATGTAATTATAATATTGTGAAAATTTTTGTTTAAGATATATCATTGATGTGTTATTGACTGAAATTCACACGTGAAAGATGAGGGGAAATTTGAAAATATAACATGCATGATAATGAGTTGTGCTGGGCAGCAAAATATCCCACATTGGTAATGTTCTTTGAACATTATATGAAAAAATATACCTCAGTCATTTGCTATATCTCTCAGGAAAATCTGTTAATAAGAATAAAGATCTTATTAAATATATTAATCGATAAATTATTAAAATGGACGTGAAATTAAGAGTTGCAACCGAAACTACGAAACCTTAGCTAGAAGGAAACATAACAGCAAACATTGTAGATTATTCCCATACACCTAAATTGGACTTAAAACTGCAACAGAAGACCTTGGCAAGGAAAATACAAAGCGTTAGGACATCAAATGGGCATTAAACCTACGCAACTATGAAGCTAGATTGTAAGGACCTCTGATATTACTCATAAAGGAAACCTAAAACCCACTTTTGGCAGAAATAGGCTCGATAATGGCGCCTAACGAAGGTAAGGAAGATCCTAAACAAAGTGAAACATCTGGTTGATACAGGGACAATGTGATCATTTTCAATGAAAATTCTGTTAGGATCAAATATTAGCCCTCAGAACAAACAAATGGCTAGCCCCTAATCTACAGATATCTGTACATGAGGTTTTTCGTGTCGTGAACAGCACGTCCCCCCATCCCCCAATATGTTATGGTTTTTGAATATGTCTTCAGTGAGGGCGAAGTTATGCCAACTCACATCTATGAACAGGTTCATAGGCTCAATTCAAATAACACAGGTCTACAAAACTTAAGGAAGTTGTACCTTATAGCATATATATATCGGGATTCAGAAAAAAACTCTGAGAGATATTTGATGCACAGTGATATATATCACTGTGCATCAAATATCTCTCAGAGTTTTTTTTTTCTGAATCCCGATATATATATGCTATAAGGTACAACTTCCTTAAGTTTTGTCTATCAGTGTAATTATTTAGAATTGCTGAACACCATAGTCAAGTTAAGAAAAAGGCATCTCCCGTCGTGCAACTAAAAGTTGCTGATGGCTTGCGTCAGCTACGTAATAAATATCAACGAATCGTTGATTTTCAATTATTCCAGAATTGGCCAAATATAGATGACGCAAGCCATCAGAAACTTTTAATTGCACAATCAGGAGATGCCTTATTCTTAATTTATCCACCTGATCCTAGTATCATTTCACTTTTGTACTATTTTTCACCCTAGCCAAGGTTGGAGGGGATGACTTGAGGAAGACTGTTGGTGTAGCGGCAAGATTCAGCTCCCTGCCATTTCACCATTCCTAACATCTTGTTCCCAAACTTTCCTGATTGAAATCTTATGGATTAATATGTACTCATATTGTGCATGTTTACGGGTATTTTCGCTAAGAACTAAAATACAGGAAATGATTGAACACACTTTACAACTTTAAAAAAATTAATTACAATCAATTTATTAAATCTGTGACCTAATTTTCTCTGTATTTTAGGTTTATTATGTATGGGATGTGATTGTGAAAGACATCAACCGCACTGCCTGTTACACCCACCCAGCTGTTCTCGAGGATTAAGAAGGCTTTTTCGGCACTCCCCAGGTGCATAATTGAAGATACCAGATCGAAGCTGGTGGGGTTATTCAGATTTCAGTCTAAAAATTCTGTGCACATATCATAAGAGAGATAGCAGCCAAGAAAAATATTCAAGAAAAATTAAGAAAATTTGACCAGAAAAAAAAAAGGTCAAGCAAAGACCTAATTACAGTATAAGAGCCAATCTTCATCACCATTCCAGCATATCTGAGGCGCAATAGATGACAGAAAGACCCAAATATATTTTATAGCCAGGGAAATGTATTTAATTTAGACTACAAGACTACTACGTGTATATATATCTCTATTAGTTTATGTTAAATAGTGTGTGAAAAAGTTGCTCAAAGTATATCTGCTAAATAAATTCCAAATTGTTTAAATTCTACAATCTTAGAGAAAATGACCAAAATAGGTAGTAAAGGTCAGGTGCGTTTCGGGATTTATTTCTCAACAGTTTATTTAGCTTGAGTCAAAAGGCGATCCATTAATTAAGATTATATAAAAGGGCGTACCTGGATCTGTAAAGAAAAAAAAAACATTTTTTTTCTTAAAATATTTCGAGAGATTGATAAATTGATAAAGAGGGAGCAATCTCTCGAAATATTTTAAGAAAAATTTGTTTTTTATTTCTTTACAGATCCAGGTACGCCCTTTTATATAATCCTAAGTTTATTTAGCATTTTATTAAAAAACTATATAAGGAAACTCCCATATTTCTTCTCTATTGGTGATTTTGTGAAATAAAATGAGGACTCTCTCTTTGACAAAAATATTTTCGAAATTTAAATATAATGTAGTTCTTAGCAAGTGGTCCATCTTACATTGACCTTTCGATAAAGATTTCTGCAAATTTCACGAAGCGGTAATAGAATAGTCAAAAATAAGGAAAAATCGTTGTCGCCTCGTTAGCGCAGTAGGTAGCGCGTCAGTCTCATAATCTGAAGGTCGTGAGTTCGATCCTCACACGGGGCATTTTTTATTTATTTATTTTGCTTTGCTCTATCTTTAAATAAAGGATCTTTTATTAATGATTTGATTAAAATTTTTGATGACTCGGGGTTGTCAGGAATATACTTACCCAATTTCGGAAACATACACCTCCTCCTATATGCCGACGATATTGTTTTGATAGGTGATTCTAAAATAAACCTTCAATTGAAAATCGATATACTGAAAACCTATCTAGAAACTAACCTACTAACTCTGAACGAAAACAAGTCAAGAATAATGGTTTTCCGTAATGGAGGAAAGGTGGCGCGTTCAGAGAGATGGTATTGGGGTCAAAGTCCTTTAAGTGTTACATCAAAATATACGTACCTGGGCTACCCGCTCACCCCTTCGATTTCTTTCACTCAAGTTGCCTTAAATTATAGAGGCAGGACCATGGCCGCGATGGGTGCTGTGGGGGATATTATTCTGAAGTCCAAGCTCAAATCCTTCCATGCAAGCATGAGATTGTTGGATTCTATGATCTTGACAGTCCTACTCTATGCGGCCCCAATCTGGGCACATGATCAAGCCTTAATCTTAGATAGAAACCAGGATACCTTTCTCAGAAGTTTTCTGTGCCTTCCAAGCTATACTCCGGGCTATATTTTGAGGGCCGAAACAGGAAGAAACTCTCTTGATATCACAGTGAAAAAACTAACTTTAAAATTCTGGACTAGAATTCTGAAAATGGACAGCAGGCTACCTTCAATTTGTTTGGCACATTTGTGGGACATTTCAATTTCTTCAAAACAGAATATCGGACTGGTAAAAAGTATAACAGAGCTACTTAATAACACCGGCTTCTCATGGCTTGTTGGAAGTACAGACTTCAATATTCTACAAAGATATATCCCCCTAATTATTAGAACGGCAACCGATCAGTCCTTGCAGCTGGATTATGTAAGAATAAGAAAATCAGTGCTCTACTCTCACTATAAATACTTTCATTCATCACCTACAATGGAATGCTATCTTAATGACAATATCCCCCTAACCTTAAAGAGAATCATTGCACAAGTAAGAAGCCTTTTTGCAGTACAGAGAATTAATCATGTTTCACTTTTGAAAACTAAGACCATAAAATGCACCCTGTGCAACGGTGAATTTAGTCTCGATTTTCCACACTACATGTTCTACTGTACGGCAATGGAAGAAGAGAGAGAAATTCTTCGTCAAGAGACCGGCTACAATAGCAATTCGCCTTATGTTTTAATGGCAAAAGTCGTAAAATCCAGACCCTTTGCATTCGCTTTTTATAAATACTGGAAAGCAGCTAAATCAAAATATTTAGCACAGACACCGGATCCAACTCGACAATTGGTCGAGGTCAATACCCAATATTTGTATATAACTATGATGCTAATTTGTTATTTATTTATTTTGTCCTACCGGGAGAATCCTGTATGGCACGTGTGCCTAATAAAGGCTTTTGTTGTGTTGTGTAAATAAAGGATCTATATTCCATAAGTACACATATTTTCTTATTCATATTTCACATATCCACAGGCCATTTTCCAAACTTTGAATCCGCATAAAAAAAACTTTTTTGAAAGAATCTTAGAAAACAACAGAGGAATATACAAAGTACCTCCACTTGAGCATGTTTGCCAATGCTAGTTCAGAATGGTCAAACAGTCTAGACTGTGGAGGACAGGGATCCGAGTTCTGAAGTCCAGGGAAGGGTCCTTTGTGTGGCGCCTGGATACTGAGGCTTCTCTTCTTCATATCCTTTCAAGAGAACAACAGTCTTTGATTTCCAGACTTAAGTCTGGTCATCTACGGACAATGACTTTCCAGAATGGTTTCAAGGTTTTCCCACTATGTACTAAATGCAATATTCAACCTGCAACCCCAAAACACATTATTGACTGTATTGACTCATCCATTGATGAGCTCTACTCTTCCCCGGCAGACACCATCAAAAGTCTCAAGCTTTACAAGCTTGGTACCTTAGTGTGATTGAGTGGAGATAAGAAAGAAGAAGGAGAAGATATCCTTTCTGGTCATCCGCCCTGAAGAAGTCTTTAGTTAAGGAGTGTCAGCAGGGGTCACCTGACACAAGTTCTTATGAGGGTCCCTGTTTTGATGGGTCCTAAGTCCCTCGTGGTCCTGGGATCTTGAGAGGGGCTTCTTAAAGGTAGCGTAGGTAGTAGCGAGCTTTTACAATATGCAAATCCCAGGGGAGCGGCAGGCCGTCACTCGTACTGCATCTCTCCGGAGAGGTGTTACAAATATATATCACGGGACCACTTGACAGCATCAGTACACATGAGTTGCTTCATGAGTTTGGCGTAACTGGGGGAAACCTTCAGCATCTTGAGGTTCGTTCCTGTTATCCCATCTGCCGGGTGCTCCCATAACGAAGATTTCCATGTCAACCTTGTAGCCTTCTTTCCTAAGATCTTCGGCTAGGACCTGATATTACCTGATTTTGTCGGGCATAGCCGCAGAGAATGCTTATTTTCGGTTCTCAAATGGGATGCCCACATCCACAATGATCACTTTATTGACCTCTTCTTCAATGATCACAAGGTCGGGACTGAGAGGGGAGAGAGGAGGAGTTAGGGAACTTATGTTTTATCCTCACCTTCTTTTTAATTCTCAGTGCCTTCCTTAGACGCTCTAGGATGGCGTCTCTTCCAAGCTACCGAGTGCCTCTTGCAGTGTTGGAGGACATGTGGAAGTGTCTTGTTTGTCGCTACAGATCTGCTTCAACTTCCTTTTCACAATGACCATTCGATAGAGATCTCTGCCAAAACTCAGGAAGTGGTAATACAATGGTCAAAAATGAAGACATTTTCGTAATTTCACTCCAATGTGGTTCTTAGCAAGCTGTCCATCTCACGACAGCCATTCGAGAAAGATTTCTGCTAAACTCAGGAAGCGGTAATACAATAGTAGAAAATCAGTAGAATTTTCTGTCGCCTCGTTAGCGCAGTAGGTAGCGCGTCAGTCTCATAATCTGAAGGTCGTGAGTTCGATCCTCACACGGGGCATTTTTTTTTTTTTAATTTTGATTTGCTCTATCTCTCAATAAAGGATTTATATGCATACATTATATATTATAACTGAAAATTACAAACTTTTTAAACGATATTTTTTAAAATATAATTTATCTCTACAGCCCTTATCCTGCAATAAATAAAAATTGAAAAAGGAGGGTATGGCTCTAATGTAATGGACCCTCCTAGCGGTTTCGCCATTTTAATCTTCATACCGCTTCACTATATTATTGGACTCCAGTTCCAAATAACTTTATTAAGTGCCGTTCAAAAAAACGTGTTCTTATTTTTAAAAAATAAATAAAAACCATATTCCATATTTAAAATTCAAATAAAATCGAAAATATCGCCTGAAAATGAAAATGTTATTATTAAAATTAAAAATGTTGTTATTAAAGTGTAAAATGTTGTCTTAAAATTGAAAAGCATATATAGAATAAAAGAA
Source organism: Cordylochernes scorpioides (assembly GCA_030710605.1). Lineage (NCBI taxonomy): Eukaryota > Metazoa > Arthropoda > Arachnida > Pseudoscorpiones > Chernetidae > Cordylochernes > Cordylochernes scorpioides. The sequence continues at coordinate 65,970,881 of CP092875.1, read as the reverse complement.
AAAATAGTTTGCATTAAATAGATATTTAATTTTCTTTTTGTGCGTAGGAACAGCTATTTTATAAAAGAAATATATTTGATAGAAAATATAATATTTAAAGAATATTGAGAATATATTTACAAAATTAATATTTTCTCGTGGAGAGCGCGACAATACAAATATATATATAGGGTAGCAAATCTATGTGGAAGAAATATTTGTATCCTCTGTGTTCACCACTTCCTGTATTCGAACTTTTCGTCTGCTATCGCGCTCCAAAAGGAAATTATTAAATCTGTGAATAAATGTCTTTGAATAAAATGGCTATTGTTAGATATAGAGTTTATAGAAATATGCTAAACTTGTATATTTAATATAATTTTGCAATTTATTTTAAATAAATATTTTATTTATAAAAAAATATTAAATATTTAAATATATTTTTCGCATTTTTCATATCTTTTAAAAATAGAGAATTGAATTATAAAATTTAAAACAGAGCATCGAAACGACCTTTTATAAAATTCTATTTAACTCTATTTAAGATAATGCGTTTTTCTAAATAAGTGCGCTTGCTATGTTTATATAACAAATAGATTAAACGATTCGTTTGTCGAGTTTCAAAATAAATCAAAGTGCAAGTGGGCGTCTTACTCTCTCCATTTTAGGATGGAATTGGAGAGAGATTAAATATACTTTAAAAAATATTTGAAAACAAATAAGGGTATATTTAATACGCCTATTTCACAAGGGCCGGTCAATAAATAAGGTAGAATGACCTATATAGAAACATATTTAAATAATTTATAATCAAATAATTAATTTGCTGATTAAATAAACTTTTCTCTTTTCATATCAGAAAACTGAATTAATATATATTTATTATATTTTCAGATAATAGAGCCTGAAGTAAACACAAAAATCGTACAACGGTCGGTGATGGAGTTCCTATTTAAGTCCGGAGACATTTCAGTCTCTATAATTTACTTGAAGCTGTGTAAGGAAAAGAAGCCATGGATAGAAGTACAGTACAAAGATGGATTCAGCGCTTCCATCCAGGTTGAATTCATTCGGTTCATCAATGAAACTATTAGACTCGATTATCCTGTCAACTCTGCTGTATTCTGCTCCAATTTGGGCAAACGAAAAGTACAAAATCTTGGACCAAATTCAGAATAACTATCTCCGACGACTATTGAACTTGCCGAGTAACACACCAGGCTACATACTACGCATGGAAACCGGACGCTTCTCACTAGGAGTCACAGCAACCAAACTAATTCTAAAGTTCTGGTTAAGAATATTAAAAATGGAAAAATCCAGATTGCCCGCAATCTGTCTAGCCCAATTATGGGAAACGTCCACTCTGACGAATACCTTTATAGGTTTTACAGAAAATTTAATGAATATCCTAAACTCAACTGGATTCATGTGGTTAAAGAATTGTTCAGACCCCAATATTCTACAGAAAGCAATACCTCAAATTATCAGAATCACTATAGAACAGTCTATCCAAACCGACCAATCAAGAATAACCAATTCGAAGCTACACACACACTACAAATATTTACATAAAACATTCGCAGCAGAGAACTATCTACTAAGTGAACTCCCACTGCCGGCTAAACGCCTCATTGCGCAATTGAGAATTCTATTTGTTTTATATCGAGAAGACCATATAAAATATCTAAGGACAGAAGACTTGTATTGCCAACTATGCAAAAATAGAACCGAAAATGAATTAGAACATTATATATTTGAATGCATGCCTCTTGACACGGAAAGAAAAATACTCTTCTCTAAGACAGGCCATACACACTTCACATTATATTCTTTATTATCCAACTTTATAGACAATAGTTCAGTAGCTCTAAATCTATATAACTTCCATAAAAATGCTGTAAAAAAGAAAGACTTAACCGAACATTCAAACATACCAAAAATTTCTGTTTGATGAGAAAGACAGAACCAACATCCAATTATTTGTTTAGGCAGATACGATAAGTTAACAATGATAAAACGGTGTTTACCTTACAACCCTGAACACGAGGATTTCCTGGGAAATCTCTTAAAGATTTCTTAAAAAATACATGGCCCACCTGTGCTGTGTGAGAGCTTAAATGGTCTTGTTCCATATGTAAATACCTGTTTTCTTTCCTCTTTTCGCTCTCCACTTCTCCCATCCATATTTCCAAAAAAATTTTTTTTTCTCTTTTTTTGATTTTTTTTATTCTTCTTATTTTTTATTCTTTCTTATAATCTGTATATATTTACCAAATGTATATAATCTTTCTCCATTTTTTATTTCCCACTTTCATAGGTTTCTCCGTTTTGTAACCCCAAGAGGAATCCTCTGTAAGACCTGTGTGTCTTAATAAAGGCTTTTGTGTGTGTGTGTGTGTGTGTGATTCAGCGCTTCCAGACTAGTCTATTTTGATATAAGTGATAAAGAAAGGCTAGGTAAATCAACCTCTTTAGGACGGTCCAAAATTTGGCTCTAATGGAGGAATTGATCAAGAATAATCGGACAATAACTTTTCATCAAATAATGGAAAAACTTTCCTTGTCTGAAAGAAGTGATCTTAAACTTATTAATGATTTTGGAAATTGAAAATTATGCTCAAAATGGGTGCCAAAACTGCTGACGCGAGAAATTGTGAAAATTCGGAGATTTGTTTAGACTGTGTGATAGTATGTGATGAGACTGGGATTCGTCATTATGATCGTTCTTCAAAGCGCCATTCAATGCAATGGACACAAAACATCGCTAGTAAAGACAAACCAGTGATTTCCCTTTCCAAGGACAAAATCCTAATCTTTATCTTTTGGGACCAAGATAAGCTGATATTCCTGGAGACACTGTTGAAAGAAATTCTTCTATTAACAAGGAAATGTATTGTAAATCATTATAAAAGCTAAAAGGAGCATTTGAAACAAAAATATCCAAATCAAATTTTATCAGAATAATGTGAGACCTCACAAGACGTACCTGACTTTGGCGAAGATTGCAGGGTATGGGTGGACTTGATGCCTCACCCTGTGTACAACCCTGACCTGGCACCCTTATTTTTCTACTTGTTTGGAATATTAAATAGTTTTTTTATGTGACAAATAATTTACAGGTGATGCAATTTTACTCCAAGCTGTTAGAAAGTGGTTCAGAGAGTTGGATAAGGCAGTTTGCCAAAGTGTTTTTGCAAGTTGACACCAACGCTGGATCAAATATGTACAGAAGGAAGATGGATATATTGAATTATTTATTATATAGATAATTGTTAAGGGTTCTTTTATATTGTCGCGGAGATAAATAAAGCAAGGGCAAATTTGGGGATAATTAATTTGTTATAAAGGGTATTTACCTTTTAGTTCTTCAATAAAAATTATTTACAAGAGGTATTTAAGGGAGAGAGAGTCAGATGATAAAAACAACTTATCCCAAGGTAAAGATAGTAATAATGAGCGGCGCCAGCCACCAAGGGGTCCCGTTTTCCTTATTTGCAGATCAGCTTCCGAGAACCCCTCACACCTGTGGTCCCCCCCGGGGTCCAGGGATGATTGACAGGTGTCCCATCTGGATGGAGCTTCTTGACAATATGTATAGTTTCAGTTTTCTAGTTTTTGTTAATAATAAGGTTAATACCGATTGAAAATTATTTATTGACCGAACCTTGTATATCAACTTAAGATTATAAAATGGTTTTAATAAACGAAAATATTATATATTAATAAGCTAAACTAAACTTTAAATTAAGGATTATATAGATAGTTAAATACTGTTTAGATTATAATGTTCTTCATAAGTAAATATATTTAATTATAATATATTTATAAAAATTTTAAACTATTATAGACGCGTACGATTCTTTTTTAAATTTAAACAATTTCTACTGCCCTTACTGCAATGGAAAAATTAATGGGAGGGCCCCTCCCAGCGGTTTCGCCAGTTTAATCTACCATACCTATTGAATGGATCATAATGGTATATTTAGTATATACAGAGTAAGAAGTATTTTTAGTTATGCAAAGTAGCACAATGCCGGTAGTGAGGGAACTGAGTAAATACAATATTCCTTTACTATAAACAATATATGCAAATAGTTCTCTAGGGTAAACTGCACATGTTTAAATCTCTTAAGGAAGAAAGGAAATTTTCAGTCTCAAGAATAGAAAATTCGCTCTTTTTGCTATATACCCTTTAAGTTAATAGGTTTTCTAAACATGAGATGTCTAAGCCTGACATCTGTATTAGGAAAGATGAACTATTTTTAGCGCGGACATAAATTTTTTAAATGAAGACAAATAGAATGATCTTATACTGCCCTTACTGCAATGGTAAAAATATTGAGCGGATCTGGATCGTGTCAGTGATGAACTAACAGTTGATTCTCCAGACCTCTGCAATATATTTTTTTTTATCATTGCAGTAATTTTTCAGTAATCATTGCAGTAATTATTTTAAAAATCGACGGTCACGCTAAAATTGTATATTTTTCCCAGTATGATTTCTGTTATAAGTGTATCTTACTTTTCTAAGCTTTTAAGAAACTGAACTAAATATTTTTTCTCTTTTTATTAGTTTAGTGTTCCTAATAAACGTCTTTTTGTGACTATATTATTTGCATATATAAATATCAATATCTTTTTTTTTTCTTCTCCATTTTAAAAATATTTCTATTTACTTCTATTTTATTATAATGTTTGTATAAAACTGAAATGTCTTAATAAAGGTTGTGCTTTATATTGTCGCGTATAAGGCCTGAAAACACCTACAACCTCCGCCAATAAATGGCGCTTTCGCCTGTTTCCGATCTGAAATTGGTGTGGGAATCGCCGACTGCTGTAGTTCTGTTTCCTGGGGAAAATGTTTGTAAATACGCGTCTATATTGGCTCTAGTAGGTAACGTAATGTAAATACCCGTTAATTGTTATTCTAGTTATATGTAATGTGTAGTAGAAATGACAATAAAGGAGGAGGAGTGTTAGATGTCTTGTTGCCGGTTGCTGTTGTTACTCTCGCCAACACCACAGTCACTATTCTGGTAAGTCTCTCGTGTCCCCCCACCAGTGGTAAGGCCGAGAGATACTGCCAGAGGAAAGGAGATCCACTTAAGTGGTGGTTCTCGGAGGTCCTTGGGTGTTCTGCAGGGTAGAACTGCAGAGGGAAAGCAACGGGAGCCCGAGTAGGTGATCCACGAAGGAAGAAGCGGCGTAGTCGCGAAGAACCGGAGGGGTCAAGCGCGACAATATATATAGATATAAATAATGCCATGTATGATAATGCCATGGTATGTAAATAATGCCACATATAATATGATAAATATTGTCAAATTATATTGACAAAAATTTGCAGTTTTTCTGATCAGTTTTTAGCGGGAAGAATGTTGTTTTCGTTTGGTAGTGAACCAATCTCTCACACCTTCTCATTGGACGAATGTGGCCATGTCTGTATATAAGAGGGGACTAAGGGAATTCGAGGGGGGCCAGAGCGTGGAGAATTGGTGTGGAGACGCTTAAAGTGTTCTCTGCGTGCTTTATCCGTGTCTGGTGATCTCCTCGCATCCCGGTGTGACCCGAGTCCGATCCCTACCAACGCTACAATAAAGATAAGTACTGTTTTTATTTTACAAATCGTGAGTTTTTATTTACTTCCTTTTTGTTGTTGGTGTTGTACTCTTGAGTGTACGCTTTTCTGTGTATTAAGTTACTCTTACTTTAGGCCCTAGTTTATTGAATTTTTGTGTGATAACCCGTAAAAGTAACATTTGTCATTACAAACGTGAGGGTGACAAGGCAAATTTTTAAAATCAAAAACATTTACCAACTTATTTACATTAAATAACCGAGATGCAATGAGAGAGAACGATGCTTATCAAATAAATATTTAAAATAATAATTCGTTGATTGGTTAAAATATTCTGCTACACAATATATTTCTAATATTTCTAAAGAAAAATGAAGGAATATGTAAATAAAGACATTTTTATTGAACAGATTATAAAATACAAATTCAACACACACAGACAATGTTCTGGAAAGGAAATATAAAGAATATATACAATTATTTTTTGAAAATAGTTGGTTAGAAAATTTATAAAGTAAAAATGAAAGAAATATGTAAATAAATATATTACATTTTGATCTTAACCAAAAGACCGAGAAGAGATTAATAAAGAGAGATTAGAGATAAGAAAATTTCCTATTTCGTCTGATTTTAAAACGTGAATTTTTAAAATAAATATAATTTAAAAACAATAAACAATTAATTTTCTAAAATAGTTTGCTTTTTATTCGGTAGATGGCGGTGGGGATCCAGTTACTTCACCGATTGGATAACCTGTGCTAAAATATCACTTTTCTCCATGGGATTTGTCAATATTTTTGTTTTCTCAACTGAAATAACTCCGGGAGAGTTGAAATACCTCCAATATACAAAAAAGTATATATTGTATATAGTATGAATCCTGTACCATATATCAAACAAAACAACTCATCCAGCCAATATTAGAATTGTAAAATACTGTAAACAAGTTCCATTTCAAAATTTTAAATCCTCCGTTCTTCAGTAGAGGATTTTTTGCTCAAGACGTAATGTCTTAAGAAAGGTTTATGTATATAAGTATTATATGTAATGTATATAATATGTATCTATGTGTTTTATTCGTTTATTTATACCCTTTTTTAGACTTATTTTACAAATACGCGCATAACACTAAATGTCTCTCTCTCTCTTTGATTTTCCTGTATGTATCAATATATATGATCTGAATTATTATCAACAACAATACAACAACAACAAAAAGCTTTATTAAAACCTTTTAGTATTATACCGAATCTCCGAGTATAAATGTAGGATACATGCAGGAAAAACAGTAATAATACCAGTAATAAACATTGTAATCTGAATTATTATCATTAAATGTGTGTGTTGTAAATAGCTTTTACCCCTAAAAAAATTTCCCCTTGCAGACTCCGTGGCAAATCCCTGCTTATTGCTATATATCTTAATAAAGGAATTGTGGGGTACTGTCGCGGTAGTGAGTACAAAAGGTTATTCATGTAGAAAAATAAGGTATTTATCAACAAAATAAAAATGTGCAATAGAGGTGAAATTGTTTAAATAATTATTTACTCTCTCTCGCGTTCTCTGTAATTTTTTTCTGAGGCCTGGATTGCTATTCTGAGTGGCACCTAAGGAAGTTATTTTTGTACTGAATTTTGAAAGGAATGAAAAGCTTGGCTATAATCCGTGATCTCCCCTATTATCAAGGCACCATTGTACAAATGCGCCATGTTATAAGTCTAAGATATATAAAACGTCTGCCTATATGCAACTACAGAGGGTGTTCCATTTTTAAAAGAACGATTTGCTAACTCTGTAGCTCGCGAAAGAAGCGCACGATTTGAATGATGTTTTATTTATATTCGAAAGAACAACCATTGATTTATGTTCCATGTAAAAAAAAAAAGATTTTTAAATATTTGTGAAATACCTAAATAATACGGGAATTGGTAAAAGATTATGTTTTCAGAATTTCCAAGGAAAAATACTCGTTTACACAATTTTGAAGATAATTTGTTGGTTGGAAGTTGATTTGGAAAAAACACAGCCACATCAACTAATATTTATCAAATTCCCGACGTATCAATGACCCTGTCTGGGGTTTCTTGTTGAGTAATCGGTGGTGTACAGTTCAGCCCATAATTGGAGGCAGTACTAATTGCTACAGGAGCTTACAAAATATTCAGAGGTCGGTGAAAGATATAGGCAGGTTGGAATGAGCTGTTGTCACCTTGCATTTGCATATTTGCATATATAGCTGTTGCATATTGTATATTGAATGGCTTTATCAACGATTCAAAGATCCAAGTAGAACATTGTAGGTTAGTTACACTCACGGACAAACCTCAAGGAAGTTATACCTTCGGCTTTCAAAGGCTCAATAACTTTGAAAGATAATTGATACCCAGTGACCTTTATTGAAGACACGCGATATAACCAAATATGAAAAAAGAAATCCCTCTGTCTCCTTAAAAAATAACAATGCACCGTCGACATCAAAAATTTTCCACTTCCTTAATTTTTTTCCATGAGTGTATTAATAAAATCTGCATCAAGAATTAAATTGATGGAGTGGTTTCAAGAACAATGGTCTGAGTGTCCAGAGAATAAGTTAACAGTAGAAAGAACCAGCAAAATCTTGAAGTCTACATTCAACAATGGAGATGCTAGACAAAGTTCAAATTCAGGGATTTGGTGTTAGATAACAATAGATTAACAATAGATGCAACCAACACGGCGTGAAAGCCATTTAACAAAGGAATTTCTAGGTAACATAACATTGTGATGATATCTAGACAAGAAACTTACAGTGTTGCGTAGAGAATTACGAAAGACAAACTTCAGGATGACACAGCAATTTATTTAAGGCACAGTCTCACCATTTAGAATAGATAAAATATAAGAGAAGCAATGAGGGAAGTTTACCACAGAGTAATAAAATATATAAACATCAATATAAAAAATAATCTGTTAATAAAATAATAAATACTTTACTACATAGCTCTTTCCCTATTGGAGCTGTGACCCACAGCTTGCAAATATTGTAAATACTGACAAGGATCTAACGTGCTTCTGCCAAGGATTTACTAGGAGTCTTGGAACTTTGTCCTTAATAGCTTTACGTCCTTTCTCTTGCGGCTTAAAGAGCAAATTTACAATAGATAACTGTGATATTGAAGTCTACATTAAACAATGAAGTCAGTAAACATGATTCAAATACATTATTTCATCGTTCTGTTGGGAAATTTGTAACACAAATTGTTGTCTACCCTTGCCCTTGGAATATGCGACCAAATTCTGGTCTATTTCTAAGGTGACTAACGTAGTAACGTCACCCATTTTCCAATGAAGAGCAAAAGGGCACAACATATATCTAGACATCCTACAAATATATTGACACGAGATAACTAGATAACAAATTTACAGTAACAACATCAGGTGATGTATTTATCCAACAAGAGAGTTAATGACAGCGTTCAAGTCCATTGTCGCGGTACCTAGGAGATATATAGTCGCAACAACCAGTAATATAGATCTATGAAATAAAGATTAGACGAGAGAGTTCCCCATCCATATTTCCAATTTTTTTTCTTATTTTCCATAGGATTATTCAAATAAAAATCTGTATATATTTACCATGTGTATATAATCTTTCTCCATTTTTACCCCTTTGTATATTTCCCACTTTCATAGGTTTCTCCGTCTTGTAACCCCAAGGAGAATCCTCTGTAAGACCTGTGTGTCTTAATAAAGGCTTTTTTTTGTGTGTGTGCGTGTGTGTGTGTGTGATTAGACGAGAGAGAATTAACGCTAAAACTGAGCGCCATCTATTGCCCGCCTTCTCAAAATAGCGAACCGGAATCGTTGACAAAGCCACAACAACAGATTTAGCAAATTCAGAATGCCTACTTGGAGACCCTAGTTTCAGGCTAACGGCTTTCGTCAGTTCAGAGCGGTCTTTGATTTCATAAGATCCGTACAAGATCAAAGATTCTTCAGATTCTTCAAAGAGATATTTATCTTATAAAATGACCTTCATTTCACTAGTAATATTAAAGTTTACATGCGACATTGGAGTCGCGGTATATCGAAACAACAAAATACACTTAGTACAAATCACTGAGGGGTCGCTATACTACCTTCAGGTTCAATTCTAACCTACACTGTAAATAATCAGTTATAATACGTGGAGTCTCTAAACAGTATCTTTACCTAATGTATTTACTGAAGTAACATCAATCAATGCTATTAAGAATTGTATCTAGATAACAAATTTATACTAAGAACGAACAGTATAATTCTGAAGTTACCAATGATAACAATGGGGTCTCAAGACAACAATCTAGAGATATATATATATGTGGCAATATAATAAGGTGGGAAGAGAAATAATCACACCACAAGTTGGAAGAGGAACCCAGGCAACCAGAGAGATAGAGAGAGAGCCGGGCCCGGCACAGCCGGGCGTCCGTTCGTGTCGCATACAATCCCCAACTGTCTTAAAAGTCCCAAGGTGTTAACGGACGGGCCCCATTTGCCGCCCCTTGGAATGTCGCTGCTGTCTCAAGTGACCGGACTTTACATCCCGTCTCTCTCTGGGCTGTCTCTAGGTTTGCTTTATTATTCCTGGAAAAGTATATATTATGACATATATATGCAATGTCTTCATTTGCTCCTGTATGCCTCAGCACTTCGGTGCCCACGACTGCACACGCCACATTAACATATATATTTATAAAGGGGATATATCATGAATATAGTGTACTATGTCTTTGTAATTAATCGATACTTAATAGGCTTATAATGTCAATTGTTTGCGAAAGAGGATTGTTCAAGGCATAAAAATATGTTTATATAGATATTACTACTCTCCAAAATGCGTATGTCCATATAATATATATATTTCGCTTGAGTAATTCTCAAAAAAGATGTCAGGTTTCTATATAGAAGCAATATAGCCTAATGTGATATAAAGTCGTCTGGTTGATTAAACTGATGGAACCGTTGAAAAAGTTCACCGCTGACGAGCCAAACTTTCCCATAATTTTTCCATCCCAGAAAGGACAATTGCTTTATTTCCATAAGAGGAATTTTCGAGGTAATAGTTTCAAAATTCATTAACAGATATGACGCACTATGTCTTTGAATATATAATTCTTTTGAGGTACTTTATTTTCCATATATAAAATATTATTTACTCAAATTATATATTAAAAGTTCTACATTTATATATCAAACGATATTTAAAACGATCCAAAGACAAAAAAAATAAAAAAAAATAAAAAAAATCCAATGCATCACAAAGAATTAAGCAAAAAAAAAAAGTTTTTGAAAATAATATCTTAAAAGTGCGTAGAATTACTCCCCAAAAAGGGCACATTTGACTTATAGTTGGCATTTGAGAAAAATGGATTGAAATGGGAGGAGGGTATTTTATGCGTTTCAAATGGCGCTGAGGAGAAAGGTTGCAAACGATGCTCCGCCACATCTCGGCTGATAGATGGCGCTTCTTCCGGCCCATTTCCGGTCCCCCCGCCTTTCTATGAACGAGGGGGGAGGAGATAGGAAGGCGCCTCCAGTGCCTTCTTTTATACCGGATTGTCCGACTTCTAAATTTGGTTTGTGTTACTTTCTTTCACACAGCGTAATTCCATATTAAAGAATACAATACACATATTGTATTAGATGCATTAAACAGGACCTTTAGAAGCGGCCGCTGCTTATCATCAAATAGCTCGAATAGTATGGACTCATGGAATTCATGTAATCTTTGCACAAGGGGATAAGAAACAATAATACAATTATAGCAACAAATATCTTTTAAGAAACTGATAATTTATATTATGCTTATTGTACATATTGCCAGACACTTCTTTATTTTTAACACAGTTCTTTTTTCTCGTTTTTTTCTCTCTCTTTCTCATTGTTAACATCGTATGACTATTCTATTCACGGCCTAAAATTATTGTATATATATATGTATAGACAAAGGCATACATGTATGACAGCGTAAGTGTCCCTAGGGGGACATAGCGCTTTAAATGGAAATAAAATACAATTGAAGATTACTTTGTTTATATCGTAGAATCGACAGATTGTAATGTTATTGGAAACTTCTGGTATTTTCTGAAGAGGTGGTCTTTTATTGGAAGTTGATTTGGTCGAGTTAGTTTTGAATATGCAAAGATGATCGATCAGCTTGGTGGCCGCTTTATCAGATTACTCACCAGGTTTTCTTTATTGTTTTATTGATGTTCTTCAGTGTTTTCTCAATCAGCGATAATGATATTCTCACTAAACGTTCTGTGATCTTAATCTAAAGATTGCTATAATGTTCATGATTGATTCTATCCAAATAGGGGTAAACACTATCTGCTTCAATGGCGAATTCGGGTTTGTGATACATATAAACCAACGTTAATGCCCGATGAGACTACTTCTCCTATTTAGTAATCTTTCTCTATGTGTTCACCCTCCTCTTTAAAAATTATAAAGTCACCATGTTATACACTCATGGAAAAAACTTAAGAAAGTGGAATGTCTTTGATGTCCCTGGTCGTCTGTTCATTTTTGAAGGAGACAGAGGCGATTTTGTTCACACTTCGTTATCTCATGTGTATTCAATAAAGGTCACTGTGTGTCAAATATATTTCAGAGTTATTGTCTGAATCCCGATATACATACTGAAAGGTACAACTTCCTTAATTTTTGTCCAAAGTGTATATCTCAACATATATATTGAATCTTTAGATCAAAATCTTTTTTTTTTTTCAAGTTTGGCCGTTCGTCAATTATACTCGTGAAGAAGCAACTTTTCATAATTCCCACTGTGCAATAAGCTTACTGACTGGCCATACTTGGATCAAGAGATAACTCTTGGAGAGCATTCTCCAGATAATTTAACACAGAGACTTTATTTTAAATTCTAAAACATTCAAGGCTTTTCCCCTTGTTTTCAAAGATTCTTCAAACACAGGCTGAATACTAGCTCAGCATCAAAAGTAAAGTACCACTAATTTTATCTAACAAAATTCACAGAACAAGCTTCCAATCTTGTCCCAGTTAGCAAGTTCCTATCCATTACATGTTAATCAGTACATAATTATTACATCTTATACATTCATATATCCAACCTTAGCCTATAAACTGTTGCAGTTAGGTTTTAGTAAGGCGTGGAGCGTGTTGAGTTCGCATTGAACAAATGGAGTGCAGACTGGCAAATAAAATTAATTTACCTACACATTTATATAATTTCTGATGATATGTGCAGCGATTAAATACAGAGATTATATATAAAGAGTTACCCATATTTTTTTCATTAGAAAGTGGCTTTAATTGTAAAGAGTTTCATACCAAATACTTTTTTCATTAAAAACACCGAGAATATCTTCATTCTAGGAAGTTTTTAGATTTAAATAGTTTCGTTTTAAAGACTATTGGAATGATCTAATTATTTTCATTCTAGGAAGTTTTTAGATGTAAATGGTTTCGTTTTAAAGACTTTATTGGAATGATCTAATTATTTTCATTCTAGGAAGTTTTTAGATGTAAATGGTTTCGTTTTAAAGACTTATTGGAATGATCTAATTATTTTCATTCTAGGAAGTTTTTAGATGTAAATAGTTTCGTTTTAAAGACTTTATTGGAATGATCTAATTATTTTCATTCTAGGAAGTTTTTAGATGTAAATAGTTTCGTTTTAAAGACTTATTGGAATGATCTAATTATTTTCATTCTAGGAAGTTTTTAGATGTAAATAGTTTCGTTTTGAAGACTTTATTGGAATGATCTAATTATTTTCATTCTAGGAAGTTTTTATATGTAAATAGTTTCGTTTTAAAGACTTTATTGGAATGATCTAATTATTTTCATTCTAGGAAGTTTTTAGATGTAAATAGTTTCGTTTCAAAGACTTTATTGGAATGATCTAATTATTTTCATTCTAGGAAGTTTTTAGATGTAAATAGTTTCGTTTTGAAGACTTTATTGGAATGATCTAATTATTTTCATTCTAGGAAGTTTTTAGATGTAAATAGTTTCGTTTTGAAGACTTTATTGGAATGATCTAATTATCTTCATCCTAGAGAGTTTTCGATGTAAATTATTTAGTTTTAAGGACTTTTTTATATATTGTGTGTGAAATGAACGAGAATTAGCTTCATTCTAGGGTTTTTATGTAAATATTTTCGTTTTAAAAATACCTTTTCTTCAGCAACCGAGAAATATCTCAATTCTGAAGGGGTTGTTCGTCATGCAAAGTTTCAACTAATTTACATGAACTTATACAGGTTTAAACGAATTTTATCGAATATTTAAAGCTTTTGTTGCTAAGCTCTTGTTGGACGTGTTTAGAGCAAACTCTTACCTATACGATGACTACTGTACAACTGAAGAAAGTATTAAATTTGTCTTTATAAACTTTTAAAAATCCATGTTGCTGAAATGAAGTTGTGTTGCCACATTCGCGAATTTGAAAAATTAGATTATAGTCTCTGTCCTCCTTATAACGTAACTTTGGGGTAATACTGGACATTATTCTGTCCATATAAATGTGATGTGTTCAACATTTTATTCCCTTGTATATCATATGGTCATTTGGAAATTTAAAATATTTTTCTTGTATTTATTTTCAAATATCAATTCTTAACCTTTTGGGCCTTGACTCTCTTTTACAGGAGAATTTGAAGAGCCATTTGCATGCCAGACATTTTGCATTACATTGACTCGTCTCTGAGTCCTAAAAAGAGAGAAAAACAATGTTAGAAAGTATCAAAATGAAAATGACAAGCAGAACTACACTCTATAACAAAAAATCGATGCATCAAGAAGAAGGAGCATAAATCGGCCACCAAATTTCAATCATTTACATTTTTGGTCGAAACATGTTTGTATACGTAGATTCATTATTGCATCTTTTTGAAAATAGATCAATTCATAAAATAAATGATATTTTGATCCATTATATGCCTTTTTAATTAAAGATTAATGTATCTATGATGCATTAGCGCGCCATCTGTTATCAAAATTCAAAACTATTATAGACGCGTATACTTATTTTTAAAATAAAACAATTTCTACTGCCCTTACTGCAATGCCAGGTCCTCCCATTAATTTTTCCATTGCAGTAAGGACAGTAGAAATTGTTTTATTTCAAAAAGAATCATACGCGTCTAAAATAGTTTTGAATTATTGTATCTACACCTATCCCCCGATTTACACGGTAGATACGTTCCTGAGAAAAAGTGTAAATCGGGGGATAGGTGTACACAGAAATAAAAATAAAATGCATTGACAGGTTAAAATATGTAGTCAGCACATAAGCTCGGGATTCCTCGTGAGATGTGTACACAGCGCATGTGTTCAATCACAGTAGCATTTAGTATAGTGCGATAAAAAAAACTTATTTGGAAAACCGTGTAAAAGCGAAAACGTGTAAAACAAGTACCGTGTAAATCGGGGGATAGGTGTATTTTTAAATATCAATTCTAGACCTTTTGGGCCTTTACCCTCTTTTACAGAAGAATTGATTCATAACAACTAACGCTGTGTTTTTAGGAATTAAATCTTGTTGTTGAAGAGAGGATTTCAAGTTAGGAAAGTTTTGAGAATCAGTATTAAGAAATATCTACAAGAAACGTATACCTGGACGATCAAATGATCAAAATGAACAAGATCGAAGTAATGAGAAGTTAGTTGTATGTACAGGAATGTCTATACATAGAGTACAGTACCACAATAGACACTGGGAGCAATACACAATATGGTATATGGTCATTAGTATGATTTATGATATTGGAAATTGGCTGCCATCGCGAGGGAGGGGACAAATTAGATGGGGTCATTACGGTGTTAATTATTAATTGCTAGTTTAATTAGTAGGGTTGTAATTACCACTGATGCTGCTCCTGGGGGTCGTTTGGCTTATGTTACCGACTGTGGACATCGTAGCATTTAGAGAGATCGTCTTACAACAAAATGTATTTTTTATTAAGACACTTTGTTCAAGAAAATAATCCCTTGTTTCAATATCAAGGTAGAAATATCAGGATTCCAGGGATAAGTTTCCTTTATCAAAGTTTTATAATCTCCTTGAGCAAATAATAAAAATCACAAAATCGCGAAGAGAAAAAGTTTCTTTTTAAAACCACTTACATTTAAACCTGTCTATAGCACCCCCTCTTGGGACTCACCAAAATAGGGTGCTATAGAGAGGGGGTGCTATAGACAGGTCACTTTTAATGTAAATCGCATCGTACTACGTATTTAAAATCGGGCGCTATAGACAGATTTAACTGTATTTCATTAGTCTTTAGATTTCAAGCATTTTAGAGTGTTTCTCCTGTAGAAGGGCTTTTGTGCCTGAAAGCTAGAGACTGTTGGTTGGATCGCAATAATTACTCTCTTTTAAAATATAAATCTTCTTTATTAAAGGTGCAAACTAAAGAATTTAGCGTAAAGATAGAAGCTGCCTGACTGGCATTCATAGTTCTTCAAATTATAGATACTTCGGACAGTAAAAAAAAGATTTACTGGCGGAAGTATCTTTAATTTGAAGAAGTAAAGAATTTAAATGAACCTCATTTTCTAAAGATATCTAAGTTAACATTACTGGAAAAATGACATTTCTCTAATAACATTTAAATCTATTACGGAAATATCTTTATTTACGGGGCTGCTAACCAAAATAAAACTATTTTTGAGCCTCAATGGCCGCATAAAGCGGAATATATTCAAAGCACTATGACCAGGCTGGGGAGGCTAGGGACAGGATCTCCGTCAGGGAAGAGGCAGGTTAGGTCGGATATATCTATTACCTCACCTCTCACCTATATACATACACTAGCCGAATGACCCGGGCAACGCCCGTGTTTTACCTGATTGAATGTTTTTATTCAAATACTATTTGTTACAATTATAAATTGGCGCCTTATATAAATGCATATATTAGTTAATAACTATAGCCTATGTGCTTTATCTGTCTATGTACTGATGGCTTCCGTAGGCGTCTCTTACTGGGAAAAAGAAAGAGAGGATTCCATTTGGTTATTAACTAATATATGCATTTATTTAAGGAGCGACCCGCTCCAACACAATAGTTACAAAAACGAAAAAGCGAGGGGGGGGGGGGGGGCAAAGGTGGCGTGATCGTAGCCAACCAATAGGAGGGCGCCATTCCAAAAAAAAAAGCAAACGGTGACAAAGACGAAAACTGATTAAGAGATGAAGAATGACGCTCGTAACTGTATATAGAATCCTCAACACCACAGATTATTACAATCATAGAATAAAAATTAATCATTTAACTATATAACATCCAACAGAGACTTATGTGATATGAATGGTTTTGAAAAGAAACTTATACCCGGAACCCTGATATTTCTACCTTGATAAGATATTTTGTATTACATTGACTCGTCTTAGAGTCCAAGAAAGACAGAAAACAATGTTGGAAAGTATCAGATAGAAAATGACAAACAGAACTACACTCTATGACAAAAGAATCGAAACATCAAGAAAGAGTAGCATAAATCGGTCACCAAATTTCATTCAATTTCATGTTTGGGTCGAAACGTCTTTGTATACGTGTATTCTTATAAATCGCACAACTCCTTCTTGGTGCGTCACTCTTTTTTTTTAATAGAGTGTATATATAATAACCCTTATGCTCAAAACTGGGCAACTCTGTGCTTCACTTCCATCAATAATTGACAATATGACCCAGAATAGGTATATTGCTACGGCGTTTTATGGTTTCCACAAGTCCATATCTCAGAAGAAGGCCAAGTGATACTCACTCCTCACTTTCTTACTGCTACTCTTTTTGTGATGTTTTTCTTGCTTCCCTCTTTCTTGTTTTTTCTTTCTTTTTCTTCTGTCTATATCGTTATTTCCTTTGTCTCACTGCTTTGTTCTTATGCATAACTCTGGTGAATCCTGTATAGGGTCAGTGACCCTAAATAAAGGCTTTTTGTTGTTGTTGTTGAGTGTATATATAATATCTTGGTGTGTGGAGAGGCATAAAAAACACTGTAAGTT
The DNA here is from genome assembly GCA_030710605.1 of Cordylochernes scorpioides. NCBI lineage: Eukaryota > Metazoa > Arthropoda > Arachnida > Pseudoscorpiones > Chernetidae > Cordylochernes > Cordylochernes scorpioides. The sequence goes on along the minus strand of CP092875.1, from coordinate 65,953,306 downwards.
TTTCAGTAATCTTTTTATTTTACAACGATCTCTTCTCTATCTCTTCTTAGACAAATAGATATTAATTGAAGTCATATAAAATTCGATACATATTATATATAAAATATGAATCTCTGTGTAATAAGTTTATTCTGTTTATTTTCGATATTTATAGGCATTCTGCGCTTGTTTCGGGATTCTTTCCCACGACCTATGGTATCGCCAGAATATCGCCCGTTGAAGAAAGCAAGTTTGAAAACTCGCGGTTAAAGTAAATATAAGAAACTTATAAAGACAACGATGATCTCTCCATTCTCTGTCGAAGTAGAAACATAAGTAAAGAATGAACTCAGTAATTACATGAACTCAGTAGAATTTAGTTTAAATATATACGGATAAAAGATTACATGAGGAGCTTCTTTTTAGATTTATTGCGAGCTTTCCTACCTTTCGGTTCTTCTACAGGCATGGATAGCATGAATATACTAACACCGAAAGGTTCTAAAGCTCGGAATAAATCTAAAAAGAAGCTCCTAATGTAATCTTTTATCCGTATATATATATACTAGACGAATGACCCGGGCAACGCCCGGGTTTACCCGATTAAATGTTTTATTCAAACACTATTCGTTACAATTACAAATTTGGCGCCGTGGATGTCACTCTTGTGAATCGTCCCGCTCCAAACTTTAGTCAGATTAGTTACGATATACACATGTGTAAATCTTCAAATCGAGCGAGCGTCTATAAATATCTCGATTTAGATCAAGTATTCTAATTATTAAGCGAACACTATTATTAATAAACTTTTGAGAAGATATCGATTTTAAACGTATTTATAACCTTGATAGAGGGCGCTGTTCGTGAGCTAAGTAGAATAAATTGAATATATATTTTTAATATTTAATTTATATATAATTTAAAATAGCCTATCGTTTTCCTCGTACTTTTTTTACCTATGTATGGAAATCTTGGTACTGTAAAAAAAAACTTTGCTTCAATAATTAAAAAAAAAAAACACCCATGCTAAGTTTCGAACCAAGGTTGTGGAAATACGAAGCCGCAAACCTAACCATTAAGCTACGCTTGACATTATAAATATTCGCATGCAAAGCTATTTCAGGCCTTACATATTTCTAACGACCTTTTTGAAATAGGTTTTTGAAACATGGAAATCATAATACTTCAAAAAAATAGAAATAGAGTGAACACAAATAAAACGTACCAAATATTTCGAATTAGAGCAGTTATTTTAAACGGCGAATTAGATCAGTTATATATAAAAATGAAAATATATAATAAAACCTACCAAATATTTCAAATTAGAGCAGTTATTATATAAATATTTATATTATATGTGTTAATAAGCGAACTATTATTAGTTATTTTAAACGGCGAATTAGATCAGTTATATCTAAAAAGAAAATATATAAATAAATAAAACCTACCAAATATTTCAAATTAGAGCAGTTATTATATAAATATTTATATTATATTTATGAACGGAAAAATATGTCCAGGGTAGCCTAGTGGTCATGGCATCTGCCCGGTAAGCGGAAGGTCGTGGGTTCGATTCCCATCCCTTGACATTTTTTTTATTTTATCCATTCTGACCAAAATCTATCCGTGAACTTCACACAGACAGAATAAGGCAATTATATCTCTATATATATAAAAGTCAATTTCTGTCTGTCTGTCTGTCTGTTTCGCGATAAACTCAAAAACTACTGAACCAATTGGTACCAAATTTTGCATGTCGCTTTTTATAAACCTGAGGAAAATTTTCGGCTGCATTTTGATTAGTATTTTTGGCTATTTCTTTTTTTCATTAGAAGAACTTTTTTTTTACGCGGACTAATCCGGAATGGAATGAATACCTAAATATGGCCATTTTTTTAAAGCATCGGTGGTTCAGTGGTAGAATGCTCGCCTGCCACGCGGGCGGCCAGAGTTCGATTCCCGGCCGATGCATTTTTTAAAACAATTTTTAAAACTCATTTATATTATATCTTCTATATATATTGTTGCACCAGGTTGCGGCTTGGCAGACTCTTCAGCCTGGATTCTCTCCTGTGCTGGGTCTTGCATCTTACCAGAGCGTGTTTCAACCATCCTACAAATTTATAAAAGGGAATAACGAGATAAGTCTTCTTTAAGTAGCCACCAGGATCCTTTTCTTTATTTTCTCACATCAAAGAGAGCAGTGAAGTCACACGTGTACCTAAATACAAATGATGACAATCTAAATAATCTGTGTTTTAAATAAATATCATAGAATATTTTATATAAAAATAAATAAATATATAATTTAAATTTCAAATATATTAAAAATAATATAAGAAATACGCCATTAATCATGATGTAACACTTCCCCCTCTCCAGAGGTCGTCACGTCCTCGTGAGTTACCTCATCAATTCTCTCAAAATAGGGTTTGAGTCTTGAGACATGGACAATCAATGGGTCTTGGCCAGGATTATCTTTTGGCTCAATTAAGTAATTTACGTTAGACAGCTTCTTTAATATTCTATATGGGCCAAAATATTTTCTCAGTAGTTTCTCACACTTTCCTATTTTCCTAATTGGTGTCCAAACTGCTACTAATTCTCCTGGTTCGTAGCTTCTTTCCATGTGTTTCTTGTCATAGTTCTTTTTCATTCTTTCTTGAGTCTTTATTGTGTTGTTAATAACTAATTTTCTTGTTCTGTTTATTTTGTCTAAGTGATGTTTTATGTATTCATCATAATCATCTTTGTCAATGTCCACCGAGATATTCCTGTCGTCCAAAAGAGACGTGGGTTCTCTTCCAAACATCAGGAAAAAGGGAGAATATCCTGTGGTTTCCTGAATTGTAGTATTGTAAGCGTGAGTGATGAATGGGAGTATTTCGTCCCAATTTTTCTGATCAGTGTTCACATACATACTGAGCATATTGATCAATGTTCTATTTAACCGCTCTGTCAATCCATTAGTCTGGGGATGATAGCTCGTTGTGAAGCAATGTTTAATCTTGCACGTTTTCATCACCTCTTTCATTAAATTACTGGTAAATTGAGAGCCTCTGTCACTAATAAGATATTGTGGGGCTCCGTGCCGAAGAAAAATATCCTCTACTAGAAATTTAGAAACTTCTTTCACTGTTGCTTCCGAGACTGCTCTTGTTTCTGCATATCTAGTGTAGTAGTCCGTCAGCACGATTATCCATTTTTTCCTAGATGGTAGTGGACCAACAAAGTCAATTCCAATTCTTTCGAAAGGAAAGTTGGCTGGGGGGATGGGCTGTAGTAGTCCAGAAGGTAATTGGTTTGAGCCTTTCCTACTTTGGCAAAGGTGACACGTCTTAACGAATTCTGAGACATCCTTTAGCATGGATGGCCAAAAGTATTTACTCTTTATTCGGTACATGGTTCTGGCGACGCCCAGATGGCCATTCGACATATTATTGTGATATTCTTTCATAATTTCTCTCTTTTTATTCTCTGGAACCACAAGCAACCACGCCCTGCCTTCAGGGTTCGGGTTTTTCTTAAAGAGGCATCCATCTTCTTCTTTAAAGTTTTGCGCAATTGATCGCCTGCTTCCATTAAGGTTTTTCTTAACACTTTCGATAAATTTATCCTCTTCGTCTGTTATTTGATTTAAAAATGCCTTTCAAAATCCTCATCCCAATCAGTTTCTGGTAAGGGCCCCCTAGATAAGCCATCGGCGTCCAGATGCTTCTTTCCCGATTTATGTATTATATCGAAGTCATATTCTTGAATTTTCAATGCCCATCTTGCCAATCGACCTGTTGGATCCTTCAAGTTTTTGAGCCAGCATAAGGCGTGATGGTCTGTTACTATTTTAAAGTGTCTTCCATAAAGGTAGGGTCGTAATTTTGACATTGACCAGACAACGGCCAGACATTCTTTTTCAGTGGTTGAATAATTTTGCTCCGCTTTACTTAGGGTACGACTCAAATATGAGATCACCTTCTCTTCACCACCGATGTCTTGGACAAGTGTTGCACCTATGCCGATGTTGGACGCATCAGTATGAACATAAGTAGGTGCATTTGGATTGAAGTGACCTAAAATTGGTGGACTTAATAGTGCTGTTTTTAGGGTTTGAAACGCTTCCTCTTGTCTTTCTGTCCAGGTAAATGATACACTTTTTTTTATAAGGTTGGTCAAAGGGTCAGCAATTTTTGAAAAGTCTTTGATAAATTTTCTATAATATGAACACATTCCCAAAAAGGATTGTACTTCTTTGACCTTTTTGGGCCGAGGAAAATTTCTGACAGCTTTGATGTTATGTTCCGCGGGTTTTATACCATGTTTGCTCGTTATATAGCCGAGAATCTCCAATTCTTCAAAAGCAAATCGGCATTTTTTGTCGTTTAACCTTAAATTAGATTCACGAAAACATCTAAAAACAGCTTCAAGTCTTTTGAGGTGCGTTGGAAAATCCGGGCTATATATGATAACATCATCCAGATAACACAAACAAATTTGCCATCTCAGATTTCCAAGCATATTCTCCATATTTCTCTCAAAGCTAGCAGGCGCGTTACAAAGTCCAAAAGGCATCACGTTGAATTCATATAAACCATGCGCTGTAGTGAAAGCTGTTTTCTCTTTGTCTCTTTCTTCGACTTCAACTTGCCAATATCCAGATCTGAGGTCTATTGCTGAGAAGTGTGTAGATCCTTGGAGAGTATCCATAACTTCGTCTATTCTAGGGATCGGATATACATCTTTTACTGTCACATTATTCAGTTTTCTGTAGTCCACACAAAATCTGTATTTACCATCTCGCTTCTTGACCAATATTACTGGAAAAGACCAGGGGCTAGAAGATGGCCTAATTATGCCTTCTGTAAGCATCTCGTCAATTTGCTCTTTTATAATATCTCGTTCTTTAGCACTTACCCGGTAAGGCTTGTGTTTAATTGGCTTCGCGTCTTCTGTGTCTATCCGATGTTTTGCCAAATTGGTTCTCCCTAATCTCGATGAAAAAAGATCTCCATACCTTTCTAAAACTTGTTTTAACTCCTTCTGTTCCTTTGGTGAAAGATTTTCGTTTATTTGGAATCTAGGTTCTTCGTTCTTTTCTACCTCTCTTTCTCGACTCACATTTATTTTCGCTGGACTACTTCCAAAAGCCAATGTTTGGTTTTTCATTATTTTTAACGGTCGAGGATACGGATTAGTTATCCAGATGTGTGTTTCCCTATTTATAACATTGATCAAGCTTCTTGCTAGACGAAGTCCATTTGTTTGAAACATTTTGCTGCTCTCCTCGATAATATATTCTCCATCCTCTGTTTCTACCAATTCCTTGATCAATTTCATGGAACATTCCGGTACAATGGAATCCTTGGCACTCTTTATTTTCAACATTTCAAAATTGATTTCGTCATGATTATTCGTCAAATCATATTTTATAGTTTCTTGCTTACAATCTATTTTTGCGTTCATTTTCTTAAGGAAATCTCTCCCAAGAATTAATGTCCGTAAATGCGTTTTCAATATCACAAAGTTGTGTGATAATGTTTCGTCATCAATTTTTATATTTAAAAATATACTTCCTACCATGTCCAATTTTTTTCCATCGGGTCCTGCACAAATTTTTGCGAGTTTACTTATACCATGGCCTGTATCGAGGGCCGTTCTGAGGTCGACCACTGAGAGGTCAGCACCTGTATCAACCAAAGCATCAAAAGTCCCTATCTTGTCCACATTAATTTTTAATTTGTATTTAGGGTCCAACTTCTTGATTCCGTTTATGGTCGACTTGCTTTGATTGACAGATTCAGGCGCGACGCTTAGTTTAAATCTTCCAACACGGAATATCTATTCCGGGTAGGAATATTTGTCTGTGTGCTATGACATACATCAGCATAAAGCCGAGGTCCTGATTTCTCTGATATTTCATTCATTTGGCATTTTCTTCGACCTTCTCTTGGGTATCTGCTGGATCCTCTTCTAGGATTCTTATAAACTTGACCCTACAATAACGGGCCACGTGCCCTGGCTTGTTACATTTAAAGCAGATTGGTCTTCCATCTTCCGTCCTATTTTTGCTCACTTCTTGGCTTTTATTGTAAGTGTTTCTCTGAAGGTTTGGTTTCGGCACAAAGTTAGGATTATAAGGACGTCTAGGGGTAGAGGGCTGGGGAAAGTTGTTTCGATACTGTCTGGGGGTAGGAGGGGAGTCGTTCTTGTAATTATTGGAAACAGGGGCTTGGGGCCTGGAAGTGGTCTGGTAGTTTCGTGCGGCAGTCGGCGGCACGTACCTCGATTGTTGTTGGGGTCTAGAATAGCGTGGACCGTTATATAGGTTTCTGGATTTCTCCACATGTTCCCGATACTTCTTTTCAAAAGAATCCATTTTCTTGCACACGACAAGAAGGTCATCGGTCGTTTTAGGAGGGTTCAGGTAGAGCGCGAATGAGTACTCTTTTTTCAGTCCTCCAATAACATGTTCAATTTTTGTTTCTTCTTCCATTGCGGGGTCAACCTTGTTGCACAACACTAGAATGTCTTCCGCGAACCTGATTGCTGGTTCATTCCAGTGTTGCATTCTGTTGAGCTTCATTCTAAGTTCTTCTTTATTCGCGTCCAAAGAAAAATCCTGAATGAGGCGGATTTTAATATTTTCCCAGCTCGTGAAACTAGCTTTGTGTAAATTCAACCAGGTTTTAGCGCTTCCCGTCATGTTCATGGCGGCATAACGAGAGATAATGTAGTCTGCCCAATGGTACAAGAAGCCAATTTCTTCAAGAGATTCAATCCATGGGCGAGGGTCTTCCGTTCCATCATACTTGGGGATGTCGATGTTGGGATTCAGGACAACTGGGTCGGAACTAGCATCTCTACCAATTGTTGCACCAGGTTGCGGCTTGGCAGACTCTTCAGCCTGGATTCTCTCCTGTGCTGGGTCTTGCATCTTACCAGAGCGTGTTTCAACCATCCTACAAATTTATAAAAGGGAATAACGAGATAAGTCTTCTTTAAGTAGCCACCAGGATCCTTTTCTTTATTTTCTCACATCAAAGAGAGCAGTGAAGTCACACGTGTACCTAAATACAAATGATGACAATCTAAATAATCTGTGTTTTAAATAAATATCATAGAATATTTTATATAAAAATAAATAAATATATAATTTAAATTTCAAATATATTAAAAATAATATAAGAAATACGCCATTAATCATGATGTAACAATATAAAAATGAATGTTTGTATGTTTGTTTGTTTGTTTGTTGGTTTGTATGTCCGGTATACAAATTCGCAGTAGGTCACTAATTCAAACAAAAATTTCCATACATAGGTAAAAAAAATACGGGGAAGACGATAGGCTATTTAAAAAATATATATAAATCAATTATTAAAACTATATATTATTAGTCAGAAATGATGATGACGATATTGCTGTATCATGTAAGATTATCAGATACAAAATTATATCGGGAAAAATTCCAAAAAGCAGAGACCACGGGTGAAACCAGCTCATTATTTTGTACGCAGGAACAAAATTCTAACACAAAAAACATTCATTCGAGCAGAAAACAAAAGCCAGATCATCTTTCTATAAAAATATCGCTTCTCAGACACAAAGTTTGGAGCGGGACGTTTCACAAGAGTGACATCCACGCCGCCAATTTATAATTGTAACGAATAGTATTTAAATAAAAACATTTAATCGGGTAAAACCCGGGCGTTGCCCGGGTCATTCGGCTAGTATATATATATGTTATGAATATTTTGTGTTGTTGTTAGATTAGGCTTGATAAGACAAAGGATCGATAAGATAAAGGGTTGAGGTGCAGTCGTGATAAAAAAAGATAATTATTTACCGTCAAGTAGCTTTTATTTTCAATTACTTGAGGAAAGATTACACATTTGTTAGTTTCACATTATATAGAATTTATAATTTAATCCTATATTAGTGATTTAAAAGGATTGATTGGTTAACTACGCATATTTACAACAAAATTATACAACTAAAAACTAAACAACTAAAACTGAAAGTCTTTCTAAAAACGATGATAACCAAAATAAAAATATCAATGAATAAAATAAAATATATATTTTTTAAAATATAGAAATATATGAGGTTTTAGATTATATAATATTTTTAGATTATATAATATTTCCCCCCTGTGAAAAGATTATAAAAAATTAAAATTTTAAAATAAAATTGGTAATTAAAAATAATTAATTAAACGAAATCAATAAATCTTTATAAATAATTAAAATGAAACAATAAAAATCAATACGCACATTTTTTCAAAATAAACAAAAGAAAGTTTGTTTACAAATAATTTATATAATTATGAAATTATAATAAAAGTTTATATAAGAAGTATTATAAGAAGTATATGTGAAAAATGGATATGAAGCAAAAAAGGTATTTAAAATTTGAGTAATTTTGAGATTATGCTAGGTATACTTCAAAATATCAAAAGCAGTAGAAAATGTTATTTTTACATGGTTGAGTAATGAAACGCTAAAAGATGTATGGAGTGACATTAAGTTATTTGTGAAGGCTTAAGAATTGGTGCTGATATTTGTTCTTCATTGTCCATGTCCAAAATATGGCCTTCCTGTAAAAAACATGGTTTATCATCAATATCTATTAACTTGGTGTTAGAATTTTGATTTGCTATTAAGTCATTTTCTATGTTAGTGCTATAGTGAAAAAAAAATCTGTTTCTGGGTAAAATAATTTAAGTTTATTAGAGTGTATAATTTCTGTTTGTTTTCTTTGGGGTAAATTGGGTTTATTAATTTCATATGTGACTGGAGAAAGTTGTTTTAAAATAGAAAATGGGCCTATATATCTTTGTGTTAATTTACCAGTGTTTGGATAAATAAAAGTTTTTACTAATACCTGATCTCCTTCTTTAAAAATGGGTTCTGGGTGTTTAATATCATAAAGTTGTTTGCTGTGTTCATGGGATTTTATGGTTCTTTCAATGGCTAATTTTCTTGCCTTTTCTATTGGTGTATGTGTTTCTGTGTCATGTTCTATATACTGTGGTTGTATTCCATAGTATAAGAATTTAGGAGTAAAACCTGTTGTGGTATGTACTGTTTCATTATAGCTTTCAGTAATTTTAGGAATATATTTTGTCCAAGGAATCTTTAAATTAGCATTATATTCACATCTTAGCCTATTAATGATAGTGGAATTTAGTCTTTCTACTTTTGCATTTGTTTCTGGATGATGGGAACTGGTGAGTAGATGCTTAACATTATTTCTTTCTAAAAAGTGTTTAAATTTTCTGCTAAGAAAAGCTGCATTTCTGTCAGTTATTAATATTTCTGGTTTATTAATTTGGAATAAATTTCTTAAACAAGTTATATAGGAATCAGTTGATACAGATTTTGTTGGAAAAGCCCAAAGGAATCTACTATGGTGATCTACTATCATATGGATACTGTGTCTTGTTGTCCCATAATTATGTAACCCGCCCAATGTATCTAGAGAAAAAATGTGATTTGGGTGTGTAGCTATTGGCATCTGTTGTAGTGGTCCATAAACAATTCTGTTATCCCTAGACTTGTTAAACTGGCAAGTTTCACAATGTTTGGTGTAATTAGCAATATCCCTAGTCATATGTGGCCAATAATAGTGTGGAGAAATTATTTTAGTCATTTGAGTTGTTCCAATATGTCCATGCTTTGTATGTACTTTGCTTAATAATTTGTGTCTTAGTGTTTGTGGTACATAAGCTCTTTTAAAACCCTTCTTGTTAATCATATAAAGGCCATTTTGAATTTTAATTTTAGCACTACTAATTTGTTCTGTGGATTGGTGTTCTTTTTTAACTCATTATATGTTAGGTAAAATGAGACAGGTGCTCTTGACAGCATGTCTGCTTCTATATTATTTAATCCTTTAATATGTTTTATGTCAAAGCTATATTGAGATAGGATTAAGGACCATCTAAATAATCTACCTTGTGGGTTTTTTACATTTTTGATCCATTTTAAAGGTAAGTGATCAGTGTGCAAGGTAAAATGTATGTTGTGTAGGTATGTATGAAACCTTTGTACTGAATTAATGATAGCTAATGTTTCAATTTCTGAGGCAGTATAATTCTGTTCATATGGGTGAAGTTTTCTTGAAAAGTAACCTATGGGGTGTAAAATGCCTTGTTCATCTGGTTGTTTAAGAACTCCTGCTACTCCTAGACTTGACGCGTCTGTGAATAAATGACATGGTTTTGATGGGTCATAAATATATAGTACAGGTTGTGATATGAGTGAATTTTTAAGTGTTTGGAAGGCTTGTTCATGTTTCACACTCCATAGCCAAGGAGCATTTTTTAACAAAAGTTCATTCAAAGGTGCCCTAATTTGCGCATAATGGGGAATAAATTTATTATAAATATTTATGGTGCCTAAAAATCTCTGTAAGGTTTTAATATTATATGGTCTATTTAATTTTAAAATTGCTTCAATATTTGTGTTATTTGGTGTATATTTTCCTGAGTTAATAGTGTATCCTAAAAATTGTATTTCTTTTTGTAAAAATTTGCACTTATTGAGATTCAGCTTTATATCCTCTTGTTCGAATATACCTAATATGTCATCTAAATGTTTAATGTGTTCTTCATAAGTTTTAGAGTGTATAATAATATCATCAAAATAATTTAAGGCATAGTGTATATTATGCTTAGTGAAAACTGACTTCATAATCCTTTCAAATTGTGAAGGTGCATTTTTTAGACCATATGGAAGTCTGTTCCATTCATAACATCCTAATTGTGTTACAAAGGAAGTTTTATGTCTATCTTTTTCATCTATGGGTATATGCCAGTATGCATTTTTAACATCTAGAATAGTATATATTTTTGACTGTGATAACCTATCTATAATTTGTTCTATAAGTGGAATTGGGGTATGTTCTGGAACTGTGGGGTGATTTGGGTTATCAGATTTTTTATTCACTAATAATGCAGGAGAACTATAGGGGCTAGATGAGGGTCTAATAATATCATATTTTAATAATTCAGTTATTTGTTTTTGTATTTCAGCATTATTGTAAAAAGATGTCCTATATGACTTTTGTGCTATGGGAATATTATCTAAAAGAGATATGCAAATTGGGTTAGTCTTTATGTGTCCTATATCAAAATTGTGTTTAGAGAAAACATTCCTATATTTATGCAATATATCTGAAATTGTTTGATTTGAGAAATTTGGATTAATATCTACTTTACTAAAGTCTAAATATGAATTATAATTTGTTATAGAGTACGGTTGTCGCATACTGTGAAATGAGTTAGAATCAATAATGGGATTTGAAGTAGGATTTATAAGTTTAACATTTGTAGTTGGTATATCAAAAGAATTGAAATTACACAATGGGTTAATATTTAAAAGAGATGAATTTTTAACATAGTATGGGTCTGGAATACATAGGGTAGTGGCATATGACTTCTGATTATCAGTTTTTGGATTAAAAGAATACAATAATTTATAATTTTGGAAAAGAAGGTTTTTTGAAAAATCTATTTGTAACTTAAATAAATGAAATGTTGGTAAACCTAAAATAATATATTCTATTGGACTATCACAAAAAAAAAAACATTTCTTGATACTTTGTAATTTTACCTAAGCTAAGCCTAACTAATATTTTGTATAATGGGTAAGTAAATCCTTCTACCTGGCCTATTCTTTCTTTTGGGGAATTATCTAATATTTTATAATAAATATGATTTAAGTATTTTAAAGGGATAATAGATATGCATGATGCAGTGTCAAGTACACAGGGTAAAGATATTTGATTAATAAATACAGAGAAAAGTAATAATGTTCTACCTGGGTTGATGCGCTTCGGATGATTACTGTTCTTAAGTGGGCAGTCTCTATGGAAATGGAACTGGTTGGGTAGCTGGTGAGATGCACATATCTTGCAGGGGTATGGAGGCTGGCTCATTGATTTGTGGGGTTCTTGCTGGTGGTGAGTTGCTGCTGCTGTCCTGGGAAAAGGCTGGTATTGATGAGCTTTGGAGGAGTTGGAGTTAAATCTTTTTACTGGAGTGCTTGTACTGGTAGAGGGTTGTTGGGGTTCTTCTTCTTTATTTGTTGATAATTTTAATTGGGTTGTGATTTTATACCATTCTGAAGGTTCTTGTACTCTTGCAGCAATTAGATATTTTTTAGGTGATCTGGCATTCCATCTGTAAGTGCTTCTAGTAAAAGTGTTTTTTTCTAGGTTTAGTTTTTTGGCTAAAGCAGATTTTTCTTTAAAATATTGTTCCAGATCATCTTTATCATTATATTTTAAATTTAGAAACCTACTGAATAAATTAGAATCTTTAATTGTGAAATATGATGTTAATTTTTGTTCAATTTCCCCCCAATTATATATATCTTGTAGTTCTTCTATGTAATAACTGAATGCTTCTCCCTCGAGATAATTTGAAATATTATTTAGTTTAAAATCTTCATCAAGATGTTTCTGTAAACATTTTTTGTTAAAGAATTTGAGCCAAGATATTATGTCTAAATTTTGACCATTAAATTTCGGTATTTCTATAGTATTTGGATTTGGCGTCATGGCATGTTCTACATTCCTTTGTTTGCGAGACATTTTGTAAAAATAGTTTTATGAAATTTGAATAATTTATAGAGCAATTGGGTTGAAAATTTAGGTAATCCTGTCGGCTTATTGTTATGAATATTTTGTGTTGTTGTTAGATTAGGCTTGATAAGACAAAGGATCGATAAGATAAAGGGTTGAGGTGCAGTCGTGATAAAAAAAGATAATTATTTACCGTCAAGTAGCTTTTATTTTCAATTACTTGAGGAAAGATTACACATTTGTTAGTTTCACATTATATAGAATTCATAATTTAATCCTATATTAGTGATTTAAAAGGATTGATTGGTTAACTACGCATATTTACAACAAAATTATACAACTAAAAACTAAACAACTAAAACTGAAAGTCTTTCTAAAAACGATGATAACCAAAATAAAAATATCAATGAATAAAATAAAATATATATTTTTTAAAATATAGAAATATATGAGGTTTTAGATTATATAATATTTTTAGATTATATAATATATGTAGTATATTTTTGATGTTTATTGTAATCCCATCCCTATATAAAACTATGTATCAACCTTGTAAGATGTGTCACAATAAAGCAAAGAGGGAGGTAGACCAACGACGCCATAGATCAAACTATCGCAACCAAAACCAAACTATAGAAACCAAAATCAATCCATCGAAACCAAAACCTGAGATGAAAGGCTAGACACCGAGGCGCGCCGTTACGCCTGAGCAAACAAACAGCTTGACCAGCAGCCAATGAGATTCAAGGCCAGGTAGACGGCTGAGAGTGGCTATATATAGGGGTCGTTAGAAAGTTTCGTCAGTCAGATAGTTGGAGATTTAGATAGATAGTTAGTAGTTGTTTCCAGAGCGACCCCGTTACAGTCGGTCGGATCCCTCACCCCTATCCGCGATGTAGGGCATCCGTGGCGTCCGGGTCCGCTATCTTCGTCCGTGGTCTGCCTCTTCCTCTTGGAGTTACCATCTAGACCTGCCTCTGTCTCTTGTTGTCCCAGTGCGGGAATACCATCACACATCCACGACCACGACTGCACCCAGCACATTCCACATCGGGTTTACTACATATATATATATAGAGATATAAGTAAAGAATCTCTTCTCCCCGACTTGTGTTTATACTTCTATAAGAAATTTATTGTGAAAGGATTTATCTTTCATATTGATATATCAGTGGTTTAAACAACAATATTCCCATCGTAATTTACTATCAGTTATTAAATTACATTTAATTGCCATCTATAGTTAAATTTTTACACAAATAAATTTACTGGCAATACGCTTCTTTTAAATATCATCAAATATTATCTCTACAGACCTTACTGCAATGATATGAGTTATTGAATGAGAGGGCTTGGCTCATCAGTAGTGAACCCTCTCAGCGGTTTCGCCAAATTAATCTCTAGACCGCTCTACTATTGTATTGGACTGGTTTTGTTATATACCCTGCATTTTCTATGGAAGGCAGCTTAGGGGTGTTTAGTGAACTATGGACATATGGACACTATCATTTATGGTGAAAATAATAACAAAATTGGTAGTTTTCCTAATTCCTATTTACATATCTGCTCTCTCTCTACTTTCAGAATTCTCTATAAATTTTATCACAATAGTTAGGGCTTATTTAGTATACTATTTTAACACAAATTGGAAGTTGAATTTACGAACAAACGAGATTTTCTTACACTTTCTGGCTAAAACGTTTGTTCGATGTTTCTATTGTTTATAGCCAGTATCGTCCTGTTGTAATTGAAGACGAGGGATGTGTGAGGTTCTGGAAACACAGAATCCATATACGCCAACGTCGACACCGAGGGGGGGCACGCAAACCGCCAATCACTGCGCTGGAAAAACAACGCAGACGTCATTTCTAACCAAACGACACCTGCTTGGCTAATTGGCCATCTGGCTCCACGGAATTATTTACTCTGTGTGTCAATTGATAAATGATCGGTAAATTGGGCAGCTGATTTAATATACTGGCTGTCGTGTGGAGGGAGTTCTTGCATTTAATACGTTCACTCTGGGAGACTAGCTGATTTACCTGAATTATTGTCTGTCGCTCAACTTAACTGCATTGCAAATAAACCTCCCACAAACGTCCACTTTGTAAGATAAAAATGACTTGAACTGATCTAATCTAACCTACAATAGAATACCATCTTCCTCTGGGGGTGACCAGAAGTATCTATATATTTCAGGTGGTCTCTTATGGGGAGGTTATACGAAATTAAAGAATCTTTAAATAAATGTGGTGGTTATCTCCTTAAATGGAGTAATTTGGTACGTTTCCTGTTGATAGGGACATCTGAGGCTAATAAAGGTAGGAATACGACTTTGTCTCTTTGCCTGTTAGCATTTAGCTGGGCTTAGTAGGATGTCCTAGGAACAAATTGTTATGTAATTAAAATAAGTAAGAAGGAAGAATTCGTAACTAATTTAACTTTGCATATTATTTATTATTAATAGCAATTATACAAATCAAATCTTGGTATATATTTTAAGTGAAAACAACAAAAACTAATTATTATATACAAGTTCCTTTTCAAACACGAGTTCATCTATAGCCATTGTTACTCTGTGTAATATTCCAACACATATGATCTCCCAGACCTTTCGGTTCTTCTGTTCTTTTATATGAGGATTGTATATGATTGTTTTGGATGAAAATATATTGCCTTGTCATCTTGACGTTTGCCTCTTCTAATTCTTCTTTCTACGGGTCTTGACAAAATTTAGGGTAATGGAGAAATAAAAATGAGTTCATGAAGTTCAGTGACAGTGTACATTCATGGAAAAAACTTAAAGAATTTGTACCTTTTAGTATATATATAGGGATTCAGACAATAACTCTGAAAGATATTACAGTGACCTTTATTGAAGACACACGAGATAATAAAATGTGAACAAAATTCCCTCTGTATCCTTAAAAAATAACAAATAGATGACCGGCGACACATCAAAATATATAACTTCCTCAAGTTTTGTCCATGAGTATAGAAAAATATGTTTTTTCGTTATTTTTAAATATAGAATTTTTCAGAAGAAGGTGTCGCGCAAAACCTATTCTATCATATATTGTGCAGTTATCACACGCAGATCAACTCGGATATACACAAGTGGAGTTCATTTCTCTCTCAACTTCGCAAAGAAACAATAATGAGATATTGAGTTCGAACGGCACAATGTGACCGGCCCAACCCATCAATCCCGGCGGTCCAATCAATATTTTGGTGGGGCGTGATAGGTCGGTTTGTCCTCTCCATTTGCTTCAATGTTGGTTTTGTGTTTATCTCTATGCTGTATCCTCTCGTGTCTTTATTCATATGTGCTCAAATTCCTTCCAATTTGGGTTATAGGGTTTTTGAAATCTTTGCAAATCTTGGGTCCGAAGACCTTTCCATCCTTGTCAATGGAAGAGCTAAGCATATGTATTGGTTTCAAAGAGTATTCCATCCATGTTAATGGAAGAGCTAACTGTATGTATTGGTTTCAAAGACTATTCCATCCTTGTCAATGGAAAAGCAAGACGTATGTAATGGTTCCTAAGACCATTCCATCCTTGTCAATGGAAAAGCTAGACGTATGTAATGGTTCCTAAGACCATTCCATCCTTGTCAATGGGAGAGCTAGCTGTATGCATTGGTTTCAAAGACCATTCCATCCTTGTCAATGGAAGAGCTAGCTGTATGTATTGGTTCCGAAGACCATTCCATCATTGTGAATGGAAGAGCTAGCTGTATGCATTGGTTTCAAAGACCATTCCATCCTTGTCAATGGAAGAGCTAGCTGTATGTATTGGTTCCGAAGACCATTCCATCATTGTGAATGGAAGAGCTAGCTGTATGCATTGGTTTCAAAGACCATTCCATCCTTGTCAATGGAAGAGCTAACTGTATGTATTAGTTTCAAAGACCATTCCATCCTTGTCAATGGAAGAGCTAACTGTATGTATTGGTTCCGAAGACCATTCCATCATTGTCAAGGGAAGTTTTAATTTTATATGTGATGAGTCTGAAGTCCATTTCATCCTTGCCAAGGTTCAGTACAAATTTTCTATATTGAAATTGGAAAATCACAAGACTCTGATAGCTCACGACCATTGATCATAATAAAGAAGAGCATTATAATTGAATAGCTGCAGTGTTTAGGGATAATTGTTATTTCTGAACTCTCCCTCTTTCTGTATATGTGTTGGGTTTTCCCGAAGACCATTCTACCTATATTGAAAGTAATGGACGCCCTAATTTCGATAAATTCTTGCATTTAAACTTCCAAATCAAGAAGTAAATAGATGTCAACGGCAACATAAATTACAGAAAGTAAATCCGTAAAACAACAAAAAAATATATATACAGTATTATATCAGAACTTAAGTTCATATCATCCATTTATAGGCTTTTGATATTGCTTTACTTTTAAAAATTTGATCGAATTTGAGAATTTATTTGTAAGGTAAAATTTTTGAAACCATTGTTATAAGGCAGAAACAATTTTTTAAATCAAAGAGCGTTTCTCGGTAAATATACAACAAATTTGCATTTCAACAAGTGTAGAATGCCGTCAGAGAAATATGAACTAAGGAAAACAAGATATTATCTATAGCCTATGTTCTTCCAGGAAAAGACTTAACGCATCATGCAAGATTTGGTATAGCTCGGACCATCTTAGAATCGCTGCAGATGTTACAAGATCCAATCAGTTTCCATTGCATTTCAAAACTTCTTCTTTAAATATGTTTCGCTCATTTTATTGATTCTTAATATTTTCTCAACTTTCCACAAAGAATATTATACCAATTCTTGAAACCAATCTGAATATCAGAAGAATATTTAAGAAATATAAAGCTCAATAGCAAGTAATTAAGTAAAAGTCAAATTTCTAAAATGCATAGCTTCAAACAAAAAAAAATTAGATGTTGGATCAACTCAATATTTTCATCCAAATAACAAAATAGGAAGTATATTTACGTCAAAACAATTTTCAAAAGTTGAAGGACCATTCCAGAATGTATTAATTTCTTGATGAACGTCACATAATGTTGCCTTACTCATCCATAATGAAATATTTTTAAAAAATATTCAAAAATGCAACTGAATTCAAAAATCAATTAGAATTCTGGCAAAAGCTTCCATATAAAGGACTCAAATATCATTTAATATCAACAATATATAAGGTTGTCTCAAAAGTTCGTGTTTTTTTATTACTTGGCGAATAATATTATCACGACGAATACACAATACAATTACTTTTTATACATAATACAAAGACATTATATACAGCGGCGAATAATATTGGTATTTCAATTTTTTGCAAGTGTTTGCGAACTTTTTTGGGTACCTTGTATTTGTAGATACTCTATCTTCTGAAGAGTCGCTTTTGACTGCAACTACTGTACTGAAGGAGAGTCCTGATTTGTCTGATACTTACTTCAAGAATAATAATTATTCTTGAATGAGATTATAATCAAATAATACAATGCATAGAACAAAATATTTCAACAGATAGTATTTCATCTTATCACCGATATGATCGTCGAAACATGTATATGATTCTGATGTCAAAGAATTAAAGATCATAGAACTACTTTCTAATATCTACAAGGTGTTTCAGCAGATTCTCTTTCCGCAAATTCTGAAAGAAAACTGACAAAAACTGTAACAAGACTTAGAACAAAACACTATAAAGGAATGACAATACATCCAGATGATGGCACAAGAACCTATAGGACATGCAACAACTGTCCTGGTGTGGAACTAACACCTACTCACATATTCTCATGCCCAGCAATGGCCGCAGCCTTGCAGAAAATTGACATAGACCCAGAGCAGCAGCTTTACACACCCGAGATAGTGGACATTGCTGCTGCTGTGATAGAGATGTATGGAGACATTTGTGGCTCTTCATTGGACACTACAACAACAACAAACTCAATATTTTTATTCATCTATGATATTCTGATTTTTGAGACTTTTTTTCATAAAGATTCCTCCAAAAGAAACTTTCTATAGAAAATTACTGCTCTAAAAGATCATAATATTCATCAGAGGCCATAATCAGAACTGGAAAACTCTTTCTAACGCATCAAAGACTATCTTAAATTTATATTATCAAATGAATCGAAAATTTCTTAACTTTCAAATCAAATTTGCTTATATCATGATTTAAAGATATTATTTTCCAAGGTCTTTGAGAAAAAAAGTTCAATTGTTTAAAAAAAGGAATATGGTAATCAATTTATTAAAGTAAGAATATAAAAATATAATATTACACGGCTATAAACATTTTAAAATATGCTAGAAATTGAATTTGAAAAGAACGTTTTGATAAAAAGATCCATTTAATATTAGGAATAATTGACACTTACACGAAAGTCAAAATTCTTTAAATCAGGAATTTACATGAATTACAATGTCAATTTCATTAATTTGATCTGAATGATCCATTATTGAGAACAATCTAAAATTAAATTCATGAAATTAAACGATTGAAGAATATTTCATGTCATATAATACAAGTCTTTCAGTTCCTACCAACTGAATAGCATATACTGTTTAAAATGTGAAGAACGTGCTTACTCATTGGAATTCTCTAAGAAATAAGAAATTCCGCAAAGAATTTTTACGAATTTGATCGTATGCCCCAATTTCATTTTAAAATACTTCTGCGTGGATGACATGAATGTAATTTGAAGACAATGCAATCCTTTAATATTTACTCAAATGGTCAATTTGATTAAAGAATGATTATCATGATCTATTTTGAATATATCGAAATGAAATATACCTTATTGAGGCCAATGTTTCTTCAGATCTTTCACTTTTTAATGTTCAGATTTAATGAGATTATATTGGATGAAAGATTTCTGGAATTCTTCAAGAACTTGAAACATTCCACTATACAAGTCATCCAACATTAGGTAAGTATACACTTAGAAATCATTTCTAAATTTAATTGCCATCTATAGTTAAAATGTATATAACATTTAAAAAATGTTGGTAATGAGTTTCTTTTTTCTATTATCATCATATAGTATGCTATATAAAGCTATTGTAAATAGCAGAGACAATTATCATAGATTTAACTATTTTTGTGAATATATTTATGATTATCTTTCTAACCTGAAAGTTTCGGGTTCCTAATATATATTATTGTTTCTCTTTTTTATTTTTGATTACCTTTTCTTGTATAATATGTTTATAACTGTTTCTGTTTGAAAAAAATGTAAATCTACGCAAATATCCCTAGCCGGGATATCGCGTTTTGTGTGTTGAAATAAATAAAATATTATCATCATGTATAATCTCTACAGAACTTACTGCAATGATAAAAGTTATTAAATGAGATATCATTACAGTAAGGTATGTAGAGATAATATTTTATGATATCATTAAAAATAAACATATTGCCAACATTTTTTAAATGTTAGAATTCATTATTATTTTGTAATAGGTCAATTCAGAGTTTAATGTTTATTTCTTCTTTAGAATTCATATTTTGTAAAAGAACACATGAAGGTTAAAAAAAAAAACAATAATAAATAGATCACCGTTAGCTTTTAAAACATATATTTTATTAGATGAATTCGATTCTAATCCTTTCCTATACTGAAGTTACCTATAATACCTTTTTTAAAAAATTATCCCTAGTATACGTAGTACAGGCCATGATAATCATGGTGGGTAGAAGTTGGTGGCTGTTTTTACTGTAAGTGCACCACATGTCTACACATGTGAAAAGTAATTAGACTCCCTATAAGACTTGAAATTTCCCAATGAAAAGTCATTTGAATAATATTTATAAACATACTTTACCCAGAAAATATACACTTTTAAAAAACGACATGTATTATTGTTTACGAATATCAGAAATTATCGTAATTTTGTATTAAATTTGATAATGTTATATTTACATATATTATTTATACAGTTCAACTTGTCTATAACGCCCCCTCTAAATAGCGCCTCCCTCTCTATAACGCCCGATTTTAAATACTTAGT
Organism: Cordylochernes scorpioides; assembly: GCA_030710605.1. Lineage (NCBI taxonomy): Eukaryota > Metazoa > Arthropoda > Arachnida > Pseudoscorpiones > Chernetidae > Cordylochernes > Cordylochernes scorpioides. Next base: position 65,932,747 of record CP092875.1, on the reverse strand, counting down.
ACGATGCGATTTACATTAAAAGTGACCTGTCTATAGCACCCCCTCTCTCTATAGCACCGTATTTTGATGAGTCCCAAGAGGGGGAGCTATAGACAGGTTTAATTATACATTATCTATATATATAAAAATGAATGTATGTGTGTGTGTCTGTTTGTTTGTTTGTCCTTTATGCCTGACCAAACCACTCATTGGATCGCCATGAAACTTTGGGAAGTTATTTAGTATAGTACTGGGAAGGTTTCTAGCAAATAAAATTTTTGAAATAACTTTTCGCCTAGAAATAATCAAGATAAATATTCTAATTTATCTGTTATAATTCAACAATCTGCTCTAAATATTATCATGATGATACGATGATTTTGTAATGTAGAAAATTAGGAAAGACAAAATTCAGGATGACACGGCAATTTATTTGAGACAAGAATAATGATACAATTCAAAGGCAAGATACTATTCCTTTAACTTCCAATTACCGAGGGAACCAATTAATATTGATTTTATTCAACTTATCGAGTATTTTTCAAGGGACCGGGAAAAAATGTTCACTTTATCGAGAGATTCGTTAAACAAACCTTTACTCGGGTAAAACCCGGGCGAAGCCGGGTACATCCATACAAGAATAATGATACAATTCCAAGGCAAGATACTATTCCTTTAACTTCCAATTACCGAGGGAACCAATTAATATTGATTTTATTCAACTTATCGAGTATTTTTCAAGGGACCGGGAAAAAAATGTTCACTTTATCGAGAGATTCGTTAGACAAACTTTTACTCGGGTAAAACCCGGGCGAAGCCGGGTACGTCCGCTAGTTATATTATATACTTTGCTTGCATGTGTTTTTATTTGAAAGTGATATAGCCTCTGACAGTTGAATATTAGTTAAACTTTGAGTTATCCTATTTAGAATATCAATATGATATATTTCATTACCTTGAACAAAATATCTTTATTACACTCATGGGCAAAACTTAAGGAAGTGAAAAATCTTTGATGCCACGGTTATCTTTTTTTTTTTTTTTTTGAAGGAGAAAGAGGCAATTTGTAGCTATATATACTTTTTTCCGAACATACATTTATCATTTCATTAAAAAAAACCTATATAAAGTTATCGCTTATATATTTATCTCTAGATAATAAAAAGACATTTATTGGATTGAATAAAATATTTATTTGCCAATATTTCGGTTGGCTGAACGCCAACCTTTATCAAGGCATTACATTTTTGTATAAACAAATCTGTTTCTCTATTTGTGATTTTGTAAAATATAATGAGAACATTGACAAAATATTTAAGTCATTTCATTCTAATGTAATTCTTAGCAAGCGGTCCCTCTCACGTTGGCCACCATTCGGAAAAGATCTCGGTCAAATCTCAGGAAGCGCTAATACAATTGTCCTAAATGAGGATGTTTCCCGTCGCCTCGTTAGCGCAGTAGGTAGCGCGTCAGTCTCATAATCTGAAGGTCGTGAGTTCGATCCTCACACGGGGGCACTTTTTTTTTTTTAAATATATTTTTATATTTTACACTCAATGGACAAAACTTAAGGAAATGCAAAGTATTTGATGCCCCCAGTCATCTGTTATTTTTAAGGAGACAAAAGCAATCTTTATATCCTACTCCACGCTGACGAGCGCGAGACGCGTTCGTGAATGGCTTTTCTTGATTTATCAAGAATGTTTCTTCAATCAACATGTTTAGTTGATTTCTCTTCCACCAGATGGCGCTCTGCCTTCTGAATTGCACATGTGCTCCTGGTCAGGATATACCTTTTTTATTATTTTAAAAAGCAATCTTGTTTACACCTGGTTATCTTGTGTGTCTTCAATAAAAGTCAATGTATCAAATATATTTCAAAGTTATTGTCTGAATCCCGATATCTATATTAATAAAATGCAAATTTAATAAGTGGTGTTCGCTAAAAACTTTCGTTACAATGCATCAATTTCGACCAAATTTTCAACATTTATGTAAAACGAGATGGAGCAGGTTTTGCTTAACATCAAAATATTTTTCCTAACATTAACATGCGTAACTTCGGTGTTATCGATTAAATACAAAAAAAAAATCAACAGAGTTAATTTTATTTATATATAAATACAAAAAAAAATTCAACAGAGTTAATTTTTTTACATACTAGCTAATAATCTCAATCTAAAAAAATATTCAAAACAAGCAATTTTAAGATAACACCATATGTAAAACAGTCGGCCAAGAAAACAACAACGATATTACATCTTTCTCACATATTCACACACAATCTTGATTAATAATTAAAACTTATCTTTAACATTGTTTATTATACTTCATAATATATAATATTCGTTAGGCAAACTTTCACTCGGATAAAACCCGGGCGAAGCCGGGTACACATCCGCTAGTAAATGATAAAAGGTACAAATTTCTTATGTTTTATCCATTAGTGTATATTATATATTTAAAAAAAAAAACAAGCAAGATGACACGCTTTCGAGCATTGAGAAGTCTTCTGTAGGCCTGTTTTAAAGAAAAAATAAGACAGATAGTTTCTCTTAAAACATGACTCTATACATGAGTTATAAACATTGAGTAGTTAGGAAAATCTACTCATTAAATGACTTTTTTTATTTTCCTATATTTATAAATTGTGTGGAAAGATCAATATCTTTCTATTTATTATATTGAAATTAAACGATATAAAAATTCCAAGAATAGTCTTTCTGTTTTTAAAAGCTTTTATTTTTAACTTGCTTCCATGTCTGTTAACAATATATTGTGATCAATCTTCAATTTATATAGATAATAGGCTAACAGAGTTTACGGTTTTAAAGTTTGAAGCTATCTCCTTCAAAGATACTCAACTATAAATAGCCATCTATATACCAACATTTTCATTATTTTTTGCTTCACACGACTGTTTTATTTTCCAAATATTAATAGATTTATTTATTTATTTAAAACACGTTCTTTTGTATTATTACTTTTTACTAATTTCTAAAAAGGATAAGTAAAAAAAAAAAAAACTAATTTCTAATATATATTTCGTATTTCTGATTCAATTGTTACTTTTATTTTATAATAAACATAATTTGTAAGTGTTTATTATAGTTTTTCATTTAAATTTAGCTCCATTTTTGTGTCTGGTTTTCTTTTTTGCAGTATCTTTCCTTATGTCTTTGGCATCTTTTTAAAAAATCAATTTTAATCAATTTTAATATACTTACGGAGTACCTATAAAATTAAAATTTAGTAGACTTGCTTAAACCAGATGACAATACAAGTTGACAAAATATTAAACTTCGGGTGGTTGGAAATGGACAAATTTCTATATTTCCTAAAAAAAAAAAATTGTGATCATTGAGGTCGAACATCGGTGTTTGATTAGCATCACCCAGAACATCCAGAAGATGACGTTATCGAGGATATCTTAGAAATAGTCGACGACATGATTCTCTCAGATCGACGAGCGAAAGTACGTGAAGTAGCAGAGGTGTGCCAATGGTATTTAATATTTTATTTACATGATAGGTTGGAGATGAAAAGTTATTGTCTCGATGGGTGCCGTGATTTCTCACAGAGGACAACAAACGACGTTCAACTTCAGAGCAATGTTGGGAACAATTTATTCGAGGTTCAAAGAATATTTGTGTTGATATTTGACCATCAATGATACCTGGACTCATTATTGTACCCTGAAAACCAAGAAACAATAAGAATAATGGGAAATCTGTTTCAATGAAGTTGGTTCCATATTCCTGAAAAGTCACAGCGACGGTTTTATTGGTATATGAAGGTTAACAAACATTCTCATATATAGACTTCTTTTAAAATTGTAAACTATGACTCAACAGTACTATAGCGAGTTATTATTCTTCTTCTTTCTTATCTCCACCCTGGGTGAAGTAGAATGCGTCTGCCTTTGTCATTAAGACTGGGAGCACTACTCAGTGGCAGGTCGACTTAGCTCCAAAAGAAATGGCCGCCTCTGACATGAGGAACAGACGCCATGTGCAGCCGCTCCTAACATGGAGTACAAACGCTGCTCATCCTGTATCCCTGGAGCCCTTACAGGATACTATCAGCCGGCCAGCTGAGCCCAGGTTTTTTAGTGAGCTTGTTACTGCTCCCCTTCTCCTCCTTTTTCATCCGGGCTTGGGACCGGCAAAGACGGAGTTAACACGTTAAAACGCTTCAATAAGAAATTGAAGGAGACACCCGTCTCCTTGCTTTTTCACCATGACAATGCAACACCACTTTCATCTGTAGTCGTCACGGTCAAGCTGCATGAATTGCTGCCGCATTTTCACTCAAATGGGAAAATCATTGCTGAGGCAAAGGCGTATTTTGGAGACCTCGACAATTTTTTTTTTTGGAGGGGTTGAATATGGCAGGGACTTTGAGAAAAGTATATAGCCTTAAAAAGGCTGGTGTGTTGAAATTTTCTAGAATCATTCTGAACACGTATTTATTGTACCGCCTTCATATATCTAAAATTACAATTAATATAATGGTGAAATATTTTCAAATAAATTTATAATAATTGACGTTTTGTTAATAAATTTTATTTTTTAATATGGATATCAAAAAACTACAAATATGCAAAAAAAAATGCAATTAAAATTTAAAAGGTTGCACAACAAAATAAAAATGAAAAATTTTCAATTATAAAATCTTTGATATTTCAATTTAAATTAAAAAGCTACGAATTAAAATTGAAAATATATAAGCGTTTTTATTCAAAGTTGAAATGTTATATAATCATTAAAATATTATATTACTCTTTTTTAGATCATATTTTTAATGAGAAATTAAAATTATATATTTGATCCAAAATAAGAGAGAGAGATATAAATTTATATATAATTACTTATGCAAAGGTATTTTATACACAAATCACTATACATTTAATATTTAAATTTTTATTGAATATCAATGTATTCTTAATTTGAAAACGCTTAATTTTAATTATTCTAAAATAAATCGAAAATAAATGAGAGAGATTCATATACCATGGTATATAAAACAAAATAAAATTCAGCAGACATTTATCGAGGATGATCAATCAACATTTTCTATAGCAGACGGGAGAATTTTGGAGGCAAACGATGAAGTTAATGAGAGCGCAGAGCCCATCAAGATGGCGCCCAAGTTAAATTAGCAGTAACATATCGTCTGATACGGAGCCAATCTTCCGAGTCGATTGACTCGTCACACAGATAGACTTTTCCATTCAATTACTCTGTGGGGATGGCGAGATGAATGCATCTGGCCACGCGGCCTTTCGGATACACTGCATTAACCCCACCGGAAGCTTCCTCTACTGCGCAGACTCCAACTAGCCCCTCTCTTCCGGTGATCTGACTCACCCTTCGTAACATCCTTTTAAAAATCTCTTGCTTTCTTTTTTTGTCGCGTTTATTGAAATGTGAGAATTTTTTTATTATTTATTATTCTTTTTTTTTTATGGTCAGATCTGCAGAAAATTGTAAGATGTGAACCGTAACGGCGATTTTTCCCTCAAAGAAATAGAAGACAAAGAAACCTGAAACGCAGCTTTTATCCGCCTCTTTCCTTCAATTCTTTTCCAGAACCTTTCTTGAATATGTTGTAGGGAGGGAAATACTTGTCTTAAATTGACCATTTTTATATATATTTACAGAAAATAAATAACAATTTTAAAGACAAATACATATAATATGTCAGTATATATCTTGTTGGTTTTTTTTAATGAACATTTATGAATTCAATAAGGTAGCATTTGATCTCTTTTTTTAAGGACATTTTTTTATTTAAATAAATACAACAACAACAAAAGCCTTTATTAGGCACACGTGCCATACAGGATTCTCCCGGTAGGACAAAATAAATAAATAACAAATTAGCATCATAGTTATATACAAATATTGGGTATTGACCTCGACCAATTATCGAGTTGGATCCGGTGTCTGTGCTAAATATTTTGATTGAGCTGATTTCCAGTATTTATAAAAAGCGAATGCAAAGGGTCTGGATTTTACGACTTTTGCCATTAAAACATAAGGCGAATTGTTATTATAGCCGGTCTCTTGACGAAGAATTTCTCTCTCTTCTTCCATTGCCGTACAGTAGAACATGTAGTGTGGAAAATCGAGACTAAATTCACCGTTGCATAAGGTGCATTTTCTTTAAATAAATAAAATTTTGCATTTTGTAACAAATAAATTTACTCGCAATGTGTTTCTTTTCAATAATATCATCGAATATTATCTCTATAGACCTTACTGCAATGATATTATTGAATGAGAGGGCTTGGCTCATTAGTAGTGAACCCTTTCAGCGGTTTCGCCAAATTAATCTCTAGACCGCTCTACTATTGTATTGGATTGGTTTGTAATATACCCTGTATTTACTATGGAAGACAGTTTAGAGGTATTTAGGAAACCTATGGACATTTGTTATTAAACCATATTTGCGGAAGAGCTTTGCTCGATGCAATACCTTGGTTTTATATTTATGTATCTATACAGACCTATAAGCTTATGTCCATAGTTCACTAAACACCCCTAAGCTGCCTTCCATAGAAAATACAGGGTATATCCCAAACCAATCCAATACAATAGTAGAGCGGTCTAGAGATTAATTTGGTGAAACCGCTGAGAGTGTTCACTACGTATGAGTCAAGCCTTCTCATTCAATAACTTATATCATTGCAGTAAGGTCTGTAGAGATAATATTTGATGATATTATTGGAAATAAACACATTGCCAGTAAATTTATTTGTTGAGTATTTTATCGATAGATGGCAATTGAATTTAGAAATTTAATTTTGGATTTTATTAAGGACATTTTTGTGCACATATAGAAGATTTACATTTTAAAGTTAAAGACAAAGATAATATCCCTATTCACTATAGAAAGAAAAACACAAGTCGGGGAGAAGAGATTCTTTATATTGTCAAGTAGCTCCATCCAGATGGGACAACTGTCAATCATCCCTGGACCCCCCGGGGGGGACCACAGGTGTGGGGGCTTCTGGGAAGCTGATCTGTAAATAAGGAAAACGGGACGGTGGCTAACGCCGTTCATTCAGGATTAGTTTTAACAGAGGGTAAGTTGTACTTTCTCTCTCTCTCCCTATAAATACCCCTTATAATAAATTAATTATCCCCAAACTTGCCCTTGCTTTATTTATCTCCGCGACAATATAAAAGGACAATCGTGCAATATTTCGGACACCACTCGTGTCATTTTGTACCCGTAGAAGGACGTTTTGCCCCGAAATCTTGTACGATGATCGTCTTATACAAAGCTCTTCTCCCAGAATTGTATTTCTTCTTATCCTTAAAGTTGTTTAAATTGTTAACCCTTTAGGTGCCGGCCGTTTTCAAGGTCATTCCTGATCATTATTAGCCTTCAAAAGACATCAAACTATTTTTTTTAATTAGCGTTTTTATGATTCACATAAACCTATGAAACACAATTCAACAGAATATGCGCTTTAAAATACAGTTAATTAATTTTCATTAGATTTTTTAAGGAGAAAAGAAGTATCAAGTCACATCAAACCGATACATCGGCTTGTCTGGTGCTTAAAGGGTTAATTTTTAAAAAAGAATCATACGCGTCTATAACAGTTTCGAATTTTCATTACAGATGGTGCGCTAATGCATCATAATACTTCAAAGTTTTTTTTTTTTTGAAAAAGTAAAAATCACACACACACAAAAAGCCTTTATTAAGACATTAGTCTTATACATATTCTCCGTACAAGGTGCAGTATCAGGAAAAGAGCAGCACAGGAAACCAGTAGTTCCGCAACTATATACAATTATTAGTAATAAGGAAAAGTAAAATTTAATATGAAAGGTCGACGCCATCGCCCCAAGTCTTCAATTCCATAAAAAAAAGTAAAAATCAATATCAGGTAAAATTTGGGTGACTATTGCTCACACTTCAAAGTTTATTACGAGATTTTATAAACTATTAAAGTTTAACAAAGACATTTTAAAATTTAATATCTACCTTTCAAATTTTAAAACCACATTTTAATATAAAATTTAAAATTTACAACGTTTTTGTAATTAAATAACAATACAGTTTGAGGCTAAAACATTATATATTCTTATTGAAAAATATTTCAACATTTTTAATTTCAAGTGTTGTATTTAACACACAAATAATTACGTCTGTTTATTGAATGCCTTTACTAAGCTAAATATGCTCGCTTTAATACAACAACGTAGATTGGCTGTTTAATGTCATGTCTTCTTCTTTCTTATCTCCACTCAATCATATTAGGGTGTCAAGTTTTTAAAGCATTAATTAATGTCATGTGACAGTAGAGAATAAATCGGCGGGAGAATAAACCATACATACAGTATAGATGGGAATTTTGCCGGGAGGAAATTGATCTATAAGAATAAAGGTCTGGCTCCTGTCATAATTTTCCATCTATATTTCAGTCATAGATTTGGCCTAGCCACTCTGCCGCTAAACACCTCTTTGGCGGATTGTCAAGATTTCATTTGATACCTTGTGAATCTCATTGAATAAAGTCCATCCTGGACTAAAGAGAGCCATTATTCCGAAACCATGATCTCTAGGTGGATTCTCCTTAGTTTTCCAAAGCTGGTGTTGTGGCTTTGTGACTGACCTGAGTCCGCTAGTTTTCGGTGATGGTCAATAGATGACGCAAAGTTTTAGCGTCTATTTTGACGGGAGAGGCGACCTTTATATTTATTTTATACGTACATATATATATTTATATATGAAAAAAAAAAAACAATAGAAAAAAATAAAATATAAGTGGGTCAGGTGTTGATATTAAAAATAAAAAAGGCATCTCCTGACCACGAGCACATGTGCTTTTTAGATGGCAGAGCGCCATCTAGTGGAGCAAGAATAAACTAAACGTTTATTTAGCTTGCTACGTGATATTTGGCCAACCCAATTTCTTGATAAATCAAGAAAAGTCATCCACGAACGCGTTTCGCGCTGTTGGCGCTCGTCAGCGTGGAGTAGACTGTAACCACTGCGACCAAAAATATTTGGACCAAAAATTATAAAAAGCACATGTGCTCGTGGTCAGGAGATGCCTTCTTTATTTTTAATATCAACACCTGACCCACTTATATTTTATTTTTTTTCTATTGTTTTTTTTTTTTCATGTGTTAAGCGTCTTTACGCAAATTTGGCCTTAAATACCCATTTCTTGATTTCTCGGGAAGCCATTGGGTCCAAAAATATTTTTGGTCGCAGTGGTTACAGTCTACTCCACGCTGACGGGCGCCAACAGCGCGAAACGCGTTCGTGGATGACTTTTCTTGATTTATCAAGAAATTGGGTTGGCCAAATATCAAGGAGCAAGCTAAATAAACGTTTAGTTTATTCTTGCTCCACTAGATGGCGCTCTGCCATCTAAAAAGCACATGTGCTCGTGGTCAGGAGATGCCTTCTTTATTTTTAATATATATATATATATAATTAAAAATATATATATTGGATCAAAAAATAATTTATTTTACCAATATTTCAGTTGGCCGAACGCCAATTTTTTTCTCCCCATTGAATATAACAAAATATTTTTAAAAACTTAATGCTGTTGACGTTATGTGGCGCTGGGTTTGTTGTTGACACACTTTAAAATGTTATAACACCTTGATAAAGGTTGGCGTTCAGCCAACTGAAATATTGGTAAAATAAATGATTTTTTGATCCAATATATGCTTTTTTAATTAAAGATTTATCTATGGATTGTTCTATTTTCCAAAATATATAAGTATATTTGGAACAAGCTAAATCAACGTTTAGTTGATTTTTGTTACACTAGATGGCGCTCTTCTATCTAAAATTCTCATGAGAGCGGTCAGGAATTGCCAATTTTGTTTTTAATATCAACACCCCCCCCCCGACCATTTTTCTTTTTTTTCTTCTTGATTTTTAGCATATCTAAACAAATGAGGTCACACTCACCTTCACCGCATTATTTAAAACTCTTCAGAGAATACCGCCACAATTGCACTTCCCAAACATATTTAGATACACCTTATTTCTGAAAAGAATTCGAGCTTTCAGCTTATCTTGGATAATATTGGCGGATGAAGAAAATAATATGTTATTTTATAATATAGATTTATATGTATAACATATATATATGACGATGTATAAAGCTAATATAGAACAGCTAGAGTTACAGATAGTATAGTATATCGTAGTCTGTTATTCTTTATCCTATACTTATGGACAAAACTTAAGAAAGTGAGAAGTTTTTTACGTGGGTTGGCTGTCGTCTATATATATATATATATATATATATATATATATGGTAATTTAAAACAACAACCTCATATTGTGTAGATAACTTATAACAAGATTGTCATGTTGTATATAGAGACACATCTATAAATAATTATGCGCATGATTAATCTGTGTCATCGCATCGCCCTATGTAATGTAATTTGTACAAAGTGGATAAATAAATAAAATCTGTAATAGATTTAAAAGTTGAGCTAAAGCAGAGATCGAGCATAGTATTGCCAAAACAACAAAGTCTAAAGAGGGAAGTCATAAATCAGGTAGATTCACAAGTCCCACGACAGGCCACCCACACTATCACATGTGGTGGAATGCAGAGACCCCTCTCACACCTGGACAGGTAAAGGCGCCCTTTCTCAAACGCCCCTGTCACATAAGGTCCCCCCCCCCGTCTTTTAAACTATAAATACATCACTTTTACAGGGACTTGACAGCTCAGTACAGTTCAGTTCAGTTGAGTTTAGTTCACCCTTAGCGCCAGCCGCGTCGGTCGTATGTTATGTCGATCTCATCCAACATGTAGTTAGGAAGAATTCGTCTATCTCCATCTTTCGCTCCTAGCTCAGCTTTTATCTGTTAACGGAACTTTCTTAGTGCAACTGTGTCTTCGTTTTTTGTGTATGGATATCCCCAGCTTTCCACTCTGCCTCGACCACGACTGCCTGTATTTTGTGAGAACTTTTAAAGGTCTTCCAAGGTGCAGAGAGGTACTGGAAAACTCTACATCCTGACTGTTCCTCTTGGTCAACACAGTACAACAAGAGCTACCAGGACTTCAACATTATTTCAGTAGTCGACAGGATCTCTACAAAAGCTACTGGAATTCTCATCTCATTACATGAGTCGACAGGATCACTCATCACATATATATATATATATATATATTTTTTTTTTGAAGGAGACAGAGACAATTTTGTACACATTTGGTTATCAAGTATGTCTTCAATAAAGGTCACTGTAATATCTTTCAGAGTTATTTTCTGAATCCCGATATAAATGCTAAAAGTTATAAATTCATTAAGTTTTTTCTATTAGTGTAGACTTGGTTATCTCGTGTGTCTTCAATAAAGATCACTGTGTATCAAATATCTTTCAGAGTTATTGTCTGAATCTCGATAGACATGCTAAAAGGTACAACTTCATTAAGTTTTGTCTATGAGTGTAGACTTGGTTATCTCGTGTGTCTTCAATAAAAGTCACTGTGTATCAAATATATTTCAGAGGTATTGTCTGAATCTCAATATACATGCTAGAAGGTACAACTTCATTAAGTTTTGTTCATGAGTGTACAATGTGATCCGTGGATGTATCCGAAGGACAGATTCTTCCTGCCCTCTCTGCGGGTCCCCCAATGGCTCCCTGGGCCACCGATACTGGGGTTGCACGAGTATCAGGCCCCTCGTCTGGAAGGTCTTCAACATCATCGGGAGACCACCTGATCTCCAGACATGGATCTTCGGGACTGGGCAGGAGGACGACGAAATGGCCATCTTTGCGTCAGCGAAGTGTCGAATTTATCGGTACTTCGTGCAGGTGGGGCTGGGTGGTGGAATTGAGGACATCGCCTGGAAGAGGACACTTGTACGGTGGGGAAGACTCTCCGGCTGAAAATTTAAATTTGTAAATATTAAATTCTTCTATAAATTATTATATAATAGGCAAAATAGCCTAGCTGCGAAAGCTTTAGACTTTAGAACCTGATGTCCCTGGTTCGAACACACTTTTCGCTATATTTTTATTTTCTCTAATTATTTTTATGATCTCTTCCTCATTTTGTAAATATTGACTGAGTTGTCAATAAATTTGTTTTAATGGTCAATTGTCTTGGGACAGATCTATGGATTTTAAGGTAAAACTCCCCTCACACTGCCCTCAATATATAAATTTATATAACAACAATAATAACGGGGTTGATGATGTTGGAAGAACGTTACACTGATTTCAGTTGGTGTAAAATTTTTTCTTCTGCAGGAACCTTCTAACCAGCACGTACACATCATTTCCTATCCTCATGTAAAATTTACATGAAGTTCCTAAGATGGTGTTGAATCTATTTGATGATCATCAACAGTGGTTCTTTCCCAAAGGTTCTGGTGAGGACGCCCAACACAACGATATAAATAACTATTATAATGCATTAGCGTGCCATCTGTTATGAAAATTCGAATCATACGCGTCTATAATGGTTTCGAATTTTAATAGATAACTATTTTTGATCATGCCTTGAAACAAATATAAACAACCAAAGGACTTTATTTAATTTTAAATCATATTTTATTGGCGTATTAATTATGTAAAATACTTTCTCCCGTAGAAGGGCGTACTTGCCCGAAAGCTCGAGATATTTTTAAATAAAAAATATTTTTGAAAGAATCTTTTCCCTGGAGGCTTTATGTTTTTATTTTAATAGATAACTATGGTTAACTAAACTGGAAAAACAGCTGGGAGAGTTCATCACTGATGAGACAGGTCCTCCCATTAATTAATCATTACAGTAAGGAAAGTAGAAAATTGATTTATTTCATAGAATCATACGTGTAAAAATAGTTTAAATTTCTCATAACTATATAAACCAAGAATATATTATGGCAGTTTAATGTCACCATGTCGACCTGACATTTGTCTCAGCACATAATGAATCTTTCAAATGAATATTAGCCTCTAATCCCTCGCTTTTTAGCACTTTTCTATAACTTGGTCTTGATAGAAAATTGAGTTAATTGAAGATCTATTAAATATAGGGATAATAAAGACAGCGTGTATCTGAATCTACGTATATGAAAAAAAAAGACAAAAAATTAAAATATTTCAAGGGATTACTCCATTTACATCTGATTATTGAATAAAGAACAATTAAAATAAACAATAAAGCTAAAAGAGGGAGCAATCCCTGTAAATGTATTTAAATTATTGTGTCTGTTTGACCATATATGTAGATACGTTTTGTTTATTGGCTTTCCATCAAAAGAATCATTCCGATGTGAGAATCAAAAGGTATAACAAGTAAACAATGTTGTTAGGTCATGTTGATGAACATGGGAGATGATCAGGTCGGATGGGAGTGCTACGGTCAAATTGGGCTCCCACGGGGCCGGCCGCGTGTCGCTAGATACGCCCGAGTGGCCACCGCCCAGCTTGTTACTGACTGCCCTTTGTCTGCCCCCTCTCTCTGTGCAGCTATTCGGAGAGTTGGTATCCATCACCGAATATTTCAAACAACTTTATTGTTATACCAGTAAACTATATCATGAAAATTCGAAACTATTTTAAACGCGCAAGATTCTTTTTGAAATTAAGCAATTTCTACTGCCTTTACTGCAATAGAAAAACTAATGGGAAGGCCTGTCTCATCAGTGGTGAACCCTCCCAGCATTTTCGCCAGTTTAATCTATCATACTACTGTTATATTGCATTTTTCGATCTTCCTTTTATAGTGATACTGTTGTTAGACTCTTGGAATGGGTATTTTAGATGAACTATGGACATAATCTTTTGAGGACAGCAGGATTACATACAATTATAAATATATAATATGCTTCGAGCAATCGCTCTTCCTCAAATATAAAATTGTGTCTTTTATTATAACATTTATATTATGATGCACTAGCATGCCATATGTTATGAAAATTCGAAACTATTATAGACGCGTAAGATTCTTTTTGAAATTAAACAATTTCTACTGCCCTTACTGCAATGAAAAAAACTATATTATCCTGCGCCGTCTCTGATACCGAAGTTGATAGATCTAAGGTATTCCTCTTTAACAACATGTAGCTTTCCAGTCTTTGAGTTCATCTATATATATAAAATTGAATGTCTGTGTGTGTGTGTGTCTGTGTGTGTGTGTGTGTGTCCCCTATGGATTCAAAAACCATACATCCAATCGCCGTGAAATATTGGGATATTATTAGGTATATCTCCGGAAAGGTTTACGAAAAATAATTTCTTAAATATCTTTAATATCCTTAGAGTTATTTGCAGATTTGTAGCTTTAACTCGCAAGCAACGCCACCATTGAGACCGAGATAGGCTTAGGTTTTGGTCCACGCCTGATGACCTTGAGTCTTTCAGGGCTAATATATTAAGTAAAACTAATTCAAATATTAGTGCTTTAGTGCTATCTCCATGAGGTTACCGATTTAAAAGTTTATTTTCTAATTTTAGATTTATAAGAAACATATTTTATTTTAAGTATTGTACTTTATTTTAAAAAGTTTAAATAATTGTGCAAGACGATATATATGATATATAAAAATCAAAAGAAATACTGAGTATCGTTTAAATATACAATTCACATAAATATAAATACGATACTAAAAATTAAATTTTGACAACACCGCGTTACCGGTTACCGATTTAAAAGTTTATTTTTAAGTATTGTACTTTATTTTAAAAAGTTTAAATAATTGTGCAGGACGATATATATCTATATATATAAAATCAAGAGAAATACTGAGTATCGTTTAAATATAAAATTACGAATACATATAAATGCGATACAAAAAATAAAATATTGGGAAGAAATTATTAAAGGTATATATATGATAGGTAAATTATTAAATTATTTAAATTAAAAATATTTAAATTGGAATTTGGGATATTAATAGGTGTACTTGAGTCTTTCAGGGCTAATATATTTTAAAAAGTTTAAATAATTGTGCAGGACGATATATATGATATATAAAAATCAAAAGAAATACTGAGTATCGTTTAAATATAAAATTCGAATAAATATAAATGCGATACAAAAAATTAAATTTTGGGAAGAGATTATCAAAGGTATATATATAATAGGTATATTATTAAATTATTTAAATTAAAAATATTTAAATTAAAATTTGGTATATTATTAGGTGTATCCCCGGAAAGGTTTTATTGCAACGGAGATCTGCCCCTCCCCCCCCCCCACCGTCCGGCCGCCGGCCAGTTGGTTGGACATTCCAAGTTCCCACCGACCAATCAGAGGGATCGATCAAGAGCCCCCTCCCCCCCCCCCCCCCGTCCGGCCGCCGGCCAACCACATTCAGAGTGATCAAGAGGTCCTGGCACGCGGGGGGGCGGGTGACCTCCGGGAACTACGTCCATCTTCCATAAACGACCATGATTTTATTCAACTTATCGAGTATTTTTCAAGGGACCGGGAAAATATGTTCACTAGATAAAACGAAGATTTTGTAATGTAGAAAATTAGGAAAGACAAAATTCTGGATGACACGGCACCCAGGGACCGGGAAAAAATAATCACTTTATCGAGAGATTCAACGACCATGACTTTATTCAACTTATCGAGTATATTTCAAGGGACCGGGAAAATATGTTCACTAGATAAAACGATGATTTTGTATTGTAGAAAATTATGAAAGACAAAATTCAAGATGACACGGCACACAGGGGCCGGGAAAAAATGTTCACTTTATCGAGAGATTCAAATTTACGAGTTTCAAATTATCAAAAAATATATATATGTGATATCTTGGGACCTCTGGGACCAGTGTTACCTGATGCTAGACGAACCTCGATGTCAACTCTACCGTGCAGTCGTGGTGGAAGGCGACACAGCTGGGCCAAAGGTGAAATAAACAAACAGAGATTCCACTAAGAAGCGTCTGACGTCAAGAAGGAATGGGATGAGGAGAGAGGGAGATCTTTAGAGCAAGTGTTACCTTGTTGAGAGCCAAGCGTAGACTAACTATTCTTGCTTCTCGATTTAACACCACGACCTTGCTTCTTTCTAATTGGCTGACCTATTTAGGTGATTCTTTCCTAATTGGTAGGAATATGTCACATGGCCGTTGGCTATTGGTTGACCTACTTAGGTATGGTCTTCTCTAATTGGCCTTGCGGCTTTCTTTGATGGAAGATACGTCCGGCCTTGTTCCGGAAATATTGGGCGTCTCTCTACTTTTATAACTTTTGCGGTCACCAGATACGTCCGGTCCTGTCAGGAAATATTGGCTTAAACTTAGCTCGCAGGGTTTCCGGGGTCAGAAGGTTAACTGTGACTTTATTAATAGTCGGGCTCTCTTCTAGGCCTACTTCTTAGGTTTGACTTCTACTCTCACCTAAGCCTGATTAGTTTTAACCTTAATCTTCTCCTGTTAGTCTCCATTCCTTCTATCTGTACAGTTGTTATACTTTATTAGATTCTTACGCGGTACAGATTGATGTTATTTGAGGCTTTCTATGTGCAGTACATAAGAAGTTATATACAGTCATGGGGTGGAACATGTGGTAGTAGATATCTAGACTATTTACAACAATTCCATGGTCTTAAATCATCACATATATTTTTATAAGTTTATAGAGAATTGTTTTACCAAATGTTCGTTAGACAAACCTTTACTCGTGTAAAACCTCGGGCGAAGCCGGGTACGTCCGCTAGTTGGTTTATATTCTCTTGGCCTTCTTCTTTTCTTGTATTCCCTTATGTACCCCTAAAATCCTGAACAAATTTTCTCCTTTTAGAACCCATTAGAACATTGCCCGCATGTATTATAAAAATCACATTATATATAAATAGAAACACATTAATACAATATAATATAATGCGGCTTGTGATTGTAAAACGACATTTGAAATACTATCCCGCATGTGTTTCTTTTCAACGAAAAATCAAAATTTATTTCAAGGAGAAATAACGATTATTTCTAACCTTTTGGATGAGGTATGAAAGGGTGAATTGTGAAGAGTAATGATAAACGGAAAAATAAACGTTGAAAAGAAACACATGCGGGATAGTATTTCAAATGCCGTTTTACAATCACAAGCCGCATTATATTATATATATGTGATATCTTGGGACCTCTGGGACCAGTGTTACCTGATGCTAGACGAACCTCGATGTCAACTCTACCGTGCAGTCGTGGTGGAAGGCGACACAGCTGGGCCAAAGGTGAAATAAACAAACAGAGATTCCACCAAAAAGCGTCTGACGTCAAGAAGGAATGGGATGAGTGGAGAGAGAGATCTTTAGAGCAAGTGTTACCGTTGGGATCGAAGCGCAGACTGCCTAACCTAGGTTCTCGATTTAACACCAAGACCTTTCTTCTTTCTAATTGGTAGGAAGCTGTCACATGACCGTTTTCTATTGGTTGACCTATTTAGCTGATTCTTTCCTAATTGGTAGGACTATGTCACATGGCCGTTGGCTATTGGTTGACCTACTTAGGCGTTACCTTCTAATTGGTCTTTGCTGCTGCCTTTGACGGAAGATATATCCGGCCTTGCTCCGGAAATACGGGGCGTTACTCGACTTTTATGGTTTCCGCGATCGTAAAATTGACTATAAATTTATTAATAGTGGTTCTAACTTTAAGCTTCTTTGCTAGGCCTTACTTCTACTATCACCTAAGCCTGATTCGTTTTAACCTTAACTTTCTCCTGTTAGTCTCCATTCCTTCTATCTGTACAGTTGCTATACTTTATTAGATTCTTACGCGGTACAGAATGATGTTAGTTGAGGCTTTCTATTTGCAGTACATAAGAAGTTATATACAGTCATGGGCTGGAACATGTGGTAGTAGATATCTAGACTATTTACAACAATTCCATGGTCTTAAATCATCACATATTGCCCCGGATGTGAGAGGGTTCATATGGAGGGATTTAAGAGAGCGGAATAGGAAGACTGTTATTAAGGAAGTAATTTTTAAAAATTAATTGAAATGAGTTGGTATATAACATGGGGTTGATTTCTGTATATCCATAAGAGATAATAAAGCATAAACAACTAATACTAAACATACAATTAAAACAAAAATTGGAATAAAAATTTTAATAGAGAACATATAATGATGATAGGTAAAAATATAAATGATTGGATGGGTAAATCATGATCTCTTCGTGATGGGCGTTAGAAAGGGTTGAGGGGTTAGTTATTACTTGGTTGAGGCAATGTCACTTTGACTCAAGTCCCAAACCATTTAATGTGCACGGCGCGGAGAACCTAGGCCATGTTTCACATGTAAATTTAAGGACCGAATAAAGTTACAGTACCACAATCGAAAAGTAAGATAAGGGGGATTGTTATGGGTTTTAGTAATTAGTCGTTAAGATGTACGCATGCAGGATAAATGAGGGCGAAGATCAGTGACCAGAAATCAAAGTTTTAATTGGAGTCGTCAGGGGCTTAGCGAGAAAAAGAGTAAAATAAAAAAAAGATGTGCCAGCGTGTGGCATGAGAGTGCCCTGGAATATATAAAAAAAAAATACAATTTGCACGTATCCAAGCCAGAAGTAGGGATAGGCAAATCTGGGGGACGGTGTGACAATATTGTTAATTACGAAATCAAAGTAGGTCAAGTCTAGCCTGCGAAGGAGTTAAAAGTTCCTGCGGAAAAGGGTTAGTATTTATTAAGAAGTAACCTTTAAAGTGGTTGTTTAAGATGTTATTGAAGATTGCCCTGTTTTTAGATCATGATTTTTAGTTTGATTATAAAAGAATATATCATTGAGATATGAAATTGCGAAATTAAGGCTTTGCATATAGCGTTAAAGGATTTGAAAAATCGAAAATAGAATTGCGAAGTTAAATGCAAAGTGATCTTTAAAAAAAGTTAAAATAGTGATGATATGATACAAAGATTAACACACTACAGCAGTATATAAGGGGTAATAGAAAGTGAAAATATTAAATGAAAATTAAAAATGAGCAGTAATATACTCGATAGCATTGACATGGTAGCGGAAGATGAAACAATGTAAATAACATCTAATTTATAAAGTGAGAGAAAATATAAAATGACAAATGCAAATTAGTGATATAAACATGAAATATAAACTTGAGATTATTAGATATGAAAGATAAAATATAAAGTTGATTATAGAATAGAGTCATAAAGCAAAAGTAAATAAGTTTTGGTAAAGAAAAATAAAATAAAATGACAATAATCTAAACTGATTGGTTGACGTTAAAAAAAAACAATTATAAGAGCTATATAATGATTATATACAAGATTATTAAAATGAAAAATTTTAAAAAATGTTCATCGAGAAAGAAGAGCAAGTAAGATTATACATAGAAATTATATCGTGAAAGAATGGAAAGTTGTAGGCCAAATGTAATGTTCCTGTTTTTTAGGATGGGTGGAGAGAGCTTTAAATTGTCCTCGATTGATATCTTTGGTCTTGTTGGCCTAAGTTTTTCTAACTTATCGAATTTGTTTTATGTTTGACGTGACTCGTGGATCACATTGTTTCTAACTGTGAAACTAACTGAGTCCTAATGTTATCGATTTTTTGTTCCCTGCGCCACGTTTAGGTGAAAACGTGATTCTTCCTAAAGCGGCATTTATTCTGTGTGTGCAGGAGAAACACGGCGATCTATTCTAACCGATAAAGGGTTGTTGTTGTTTTTTTTTTTTTTTTTTTTTTAAACATGTGTGGGTGTGTGTGATTTTTAGGTAAAATTTTGTCCTTGGATCTAAGTGTCGATGTTAAGTTGACTGATTTGTTAGTAAATGTAAAATAACGTGTTAAGCAAGTTATTAGTAGCTAAACGGGATATCGGCGTAGAAATTGGTTAGGGATTAGAACGGTATATAGTAAAAGGCATGCACTAATGTTTGATTTAATAGGTGGCGAACATTCATTAGAGTGACACCAGGCAATAACGATGGGTCGTAACAAGAGCATGTCGGCTGTTTGTTTGCTCGGGGGGGAGCGAGGGGGTGCGAACCTATTTTTAATGTGATTCCGGATGTAGGTCAGGGGCTCTTTGCGAGGCTGCTTGCTTGCTTTCAACTTATTGGATTTGTTAATTCGAACTACGTTCGGAGATATTATTTCTATAATTGTAAACGCAAAAGCGTTTTGATTTGTCACGTTTGGTGACAAGCGTTATGAGATTGACATAGGGAGATAAAGAGGTTGTAATTATCCTGTGTTCAAGCATTTGTTCGATTTGTGTTTGTATTTCGAAAATCCGGTTATTGTATCTATTGATATTAAATCGAATGGTTTTTGGCGGACTTAGCAAAAATGTTATTCAGTGATATCAGGTTAGAATTGAGTGAAATTGCGACTATCGACGTGAACAATGTGTGGTTAAATGTGTCACAGGCGTGATGAAGGCGTCTTTGGCCTGAAAAGTGAAAGAGTTTTGTGGTGTAGCTTTGTGACACGAAGCGAAAAAATTGTAAATGAAAAGGTGTCACGTGAAGTCTTTGTTTTATACAAAATCTAACCTGTTTTACTATGAATAACAGATTTACTAAAGTCATGGGTGCTGGTTGTACGAACATATCGATAATTATTATATTGTTAGTGGATATGACACGTTTAATGTGAAAAAAATAATTTTTTTGTGGGTGTGTTTAGTAGGGCGACGTAATAAAGCTTGTGTGGCTCGAAATTAGATTTGGGTGTGAAGTCGCTCACTAAAAATTTGTTGCCAATTAGAAAAAGTTATGTGAGAGGGTGTTGTATATTTTGTTAAGAGCGATTTGTCGATATTTAAATATGCATGTGAAAGGAAGGAGTGTAGTTATGTGGGAATTTAACGATTGGACTAGTTTTGGAAGGCTGTGACTTAGGTTATTTCTGGCTAAAGCTATGAAAGAAAAGGACATAGGGGCGTTGAAAATGGGATTAGGAACATTATAATGAGGTTAAATAAGAGTGTTGGAGTTCACCACGTGTGAGCAACCCGTTCCAGGAGGGAAATATTTAGTAAATGGGACAGTTGTATTAACCTGTCCATGGGACACGTGTTGCTTGCACGAGGTGAATTTGTATAAGGTAGTTGGTAGAGGTACATTATCTTGATACAGGAGTAGCTGAGGACAGTTTATAATTAGTAGAAATCGTTTTATGGAATTAAGGAATAAAATGCCAAAAGGCAAGGGTGTATCTAGGATATGGAATTTTAGATTTTGCGTTATGTTAACTATTTTTACGTTTAAAAAGATATAATCTATGGTGAAAATATTGTTAGCTATGGCGTTAATAGTTAAGTTGAATGGATGGACAGGTATTTTTCTTTTACAAACTGGTTTCTATTATTTTAAAAGTATTCTGCCTAATTATAGCGATAGATGCTCCTGAATCAAGTAGTAGAGGTAGGTTTACATTATTGGATAGTTCAGCTCGAACGAGCAATTGTTCAACAAAAATTATATATGGAGGAACCTACTGTTGTGCGGTCTTGTATGTCGGAATAGTCCTGGTCTTGTGCCATGGTTGGAGGATTCTTGGGAAGGTCAGAGTTCATTGTTTGCGCTGGGCTCGTGGTTTAGAGATGGTCGGGGGAGCAGGTAACATACGCTCGCGTGTTGGTAATTCGGAGGGGTGCTTGCAGGAGGTTTGCTGGCTTTCTCAGTCTTGTAGAGTATTGTAGTTGGGCC
Organism: Cordylochernes scorpioides; assembly: GCA_030710605.1. Lineage (NCBI taxonomy): Eukaryota > Metazoa > Arthropoda > Arachnida > Pseudoscorpiones > Chernetidae > Cordylochernes > Cordylochernes scorpioides. Next base: position 65,911,130 of record CP092875.1, on the reverse strand, counting down.
CGATCTGCTTGGGCGTCGTAGTTGGTGAAGAAGCTCTGCGCCTCGTACGAACCATCGTAGCGCGGTAGCTTCACATCTCGCGAAATTCCGGTCACGGCAGAAAGCTGAGGTAGCGTCGTCGTCAACCTCCCCAGGACATCTGACACCGGCGGCGGGGGCGTGACGTCTTCCTGGCTGGGGGCGATTTCCTCCGTTCTACCGAGAGTGTTTTCTTTCTTTGGAAAAGTGGTGTTTTCGCCACGTTCGGAGTCGGGATCGGACTCCATTGGTTCCTTTGGATCCTCCTCTCTTCCCTGTTCCATCTTTCTGTACAGACAGTGGTCTATTTGCTTACTTGTACCTTGGCGTCCACTATCCTGTCGACTCTTCGGACGGGGGAGTCTGTGATATCTTGGGACCTCTGGGACCAGTGTTACCTGATGCTAGACGAACCTCGATGTCAACTCTACCGTGCAGTCGTGGTGGAAGGCGACACAGCTGGGCCAAAGGTGAAATAAACAAACAGAGATTCCACCAAAAAGCGTCTGACGTCAAGAAGGAATGGGATGAGTGGAGAGAGAGATCTTTAGAACAAGTGTTACCGTTGGGATCGAAGCGCAGACTGCCTAACCTAGGTTCTCGATTTAACACCAAGACCTTTCTTCTTTCTAATTGGTAGGAAGCTGTCACATGACCGTTTTCTATTGGTTGACCTATTTAGCTGATTCTTTCCTAATTGGTAGGACTATGTCACATGGCCGTTGGCTATTGGTTGACCTACTTAGGCGTTACCTTCTAATTGGTCTTTGCTGCTGCCTTTGACGGAAGATATATCCGGCCTTGCTCCGGAAATACGGGGCGTTACTCGACTTTTATGGTTTCCGCGATCGTAAAATTGACTATAAATTTATTAATAGTGGTTCTAACTTTAAGCTTCTTTGCTAGGCCTTACTTCTACTATCACCTAAGCCTGATTTGTTTTAACCTTAACTTTCTCCTGTTAGTCTCCATTCCTTCTATCTGTACAGTTGCTATACTTTATTAGATTCTTACGCGGTACAGAATGATGTTAGTTGAGGCTTTCTATTTGCAGTACATAAGAAGTTATATACAGTCATGGGGTGGAACATGTGGTAGTAGATATCTAGACTATTTACAACAATTCCATGGTCTTAAATCATCACATATATATATATATATGGTAATTTAAGCCAACAACCCCATATTGTATATAACTTATAACAAGATTTTAATGTTGTATAATAGAAACACATCTGTAAATGATTATACACATGATTGACATGTGTCATTACATCATCATATGTAATGTAATTTGTACAAACTGAGGATAATAAATAAAACTCTGTAATAGATTAAGAGTTGAGCTAGAGAGGTAGAAGTCAAACACGTCTAAATTCGAGATAGATGGAAGCCACAAAGCAACATCTAAAGATAGATGTCACCAGACGACCCACTCTTCACATCTGGTGACATGCAAAACCCCCTTTTCAGAAACTGTATATAAAGCCCCCAGCCTAGCTAAAAATACAGTCAGTTCAGCATCTGTGCGACCCCACGTCGGTTGTACCTCAGGTCCATCTCATCCATCATGTAGACCAGTAAGAAACTTCTATCTCCCCATCTTTCGCTCCTAGCTCAACTTTTATCTGTTCACGGAACTTTCTTAGTGCAACTGTGTCTTCGTTTTTTGTGTGGACATCCCCAAGCTTTCCACTCTGCCTCGACCACGACTGCCTGTACTCTGTGAGAACTTTTAAAGGACTTACAAGGTGCAGAGAGGTACTGGAAAACTCCCCATCCTGACTGTTCCTCTCGGTCAACACAGTATAGCGAGAGTCAACACTTCATCAACACAAAGTTAGTCGACAGGATTCTACAAGAGTCAACAGTAACTCAACATATTTCAGTTAGTCGACAGGATTCTACAAGAGTCAACAGTAACTCAACTTATTACATATATATATATATATATTTTTACAACAACAAAAGCCTTTATTGAGGACCTCTCGTCCTATAAAGGATTCGCCAGTTTACAGAGTAATTGAAGAGAAGAGAACTAAGAATTCAGAGAGAAACCTATAAGTTAGTAGGTATAGTATAGTATTTTCTACACTGTGACTATATACAACAGCAGCAACAAGCCTTTTAGTGGAATCAAAGTCCCATACAGGATTCGTCATTCTAATCCTGACAAAGATTATTTACATATGATTATTTACATCAATTAGATTATGTATATAGCTGCATTATATTATATTATAAATTACTTTATGTATTATTTACGAACGGAAAAATATGTCCAGGGTAGCCTAGTGGACATGGCATCTGCCCGGTAAGCGGAACAATGTGGGTTCGATTCCCACCCCTGGACACTTTTATTTTTCCGTTTATCATTACTCTTCACAATTCACCCTTTCATACCTCATCCAAAAGGTTAGAAATAATCGTTATTTCTCCTTGAAATAAATTTTGAATTTTCGTTGAAAAGAAACACATTAATATGTTATAACACCTTGATAAAGGTTGGCGTTCAGCCAACTGAAATGTTGGTAAAATAAATGATATTTTGATCCAATATATGTCTTTTTAGTTAAATATAGATGTAGTAAAAATAAACTTGAAATGATGACAAAGCCTTTAGCCAATATACAAATAAACGCCCCAGTCTTATTTTTTATTTGCTGTTTTATAGTATGCAATAAAACAAAATGACACTACGATAAAAATTATCCATGGGAAACCATGAACTGGAAAAAGCCAATTTGATATCACAAGAATGGTCGTTCTTCGATATAGGTCGCTCATTGGGGCTTTTAATATACTATGAAAACCAATAAATAGATATTAACCGTTATCTACATATTCAGCCGTACAAGGAAATATTTTTTAATTCAAAAAGATGCTTCTCTTTGTGAATATATTTATGTAATTATTTCTCGTGATTAAAAAAATCAAGTTAGCAGCAATTATTTCTACAACTCAAAAGCTAAAATTATCTTATATATTTGATATCTATATAGGACAATTTTTTATAACATAAAAGTTATTATTGTGAGCTAAAATCAAGGACGTTTGAATATTCTATGCATCCAATTTGGAAATTAAATAATTTGTTTTAGGACTATTCTCATACAAAAGATAATTGTAAAATTCCCGCCAAAAATCTTGAAATAAAGCAAACGATAATTGCCTTTCGCCGGGCCATAACCATAACGAGCGAGTTCCGCCATCTTATCGCATTTTAATTGGCCGCACGACTTTTCGTTTGGCATGTAATTTGTAGTCTGCGAAATAAAAAAAACATTCATTTTCATCTCAACATTTATTGCTATTTAAATTATTTGAGCTTATTCACATAAAGATATACTTTCTAAATTGTTTTCAATATTTTATTTAATATAGATCCACCAAAAATGATAAATTTTATAAGAATATTTAATATAATAATTTAATATTTGTGAAAAACTATTATTTCATTTCATTTAATTAAATATTTTATTTTTCTATTGATATTTATATTTTTAAAATTTCGTGTATAGTTTAAATTTTATTAGAACTCATACAGTTAATGTTTTCGAAATATATAAATATATCAGTTCTAAATATAATATAAAATATTATTACAGAAATATCATCCTTAAAAACTATAAATAAAGAGGAAATATCGTAGAATGAACTAGCCACCTGACTTATCAAATACATATTTTCGAACTTTTACGGTGTATTTTAAGTGAATAAATTAATTTATATATTCAAAGAACATGTTTGCCAAAGTTTTGAACTATCATATATGTTACGCAAACTTTGACTTTTATCATCATCGATGCTGACGTCACACTTCTAACACTACTCACTGCGCTTCAACCTTTATGTTTTGATTCTTTGCTCGCTTGTCGTTCCTTAAATAAATATATATTTGTTTATATCAAAAGGGATGTCCTCTTAACTACAAAATACGTGAGTACAAAACAACTTGAAATCCTTAAAAAGAAACATCGTATTTTTGCTAAGCCTATCAATATATAAATTATATATTTGAAATTTAAAAGCAGCACCTTAGTAAAGAGGTTATTTCCTTCAGCTAATCTAAAAATTGGCAACTAGAAAACAGTTTGATCTAATCTATGCCCTTTTTCATTTGAAGATACCTTTTGTAATAATACCAGAGTAATCTTATTTGGAAAACGACCTTGCAATTTGAAAAAACCCAACAAACTCAAAACATATATTTATACAGTGTATACACGTGTATTGTAAGGATGACATACCTTAGAGGCAAAAAAAAAGATACCACCTCTTCGATTTTCATATATATATTTTAGTATTTTTTTGGCCTTAATTAATTCTGACCTTAACTACCCATTTCATGGTTTTTCAGGATGCCTGAATGACCAGTTTTTTGGTCGTTGAGGTTAAGATTGCACCACCCTGACGAAAGCCAACAGCCCAAAACGCGTCCGTGGTTAGCTTTTCTTGATTAATCAAGAATGGGTATTTGGCCAATTCTGGAATAATTAAAAATCAATGAATAGTTGATATTTATTTCGATAAATGGCGACAGCCATCAGCAACTTTCAGTTGAACGATAAGGAGATACCTTTTTCTTAAATTGAGTCTTTATAAAAGAAAATTGAAGTTCAGATATAAAATTTTAACTTGTTGTGTTTAAACTTTATATAATTTATGGAAGAATATGGACAATGTGTGTATGCCTACACATGGTAAGTAAACATATTTCTTAAAGACTATGAGCAAGAAGGTATTCAAATAGAGATGCTACGACAATAACATATACAACTATGGTCAAAATTAAATAAATTTATTACACTTTCATTGAAAATACTCAAGAAAAATTGATTTTCAACAGAGTTTAGGGAACAATTTGTAAAATGCGGTTTTTATAAAGACACACAACGTTATTTTCCATTTAATTTTTTGTCAAATATTTTAATTAGTTTCCCATTAGTGATGAAGTACCAATTTAACCATTTTCGGTCAATTAAAATTCTGCCATGGCTAATTACTTGTCAACTAATTGTCCTTGTTAATTAATTATAAGTCAGTATATTCAAATTGGGAGATACTTTTTAATAATTTTTAGAAAAAAAGAATGTGTATGCATAAAGATTTTCTCATTCACTTTGGAGAAATTCTAAGCGGAGAGCCAAAACCTCCACTCCAAACTCTAAACCTGTATTTTCCTGTATATATTTCAGCTATAAGTAGTATATAAATTTAGAGTTGTGTGTGTGGCGTTTCGTACAAATGACATTTTATATTATTTTCCCCACATTAGTTCTACAATTTATATTGCACCGTAGAAAATTTGAAAAAACAAACCTTGTGGAATGAATGGGGATTTATTCGATGCACAAAAACAAATAATGAGTCAAAAATGGCTAGTACCATCGAGGGACATCAATAATTATTATCGTCGGAGGGAGAGGGGGGGGGGGGGGGGGGGGGGGAGGTGCAAAAAAAGTCAGCACGATCTTATTTTACCAATGTTTAGCACTTCAGAATGTCAACAATGGTTAACAGCATTGAGGATAAACGATGACATTACCCTTGAAAGTCAACAATGATAAACATCATCTAAGGTCAACAAAGGTCATTTCCATCGAAAATCAACAATGGTATTCATTATTGAAGGTAAAAAAAAATCATTACTATTGAGGGCTAACAATAGTCAGCAACAGCCAAAGTCAATATTGGTCTTCACCACAGAATATCAACACTGATCAGTACTAACGAAGGTCAACAATGTTCAGCATCATAGAAAGTCAACAATAGCTAACACCATCACCGGTTTAAAATGTTTAGCCCCATCGAGAGTAAACAGAGGTTTTCATCCTCGAGGGTAAACAATCATTGCTAATAACCATAGCTAACACCCAATTTGTTGACCATTGTTGACCCTCGATTTTGAAATTCAATGTTGATACTAGAAAGTGATAAAAATTGTTTACCTTCGATGGTGGCGATCTTTGTTGACTTTCGATTATTATAACAAGTGTTGACTTTGATGATGATGAGCAATGTTGATTCTCCATGATGATGACTATTGTTGACCCTTGACGGTGATGACCATTGTTGACCCTCGACGGTGATGACCATTGTTGATCTTCGACGGTGATGACCATTGTTGACCCTCGACGGTGATGACCATTGTTGACCCTCGACGGTGATGACCATTGTTGACCCTCGACGGTGATGACCATTGTTGATCTTCGACGGTGATGACCATTGTTGACCCTCGACGGTGATGAGCATTGTTGATCCTCGACGGTGATGAGCATTGTTGATCCTCGACGGTGATGACCATTGTTGATCCTCGACGGTGATGACCATTGTTGATCCTTGACGGTGATGACCATTGTTGACCCTCGACGGTGATGGCCATTGTTGACCCACGACGGTGATGTTCATTGTTGATCCTCGACGGTGATGACTATTGTTGACCCTCGACGGTGATGACCATTGTTGATCTTCGACGGTGATGACTATTTTTGACCCTCGACGGTGATGACTATTGTTGACCCTCGAGGGTGATGACCATTGTTGATCCTCGACGGTGATGACCATTGTTGATCTTCGACGGTGATGACCATTGTTGATCCTCGACGGTGATGAACATTGTTGACCCTCGACAGTGATGACCATTGTTGACCCTCGACGGTGATGAACATTGTTGACCCTCGACTGTGATGTCCATTGTTGACTTTCGATAATGATGACTATTGCTAAATTTGATTATGATGATAAAACCAGTGTTAATTCTCGATGATGCTGACTAAGGCCGACTCTCGACGGTGATGACCCTCGACCCTGAATATCATTATTGACAATTGAATATGTAAAATTGTTGATCCTTGAGCATGTTGACTATTGTTGACCCTAAACCGTGATGATCATTTTTGCCTTTCGTAGATAATGAACCTTGCTGACTATCGGTAATGATAACCATTGCTGTGTGACTTTCTATGATTAGCATTATTGTTGAATTTCGACAGTGTTGATCATTGTTGACCTTTGACAGTGTTGACAATGTTGAACCTCGAAGGTGATGACCATTGTTGAACCTTCGAAGGTGATGCCCATTGTTGACCCTCGAAAGTGATGACCATTGTTGAACCTTCGAAGGTGATGACCATTGTTGACATTAGATGGTGATGCCCATTGTTGGCCCTCGAAGGTGATGACCATTGTTGAACTACGATGGTGATGACCATTGTTGACCCTCGACAATGATGACCATTGTTGACCCTCGATGGTGATGATCATTGTTCAACCTTTGAAGGTGATGACCATTGTTGACCCTCGACGGTGATGACCATTGTTGACCCTCGACGGTGATGACCATTGTTGAACTTCGATGGTGATGTCCATTGTTGACCCTCGACGGTGATGTCCATTGTTGACCCTCGATGGTGATGGCCATTGTTGACCCTCGATAGTGATGGCCATTGTTGACCCACGACGGTGATGTTCATTGTTGACCCACGATGGTGATGGCCATTGTTGATCCACGACGGTGATGTTCATTGTTGACCCACGATGGTGATGTTCATTGTTGACCCACGATCGTGATGACCATTGTTGACCCACGATGGTGATGACCATTGTTGACCCTCGACGGTGATGTTCATTGTTGACCCACGATGGCGATGTCCATTGTTGACCCTAGATGGTGAACTCCATTGTTGACCCACGATGGTGATGAACAACTGTGAAGAACATTGGGCTCCTTTACGGTGGCGACCATTTGAGAGTCTGCATGCAATCGTAATTCCATTAAAATAAATGTGAATGGAAAATTTAATTTTCTAAGAGAATAAAACGTATATATAATATATCATTCAGATTAAATATATTTTAAGTTTTAATAATATTTCTAAAAAGAGATATGTCGTTTAAAACCTTTTTAAAATTCGTTTGAATTTTAAATTGTTTTCTTTGAATTATTGTTAACAATGGAAGAAGAGATGAAATATTGTTCAAAATGGCGGCTTACAAATCGACATTTTAAGCTAATTTCTAGAGATAAGATGATCCGAAAACTTTACCAAAAGAAAGATCGAAGTCAAGCAGAAGAAAAAAAAAAAAGATCGGGTTGAGTTGTGTTAATCTGGTGGGCCGGAAGTGAAAGAACCGGAAGTTGCGCAGATCACGTGATAGGGAGAATTAATGAAAGCAGCCGACAGCACGGGCGTATCACCACAGAGTACTATCGAATTGTTTTTTTATTTTCTTCTGCTTTTTTAGTTTTTTTGTTTGAGTTTCTTAAATTCCGTTTTTTTTATATATATTTCTTTATTCTTTTTTGGTTTTGTTACAAAAAATCTTTTGGCTATTATTGAAAGGAATGTGTTGTAAGATTCATTAAGATATTTCGATATTTAATTCTTTGTGGAAAAATCACATGGTGGTAAATTGAGATAAATATTTTAGAATTCTTTTGTTTGAATTCTATTCAGTGACTGAGAACTTTGTTCATGCATCAACCTTTTAGTTTCAATTTTAAATTACAAGTTTTTTTACCTTCGCCCATGCCAAAGTTGATTATTTTTTTTTTTTAGAAAACGAGCCTGAAATTTCAACCTGTTTTTTTTTTTAAATTTGTAACAATTAAATTTACTGGAAATATGTTTCTTTTCAATAATAACGTCAAATATTATCTTTACAGACCTTACTGCAATGATATAAGTTATTGAATGAGAGGGCTTGGATCATCAGTGGTGAACTCAACGGTTTCGCTAAATCCACCACTGATGAGCCAAGCCCTCTCATTCAATAACATTTATCATTGCAGTAAGGTCTGTAGAGATATTATTTGATGATATTTTTGAAAAGAAACACATTGCAAGTAAATATAATTGTTAAAATCTTTATCGATAGTTGTTAATTTAATTTATAAATCTGTTTTTTTTATATACCCAACTAAACCATACAAACTAAACAACAACAACAATAAAAAGGTTTTTATTAAGGCCCATTGCCCTGTATGGATTCGCCATACAACAACAAAATAATACAGTAATTATTCCTCCCTTATCCCATGTGCACGCGAGTCTTTATTTGAAAAGGGATTTATTTACACATCTGTTCTAAAACTTTCCTCACTACCTCTTTTGTGTATGAATCCATTTACAATTGATCTGTGGAAATATAGAGTTCTAGTGCTATATTTTTCTTTTCTGAAATAGTTCTCAGCGTCTTCAGTGTGTTGCTGGATCTCCAGAAGGTGTTTTAAAGAGTTTTTTCTCTTTCTTCACCTAAATATTTGCATTCTATGATATAGTGGGAGATTTCATCAGATATCATATTTCCACAAATCCTGCAGTGAATGTTTTCCTTTTTGATGATGAGAATATGACTTTCTCTATCTAGAGTTGAAGTAATTCTAGTCCGTGCAATGAAGGCTATTATCTTCGATGACAGATTCCATGACAAGTATCGTTCTGGCATAAATGAATTACAGAGAAGTTTATAGTTAGAAAAAAATTTCGAATTGTCGAGTCTAGCGAAGTCCTGTTGAATAAGCTGTTCTATTTTTATTTTCATAATCTTAGGAAGTTCTTTTTTAATTGTATCATGGTTCGGTGAGAGGTTCAGCCATGACTGACCACAACAGTTGATTATATCATTAACGGTTTTCCATACCAGCTAAACGAAAAAATATTATCAGCTTTGCTATCATTACAAGACCTTCATACTTTTTATTACCTTCTGTTGTCTTTTGTAAATAAATAAACAATGCGCGCCTGTTTTGATTAAAAAAAATATCTATAAAAAGAAATGGGATATGTTCAATCAAACTAGACACAGAAACTATGCTTCAGCTATCGACCCTCTCTGCAAACTAGTTGAATCTGGTCGGTGACAAAGCCACAACACCAGCTTTGGTAAGTTGTGAACGACTAATCGGAAACCCACACTCATGGACAAAATTGAAGGAAGTTGTACCTTTTAGTATGTATATATCTGGATTCATAAGGCCGCAGTCACGTTCGGAGGAGATTAATAAAATCGCCGAACGCCGTGGTCCATTTGGACGAAGAAAGCGAAGACTAGAACGCGGTTGATTCCACACTCGCCTGTTCAGTGATTCGCTAACCATGACGTATGCACAAAGGAACGTGTGGTCATTGGACATGCGTCGGACCTAGAGGCTGTTGTTGGGTGCTGGAGTATAGGATCTCCATCTAAGCTTCTTTTCTTTCTGTGGTGAATCTGTATAAGACAGGTGGTCTCAATAAAGCTTTGTATGTGTATATCTGGATTCAGACAATAATTCTGAAAGATATTTGATACACAGTGACCTTCATGGAAGACATACGAGATACCAAATGTGAACAATATTGTCTCTGCCTCCTTAAAAAACATCAAAGACTTTGCACTTCTTTAAGTTTTATCCATGGGCGTATATAGATGGAATAGGTCTCCTTTATCTTTAGAGAGCAATATTTTACTCCTGAAAAAAATTTCTATAATATTTTGGAATTGGACTACCCTATTTGCCATTTAAATATCTCTTTTGCGCAAATTTGAAAGATATCATGAATCCCTTGTAGATGTCATGAAATCAATCAAAGCCTGACCTTGACTGTCGAGAGCCATATCTTGAAACCATAGCTTCCAGGTGGATGTTCTGAATTTCATAAAGCTGGTGTTCTATCTTTGTTACCGACCCGAGTCCTGGTAATTTGCATAGATCGCCAACAGATGATGAAGAGTTTATACATCTATTAGAAGATAAAATTTCTATAAAGTATAAAATAAAAATGTAAACAGTAAGTAATGTGTTTGCACGCATAAAGAAACAGCACTTTGCACGAATAAAGAAACAGCACTTTGCACGAATAAAGAAACAGCACTTTGCACGAATAAAGAAACAGCACTTTGCACGCATGAAGAAACAGCACTTTGCACTAATAAAGAAACAGCACTTTTCACGAATAAAGAAACAGCACTTAGCACGCATAAAGAAACAGCACTTTGCACGAATAAAGAAACAGCACTTTGCACGAATAAAGAAACAGCACTTTGCACACATAAAGAAATAGCACTTTTCACGAATAAAGAAACAGCACTTTGCACACATAAAGAAACAGCACTTTGCACGAATAAAGAAACAGCACTTTGCACACATAAAGAAACAGCACTTTGCACGAATAAAGAAACAGCACTTTGCACACATAAAGAAACAGCACTTTGCACGAATAAAGAAACAGCACTTTGCACGAATAAAGAAACAGCACTTTGCACGCATAAAGAAACAGCACTTTGCACGAATAAAGAAACACATTGATACTGTCTATATTCTCATTTTATACCTTATACATTTATTTTGACAGGATTATTAATATGATTGAAGAAGAAGATATCTTAAATATTACCGACCTATCGCTGGAAGAAACGATAAGATGGGGAAGTCTACAGGTCAGGATAACGGGAAGATGGGAATGGCTTAGGGAAAAAATGGACGGATCCCATCCAAGATGTTGTTGAACTAACTCTGAAGCAAACAAGACAGGCTGTCCTTCAAGGCTGGAAATAGATTGTGATGAAAGACATCAGGAGACTGACCTATGGTGATTCATATCATTCAATTATCAAAATTCCATATCAGAATTAGGCCAATTTGTCCTAAAAATCAAACATGTGGATCGTGGTTTGGAGATTCAGTCAATACATTGCTATCTACGGGAAGATATGTGGAATTATCCAAATCTAACATAGAGGTATTTGAGCCTTTCCCAGAAGTCTAACCTCTACGTGGCGGGCGGGAGAAGCAGCACAAGTAAGAGACTGCCCTGTAGGGCGAAGTACGGTGTCGTGAGCCCCGAGCCGCTACGGTAACCGTGAACAGGGAATTCTGAAATGTGGCTGACTAACGGGGCAATGATACTCCCCCCTTTTCATGGAGCAACAAAATCAGAAATTGACAATTTGGACAAGACACAACCACCAGGTATTTGAGCTGACAGCTCTGTACCCGTTCTTTTCAGAATAACAACTAAGGTTTACCCACCATTCAATACATTTCATTGAGCTTAGAAAAGTTTACAATGGTTTCCAAATAAATTTTGGAGTCATTTTCAAGATATTTGAGCATTTTTACCTACCATTATATGATTAAGCTTATGTTTTCGAGGCTTCCCTTGGTATAATCTGTAATGTTGGGGAAAAAAACAAAGGCGTTCGTTTCTCTCATCATCTCTCCCAAATACAGACAGTACTCAATCGGTTGGTCAAATTGGCTGTCAAAATCCTTAAAATAATGAAAATTGTTACTAATTTTTTATTCAAAATATATAGAGTCATCGTATTTATTTCTAAATGACTCGACCAGAATGAATTTTTAAGTGTGTGTGTGTCTATATATAATTTTAATACGAATAGAAAAAAAAAAGTTCTAAAAATATTATCAAATTAGTTAACAACACCATATTTATATTATTATTAAGCAATTAAAATCTAATTTTTATTTTGCTTTTTTATTTTATTTAAAAACTGTGAGATATAATTTGTTCTTATGGGACAATATTCAGTAATTTCCATTCACGTTTTGAACTCTTTTAACAATTTTGAATTTGAAATAAATTTATCAAAATGTTTCTTATTGTGGTGTCGCTCTGAGCCATCAAACCATTCTTATACTTGAGACGGATGATATTTATTTGTCAAGCTAAAAGCTACAGTAGCAAAAGGGGTTTTAGGCAACAAGACTACTCTATTTCTAAGGCTGGACTGGACTCCCTTTACTTTATTCTTATGTCCTATATATAGCACAAATACGTTAAATTAAAACTATGTAGATTGTACAAAAAAGAACAAATATGCAAAGACACAACACTTATGGTTTGACTTTTACAAGAAACTCTGCCTTTGCCGGTCCCAAGCCCGGATGAAAAAGGAGGAGGGGGAGCAGTAACAAGCTCACTAAAAAACCTGGGTTCAGCTGGCCCGGCTGATAGCACCCTGTAAGGGCTCCTAATCCAGGGATACAGGATGAGCAGTGTTTGTTCTCCATTTTAGGAGCGGCTGTACATGGCATCTGTTCCTCATGTCAGAGGCGGCTATTTCTTTTGGAGCTAAGTCGGCCTGCCAATGAGTAGTGCTCCCAGTCTTAATGACAATGGCAGACACATTCTACTTCACCAAGTCATGATGGTTGTCAAACAGACACCATCAAGGGTCACAACTTGATATCCTAATATGATTGAGTGGAGATAAGAAAGAAGAAGAAGACTTTTACAAGTAAATTTATATAAGATAAATATTCATTACTAATATACATATACAGATTTGCATATCGCAAATTTGAATATAAAGAAATGAGATATTCTCAACTAAAAATAATTTACTATTTTTAATTCTATAATAATGGATTCACGGGCAAATTGCTTATATTAAAAAAATGTACGTAACAATTATTATGAAATAGCGCCGATAGAAATTCAAAATGGTGAAATGTGAGCAGACGCTAGAAAGCAGCAGATGTAAAGCAGCCGAGTGACAGGCAAGGCGACTCCACCCTTTGGTGACATAACCACGTTTCCGTCGTCTGACACCCACCGGAAGTGACGCACTTATCTGAGATTTTTAAAACATCGTCTGTCATGTTTTTGTGAGGCGCATTTTTGAATTATTAATTTTGTCTTTCGATCCAATAACAAGGAGGATAATTTTTAAATTGAAAAATATGAAAAAATGGGCATTTTCCCTCCAATATTTAATTAAACCCATAATACATTTTTGTTATTCTTTAAAATCTTTATCAACATTTATTTTGAAATATTTTAAAATAAAAAAAAAAACAAAACGAATGAAAATTTACATAAACTGTTTATTGGTAGCATGTCTAAAACATCTGATTAGAAAAAGAAAGGGACTAATATTAAATATATCCATTGTAAAGGTAAAATTAAATTTGTATATCTATTAATTTTTTTATTATATTGTTGCACCAGGTTGCGGTTTGGCAGACTCTTCAACCTTGATCCTCTCCTGTGCTGGGTCTTGCATCTTACCAGAGCGTCTTTCAACCATCCTACAAATATATATAAAGGAATAATGAGATAACTTTAAGTAACCTCCAGAATAATTTATTTATTTCTCACAACAAAGAGAGCAGTGAAGTCACACAGTAATACAAATGGTGATTCTATAATACATTTATTTTGTTTAATAAAATAAATATAAAATATAAATTTGAATTTAAAATATATGAAAAATAATATTACGAGTTAAAATAAAATAGGTTCATTAGCCATGATGCAACAATATAAATGATAATCGTTCTGAATATAGACCATATTTAAATCTTTAGATAATAAAAAGGCATGAATAAAAAAGAAGAAAAAATTGAATCCAATATATGCTTTTTTATTATCTATGAATTATAATATAGTTTTAATAGTGTATAGTGTATTTGCATATTGAATTATGGATATGCAAATATCCTGTTTTGCATAATGGTTTTCATAGAATTTTGTATATAAATAGCGACAGGTTTTAGCTACCAGCAGTCAGTCAATTTATGTCAATAAACGAGATTACTGGAGTCCGTTTGCCCTAGTGAAGCGACACCTCACTCTTGGTTACCTCCCAACCTTCTAGGATAAAACAAATAGCAAGAATAGGAAAATAATATTCATCTAAAATAATTCATATTGAGTGCATATATTAAAATATCTACATTAATTAGCTACAATAAATTGTGTGGAGATTCATTATAAATACACTCATGGACAAAACTTAAGGAAATTGTACCTTTTAGCATGTATATCGGGATTCAGACAATAACTCTGAAAGATATTACAGTAACCTTTATTGAAGACACATGAGATAACCAAGTGTGGACAAAATTGTTTCTGTCTCCTCATTAAAGACTTTTAACTTTCTTAAGTTTTGTGTGTCCTTAATCTTATATATATATATATAATATTCACCTTAATTATTGGCAGATTTCCATACTGATCTCCGCCATATGAACGTATGTTCACTATCTCAGCATTGTCAAGAGTATTGCGGTTGGCAAACATAGAAGACTGTCTTGAGCAATCACTAGCTATATGTCCTAATCTACACTCAGGTGGACTCAGACTGATTTCGCCCAACAATTTAGTCAGTTTTTCTATCTCACCTCTAAGGTCTTTAAAACACTGCTCATTTTCGTGCTTCATCCTGTTTACACTGGAACTAAGCATCTTCATCTCACCCTTAATGCTATTTATTTCTTCAACCCCTTCTACTGAACATACCCCTTTCATAAAGCTGCAACGGTGTTCTACACTATCCTCCGTGATCATGACACTGACTGCTTTGTCTATTGACTTAGCCTCACTGCGAATAATAGCCTCTCTATACTTATCGAGAACATTTTCGAGGAAAATTTCGAACACTAGGCTATCGTCAAATCTGTACTCTACTTTATCTCTAATGGCCAGGAATCTTTCTTTAAACACCATAGCACTTTCCCCAACTCTCTGCTTAAGACATTCTATTAATTTAAGGCATTCCCTAATAGCACGCGCTTTTTTACGGTACAATTTGTTCAGTTTACTAACATGACTTTCGAAACTGCTATCGTTACAGATGCCCATCTCCTCTAAGCTCAACCTAACTTCAGGAGATAGAGCCTCGAACACGAGCAATGCTTTGACCTCAGGATCCCATTTGCCTACTTGAGCTTTAAGCTCGACTTCCCGAATGAAAGACTCGAGATCAACCCCATTAAACACTGACAAGTTGAGTATATAATTTGCAAACAATATGGAGTAAAAAAGGAAGAAAAAAAAAAAACACTCAAATAATTAAAAAAAAAAACGAACTTAAAAATTTACAGGAATAAACACGTGCAAACACCAGTAATCTTGGCAGGGCACGCCAATGACAAAATTTATTTTTACGGATTAACACACAATGTGCAAATTACTAGGGCCTAAAGTAATAGTAACTTAACACACCGAAATGCTTACACTCAATTAAAGGGAACAAAATAAAAACTCACGATTTGCTATATAAAAACAAAACAGTACTTATCTTTTATTGTAGCGTTGGTAGGGATCGGACCGGGCTCATACAGGTATGTGAGGATATCACCAGACACGGATAAATCACGCAGAGAACACTTTAAGCGTCTCCACACAATAATCAACCACACTAGCACCTCGTATTCCTTTAGCACCCTCTTATATACAAACATGGCCACATTCGTCCAATGAGAACTTAGAGATTGGTTCACTAACAAACCAAAACGACCTTCTTCCCGCTAAAAACTGATAAAACTGCAAATGTTTGTCAATATTGACAATAATTTTAAAAATAAATAAATATACTATAAATATAAAAATATATTATTTTAAAGATTGAGCAATCCATAATAATATCTATAAATAAATAAAAGGCATATATTGGATCTAAATTTATTATTCAACCAATATTTCTAGGGGCAAAACGCCCCTCTTTATCAAGGCTTGTTTGATCTTGTATAGCATGAGTGGATCACATACCCACATGATTTAGTTTAAATCAAAGAAAAGCCTTGATAAAGAGAGGCGTTTTGCCCCTAGAAATATTGGTTGAATAATAAATTTAGATCCAATATATGCCTTTTATTTATATATAAAATATATATATATATGTCATAATATATACTCTTCCAGGAATAATAAAGCAAACCTAGAGCCAGCTCAGAGAGAGACGGGATGTAAAGTCCGGTCACTTGAGACAGCAGTGACATTCCAAGGGGCGGAAAATGGGGCCCGTCCGTCAACACCTTTGGACTTTTAAGACAGTTGGTGATTGTGTGCGACACGAACGGCCGCTCAGCGGTGGCAGGCCCGTCTCTCTCCCTCTCTCTCTCTGGTTGTCTGGGTTCCTTCTCCAACTTGTGGTGTCCTTATTTCTCTTCCCACCTTATTATATTATATACCACATATATATAAATATAAATAATTAAAAAAATAATTTGACAATTTATGTACCAAAAGAGGCAGCTGTCCCTTTATAATAATCTTCATCATCATTAGTAGAGCTTCTTACTAGGGAGATGCAGAGTGAATAGTTCTGATGTACATTTAAAGGGAGAGGTGCCTCTTTTGGTGCATGAATATAATCCCCCCGCAACTTTATATTGGTATTTATATGTTATGAATAATTTGTTGTTGTTAGAGAAAGGGTTGATAAGACAAAGGATCGATAAGGTAAAGGGTTGAATGTGCAGTCGTGATAAAAAAAAAGATAATTATTTACCATCAAGTAGCTTTTATTTTCAATTACTTGAGGGAATATTTCACATTATATAGAATTTATAAAGTTAATCCTATATTAGTGATTCAAAAAGATATATATATGTTAACTACGCATATTTACAACAAAAACTGAAAGTCATTCTAAAAACGATGATACCCAAAAAGTAGAAATATCAATGAATAAAAATAAAATATATATTTTTTTAAATATAGAAATATTTGAGTTTTTAGATTATATAATATATATATATATATATATATATATATATAACATAAAGTTGCGGGAGGATTCATGTATATATTTATATAGAATTGTTGATATAGTTTCCCTATATAACACCTGGTTATAAAATAAATGAAGATAATAATGACGAACTCTAGGTATTTATCACTGATGTCCTTGCTGAAGACATTTGTATATATATTCCCCTACACTTTATATGCCCTTTTACTCTTTTATTTTTCCACCTTTGTAAAATTTGATTGAAAGAATCAATAAAATTGTTCAAATTGTCAATTTATCACTGATGTTTGCATTTCCAGTTTCATTTATGGTTTTTATTTATCAAACGCTAAAAACGTGATATTAAAAAAGAAGTCAACATCATCTAACTTCACATTACTGGCCATAGGAAGTCTAATTCCACGGAATTCCAAGTTGTGGAAAAATCGAAGAGGAAAGCCGAGAATGGAGTTCATAGATAATTTAAGAAAAAGACTCTACGATATCATCAAATTTTTAACTTTAGAAAGTAGCTTTAGAGGATAAATACAACCTGACAAAAGTTACTTTTACAAGTTACACACAAAATCACTTCATTGATCTCTAAAAATTGTCCATTGGATTTAATGCGATTTTGTAACTTTTCTTGATTAACTAGGATGACTAGAAAGTTCCCCCATCATTGTTTAAAATATGAACCAGGTGAATCTTGTTAATAGAACATGTGGGTGTTCTGAATACTTTATACTCTAAGTAGCCTATAAAAATATTGAAGCCTCAAAATTGCTTAAATATGGAAGAAACAATATATATCGAAATGCCATCTAAATTCTGTTATAGAATGGTAAATTTACCTTATAAAGTGTATTTAATACTTTACTGGAAAGAATAAATAAAATAAAAGACTAAACATATAGGGTTGACCATGTTTAGAATTGCATTATATAACTAGGTGCTCTATCTATTTACATAGACGTATAAAAGAAGATCTATTTTTAAAGCTATTAAATAACCTACTTACAGTGAAATATGCAATAATTTAGTACAATACCACAACAGTAAGTCACCTTTCACCCTCAATTGTACCCTAGATGAGATCTCAACTAAAAAAAAACACCGTCCAAAACTCTATATAATTAGAGAACAGACGAGCGGCCGAACTGACCAATGGCGAGTAAGGGGCGGAGCTAGAGGTGGAGCTAAGTGTGAAGCGGCAGCCAACAGCAAGCCGCCATAAATCTCCCAGCATCCATCGCGCGGCAAGCGGATTTCCTTAGGTAGGTATGTCTTCCGCTGTGGTCCGCCGAGAAGGCTCGCGCATGTCAATCAAAACGGATGTAACACGCATAGCCCTTCCTTGAGGGGTGCTCAACACCTCAACTAACCCCCTCCCCCTTCATAGAACACTTCTCTTTTTTAATTGGGGACCTTTTTTTACTTCTTCATTCCACCACATTTTTCTGGAGAGGCTGGTGGTCTCAATTCGTCTATCTTCTATCGCATATATCGTCTGTTTAAGTATAAATATTAACAATAAATATACCAAACGTTTATTTACATATGCTTATTAATATTCTAAATAGGTTTTTCATATATACGCCAAAATATCCATTTATAAATAGAATTATATCAAATATATTTTCCTCAAAAAAACCAAGAAGAAAATAAGATTAAGATATTTAAATTTCCAATCAAAAGATCGAAACATCAACAAGTGAGCGCCAAGTTCTTAGAGATACTTATCGCTTAAGTTAAGAACTTTTTAAACGATTTTTGCTCAGAATGTCATTAAGGTTATTGCTCAACTTTCTGGTCAATACTCATTTTCAAATATTCGCTCATAGATAATTCAAATTTTAAAAATATTCGAAGTATAGCGTTATATATAACATATTTAAACAATTCTATGAATATTTTAATTTTAAAATATATAATATATAGAAATAAATATACATTTTATATATTAGTTTATAATTTTATTTTATTTTTATGTATCATTTAATTCATTTTGAGTTAACTATAAAAATCATATTTTTAAAAATCTTCTGCAACGTTTTAATATAAGGCAAGTTTATTTTCAAATTATATTTTAGAATGAATTCAATAAATATCGAATTTATTATGATCTTTTGATGTTACTATATTTATTTTTATTACAAATGCTTATAGGGAGAAATATTTCAGGAAAAAATTGTCTATTTTTATATAGCTTTTATTTATTGTCACATAAAGTATCATTATAAGTGAAATGTTAAAAGTAAAAAATTATATATATTTATCTAATGATAACTAGTAAGTTTACCAATACTATAACACTACGAGCTTTCGAACAACGAAACTTTCCAATGAAAAAAAAAGAAACGTATTTATATAATGAAATGGTTTTAGCACGAATGTTTAAAGTCTATGCTTTATGTTAAGATACATATTGATGCATTTTTAAATTTATTTTTGAATAACTTTTAACAATTTTACTCTTATTGAACTATAGGTTTTTAACTTTTAATTAGATAATTTTAATTTATATTTAGACATTTTTCTTTTTAATTTAGACACTTTCATTTTTATTTAGACATTTTTCATTTTAATTTAGACACTTTCATTTTTATTTAGATATTTTTCATTTTAATTTAGACATTTTTCATTTTAATTTAGACACATCGACTTTTCTATAAAAAGTCCATGTGTCTGAATTAAAATGAAAAATGTCTAAATTAAAATGAAAAGTGTCTATAAATTAAAATGAAAAATGTCTAAATATAAATTAAAATTGTCTAATTAAAAGTTAAAAACCTATAGTTCAATAATAATAATTGACTCAGTAATTGCATATAATGTTAATTTTATTATTAAAGAAATTTGATGTTTTCGCTATTGCTCTGAAATTGCTTTCAGTTTAAACTTCAATATTTTAAATAATAAACAAAACGACTTCCAAGGATGAATGTTTTCTTGCTTTATTTTATATTATCTTTAATATTGTAACAACGTATTTATTATGAAAAAAAGGAATCTTCTGCATTTTATACACCTTATACGAGTACAAAATCACATTTTGTACTTTTTTTTTTTTTTTTACAAAATATTTATTATTTTCTTAACAGATTATTAATTTGATGTTTATATATTTTTTATTACTCTGCGTATACTTCTCTCATTGCTTCTTTAATATTTTATACCAATTTTAGTTTGTGCTTGTTCCTTAGAAAATTGCTGGGTTAGTTTGAAGTTTGTCTTTCCTGATTTTATACATTACAATATTTAATATCTCTAAGAGAGATTCTAAGAGATAATATAAAATAAAATAAGAAATTCATTCTCGGAAACCGTTTTGTTTATTATTTATATGTACTGTCAAATTATATTGACAAAGAGTTATCTTTTATCTTATCTCAGGTTTTAGTGGGATGAATGTTGTTTTCATTTGTTAGTGAACCAATCTCTTCCACCTTCTCATTGGACGAATGTGGCCATGTTTGTATATATAAGGGGGCTATGGTATTGCGATGGAGAGGTGGTGGATTATCGTATGGAGACGCTTAAAGTGTTCTCTGCGTGCTTTATCCGTGTTTGGCTATCTCCTCGCATACCTGTGTGACCCCGGTCC
>CP092875.1:65823906-65889939 GCA_030710605.1 Cordylochernes scorpioides | reverse complement strand
TAATACGGGAATTAGTAAAAGATTATGTTTTCAGAATTTCCGAGGAAAAATACTCGTTTACACAATTTTGAAGATCATTTGTTGGTTGGAAGTTGATTTGGAAAAAACACAGCCACATCAACTAATAGTTTATTCAATTCCCGACGTTTAAATGACCCCGTCTGGGGTTTCTTGTTGAGTAATCGGTGGTGTACAGTTCAGCCCATAATTGGAGGCAGTACTACAGGAGCTTACAAATATATTCAGAGGTCGGTGAAAGATATAGTCAGGTTGGAATGAGCTGTTGTCGCCTTGCATATGCATATTTGCATATAAAGCTGTTGCATATTGCATATTGAATGGCTTTATCAACGATTCAAAGATCCAAGTAGAACATTGTAGGTTAGTTACACTCACGGACAAACCTCAAGGAAGTTATACCTTCGGCTTTCAAAGGCTCAATAACTTTGAAAGATAATTGATTCCCAGTGACCTTTATTGAAGACACGCGATATATAACCAAATATGAAAAAAAAAAAATCCCTCTGTCTCCTTAAAAAATAACAATGCACCGTCGACATCAAAAATTTTCCACTTCCTTAATTTTTTTCCATGAGTGTATTAATAAAATCTGCATCAAGAATTAAATTGATGGAGTGGTTTCAAGAACAATGGTCTGAGTGTCCAGAGAATAAGTTAACAGTAGAAAGAACCAGCGATATCCTGAAGTCTACAGTCAACAATGGAGATGCTAGACAAAGTTCAAATTCAGGGATTTGGTGTTAGATAACAATAGATCAACAATAGATGCAACCAACACGGCGTGAAAGCCATTAACAAAGGAATTTCTAGGTAACATAACATTGCGACGATATCTAGACAAGAACCTTAGAGAAGTAATAGTATTATTGAGTAGAGAATTAGAAAAGACAAACTTCAGGATGACACAGCAATTTATTTAAGGTACAGTCTCAACAATTATAATTGATAAAATATAAAAGAAGCAATGAGGGAAGTTTACGCAGAATAATAAAAATATATAAACATCAAAATTATAAATAATCTGTTAATAAAATAATAAATACTTTACTACATAGCTCCTTCCCTATTGGAGCTGTGACCCACAGCTTGCAAATATTGTAAATACTGACAAGGATCTAACGTGCTTCTGCCAAGGATTTACTAGGAGTCTTGGAACTTTGTCCTTAATAGCTTGTGGCGTAAAGAGCAAATTTACAATAGATAACTGTGATATTGAAGTCTATATTAAACAATGAAGTCAGTAAACAAGATTCAAATACATTATTTCATCGTTCTGTTGGAAAATTTACAACACAAATTGTTGTCTACCCTTGCCCTTGGAATATTCGACCATATTCTGGCCTATTTCTAAGGTGACTAGCGTAGCAACGGCACCCATTTTCCAATGAAGAGCAAAAGGGCACAACATATATCTAGACATCCTACAAATATATTGAAACGAGATAACTAGATAACAAATTTACAGTAACAACATCAGGTGATGTATTTATCCAACAAGAGAGTTAATGACAGCGTTCAAGTCCATTGTCGCGGTACCTAGGAGATATATAGTCGCAACAACTAGTAATATAGATCTATGAAATAAAGATTAGACGAGAGAGTTCCCCATCCATATTTCAAAATTTTTGTTTCTTATTTTCCATAGGATTATTCAAATAATAATCTGTATATATTTACCATGTGTATATAATTTTTCTCCATTTTTACCCCTTTGTATATTTCCCACTTTCATAGGTTTCTCCGTCTTGTAACCCCAAGGAGAATCCTCTGTAAGACCTGTGTGTCTTAATAAAGGCTTTTATGTGTGTGTGTGATTAGACGAGAGAGAATAGACGCTAACACTGAGCGCCATCTATTGCCCGCCTTCTCAAAATAGCGAACTTGAATCGTTGACAAAGCCACAACAACAGATTTAGCAAATTCAGAATGCCAATCCGGAGACCCTAGTTTCAGGCTAACGGCATTCGTCAGTTCAGAGCGGTCTTTGATTTCATGAGATCCGTACAAGATCAAATATTTCTTAAGATTCTTCAAAGAGGTATTTAGCTGGTAAAATTACCTTCATTCCATCAGTAATATTGAAGTTTACATGCGACATTGTAGTCGCGATATATCGGAACAACAAAATACACTTAGTACAAATCACTGAGGGGTCGCTATACTACCTTCAGGTTCAATTCGAACCTACACTGTAAATAATCAGTTATATATGTGGAGTCTCTAAACAGTATCTCTACCTAATGTATTTACTGAAGTAACATCAATCAATGCTATTAAGAATTGTATCTAGATAACAAATTTATACTAAGAACGAACAGTATAATTCTGAAGTTACCATTAATAACAATGGGGTCTCAAGACAACGATCATGAGATATATATGTGGCAATATAATAAGGTGGGAAGAGAAATAAGGACACCACAAGTTGGAAGAGGAACCCAGGCAACCAGAGAGAGAGAGAGAGAGAGAGAGAGAGCCGGGCCCGGCACAGCCGGGCGTCCGTTCGTGTCGCATACAATCTCCAACTGTCTTAAAAGTCCCAAGGTGTTAACGGACGGGCCCCATTTGCCGCCCCTTGGAATGTCGCTGCTGTCTCAAGTGACCGGACTTTACATCCCGTCTCTCTCTGGGCTGTCTCTAGGTTTGCTTTATTATTCCTGGAAAAGTATATATTATGACATATATATGCAATGTCTTCATTTGCTCCTGTATGCCTCAGCACTTCGGTGCCCACGACTGCACACGCCACATTAACATATATATTTATAAAGGGGATATATCATGAATATAGTATACTATGTCTTTGTAATTAATCGATACTAAATAGGCTTATAATGTCAATTGTTTGCGAAAGAGGATTGTTCAAGGCATAAAAATATGTTTATATAGATATTACTACTCTCCAAAATGCGTATCTCCGTATAATATATATATTTCGCTTGAGTAATTCTCAAAAAAGATGTCAGGTTTCGATATAGAAGCAATATAGCCTAATGTGATATAAAGTCGTCTGGTTGATTAAACTGATGGAACCGTTGAAAAAGTTCACCACTGACGAGCCAAACCTTCCCATAATTTTTCCATCCCAGAAAGGACAATTGCTTTATTTCCATAAAAGGAATTTTCGAGGTAATAGTTTCAAAATTCATTAACAGATATGGCGCACTATGTCTTTGAATATATAATTCTTTTGAGGTACTTTATTTTCCATATATAAAATATTATTTACTCAAATTATATATTAAAAGTTCTACATTTATATATCAAACGATATTTAAAACGATCCAAAGAAAAAAAAAATCAATGCATCACAAAGAATTAAGCAAAAAAAAAAAGTTTTTGAAAATAATATCTTAAAAGTGCGTAGAATTACTCCCCAAAAAGGGCACATTTGACTTATAGTTGGCATTTGAGAAAAATGGATTGAAATGGGAGGAGGGTATTTTATGCGTTTCAAATGGCGCTGAGGAGAAAGGTTGCAAACGATGCTCCGCCACATCTCGGCTGATAGATGGCGCTTCTTCCGGCCCATTTCCGGTCCCCCCCCGCCTTTCTATGAACGAGGGGGGAGGAGATAGGAAGGCGCCTCCAGTAGCTTCTTTTATACCGGATTGTCCGACTTCTAAATTTGGTTTGTGTTACTTTCTTTCACACAGCGTAATTCCATATTAAAGAATACAATACACATATTGCATTAGATGCACTAAACAGGACCTTTAAAAGCGGCCGCTGCTTATCAATAAACAGCTCGAAGAGCATAGACTTATGGAATTCATTTAATCTTTGCACAAGGGGATAAGAAACAAAAATACAATTATAGCAACAAATATCTTTTGAAAAACTGATAATTTATATTATGCTTATTGTACATATTACCAGACACTTCTTTCTTTTGTACACAGTTCTTTTTTCTCGTTTTTTTTCTCTCTTTCTCATTGTTAACATCATATGACTATTCTATTCACGGCCTAAAAGTATTCTATATACAGTTACGAGCGTCATTCCTCATCTTCTAATCAACAATCAGTCATCAGTTTTCATCTCTGTCACCGTTTGCTTTTTTTTTTTGGAATGGCGCCCTCCTATTGGTTGGCTACGGTCACGCCACCTTTGCCCCCCCCCCACTCGCCTTTTTTTTGGAAGGCGCTCTCCTATTGGTTGGTTACGAACACGCCACCTTTGCCAAGAAGACGAAATATTTTTGTCGAAACGTTGAGAAAATAAAAAACTCCAACAGGCCGAAGTGTCTATTTTTTATATAAATAGAAATGATTATACATCTATCCCCCGATTTACACGGTAGATACGTTCCTGAGAAAAGTGTGTAAATCGGGGGATAGGTGTACACAGAAATAAAAATAAAATGCATTGACAGGTTAAAATATGTAGTCAGCACATAAGCTCGGGATTCCTCGTGAGATGTGTACACAGCGCATGTGTTGAATCACAGTAGCATTTAGTATAGTGCGATAAAAAAAAACTTATTTGGAAAACCGTGTAAAAGCGAAAACGTATAAAACAAGTATCGTGTAAATCGGGGGATAGGTGTATTTTTAAATATCAATTCTCGACCTTTTGGGCCTTTACCCTCTTTTACAGAAGAATTGATTCATAACAACTAACGCTGTGTTTTTAGGAATTAAATCTTCTTGTTTAAGAGAGGATTTCAAGTTCCAAAAGCTTTAAGAATCAGTATTAAATATCTACAAGAAACGTATACCTGGACGATCAAATGATCAAAATGAACAAGATCGAAGTAATGAGAAGTTAGTTGTATGTACAGGAATGTCTAAACATAGAGTACAGTACCACAATAGACACTGGGAGCAATACACAATATGGTATATGGTCATTAGTATGATTTATGATATTGGAAATTGGCTGCCGTCGCGAGGGAGGGGACAAATTAGATGGGGTCATTACGGTGTTAATTATTAATTGCTAGTTTAATTAGTAGGGTTGTAATTACCAGTCTGCTGCTGATTCTGGGGGTCGTTTGGCTTATGTCACTGACTGTGGACGTCGTGGCATGTAGAATGATCGTCTTACAACAAACTGTCTTTTTTTTATTAAGACACTTTGGTCAATCAACTAATCCCTTGTTTCTCAACATCAAAGTGGATATATCAGGATTCCAGGGATAAGTTTCCTTTATCAAAGTTTTATAATCTCCTTGAGCAAATAATAAAAAGCACAAAATCGTGAAGAAAAAAGTTTCTTTTTAAAACCACTTACATATAAACCTGTCTATAGCACCCCCTCTTGGGACTCACCAAAATAGGGTGCTATAGAGAGGGGGTGCTATAGACAGGTCACTTTTAATGTAAATCGGATCGTACTACGTATTTAAAATCGGGCGCTATAGACAGATTTAACTGTATTTCATTAGTCTTTAGATTTCAAGCATTTTAGAGTGTTTCTCCTGTAGAAGGGCTTTTGTGTCTGAAAGCTAGAGACTGTTGGTTGGATCGCAATAATTACTCTCTTTTAAAATATAAAATTTCTTTATTAAAGGTGCAAACTAAAGAATTTAGCGTAAATATATAGAAGCTGCCTGGATGGCATTCATAGTTCTTCAAATTATAGGTATTTCGGCCAGTAAAAATAAAAAAGATTTACTGGCTGAAGTATCTTTAATTTGAAGAACTAAAGAATTTAAATGAACATCATTTTCTAAAGATATCTAAGTTAACATAACTGGAAAAATAATATCTCTCTATTAACATTTATATATATTACCTCACTCCAACTTTTATTTATTTCGTCTCAATTTACAGGTGTTACATTCGAGCACATCTCGCGAGTCACCTTGTCCTGGCTATTTACACATGGCGAGTTGGTGGAGTAGAGGTGGTCCCCCCCGGACCTTGCAGGAGGGCAGCTGTTGGGCGATGAGCTCTTAACTAAGTGTCAGGGCCGGGTCGTCGGAATCGGGGATTGATATCTCCTTTATTTTGTAGAATATCTTGTATGGTTGGATTATTTGAATTTTGCATTTGAAGGTATACTTTCTTAACGGAAGTTTGGTACATATCTTCTAGATCGGGTTGGTTCAAGTCCTCCTTCAGTATCTTGTTTGATAGGTTGAATGGAGCTCCTATACTTGTCCGAAGGCAGATTCTCATAAATGCGTTTATCCTATTTTTGTCTGTGGTTGTAATATATTTGCACCAAACTGGGAGTGCGTATGTTACTATCGGGAGGATACAACTTCTGTATAGAGTAAACTTTTGTTTTGTAGTCAATTTGCTTCTATAGTTGAACAGGCTTGATAATGTTATTTTTGCGATTTTTGCTTTCTTTATGATATTTTTGACATGCACGTTGAATTTCAACTTGGAGTCTAAGGTAACTCCAAGATATTTAACGCTGTCAGTCCAGTTAATAGGGCTCTGGTTTACCTTTAGGATGGATTGTGGCTTGAATTTTTTATTGTCTAGTGGAAGAAAAATTATTGCCTGAGACTTTTTTGGGTTGATGTCTAATTTCCAATGATTGCACCATTTGGTTATACTGTTTATGTAATTTTGAAGTTGTGTAGTTAAAATTGCTGCGTTATCTGCGAAAAGTTTTGTTTGACATTTTGGATGTGGAGGGAAATCGTTTATGTAGATGTTGAATAGGTAGGGTCCAAGTAAAGAGCCTTGAGGGACTCCAATCTGGGTTGGTTTTGCCGTGGTTATATAATTCCCTTGATTAATTGAAAAGGTCCTGTCCTGGAGATAGCTTTTCAAGAATTTGATAAAATCCCTTGGAAATTGATTTTTTGTTATTTTTGTTATCAAGCCATCATGCCATACTCTATCAAAGGCTTTGGTAAAGTCTATAAAAACAGCACCTACTGCCTCCTTGTGGGACTTTCTTATTTGGATGTAGTTCTATTACTGTGATTAGCTGGTGGGTTGTGGAGTGTCCTTTTCTGAATCCAAATTGTTGAGGAATGATAAAGTTAATAGAATCCATGTATGTCTGCAATCTGCGAAGAACAATCCTCTCGTATACCTTACCGATGGTAGAGAGAAGGCTGATTGGTCTGAGATCTTCAGGTGATTTGACAGGTAATTTTTTTGGAATGGTTATGATAATGGCATGTTTCCATGTCTTCGGGAAGTAGCACAGGTGTAATGCAGCATTGAAGATCCCAGTGAGGAAAACTATCCATTTGATGGGGAGGTTTTTAGTCATTTGCGGCGTAATATTGTCGTGGCCTGGAGCTTTGTGATTTCCTAGGTTTTTAATCACTTCCTTGACTTCATTTGGCGTTGTCATTGATAGTATATTCTCTTGGGGATGTTGGCAAGTGTAATATAATAGGTAAGACGGAACCTCATCCTCCACCTTGGAAAAGTGTTTGGAAAAATGCTCTGAAAGATCATTTCCAATTTCTTTGTCGGTCAGCAAGGTTTTTCCATTTGCATTTGAACTAGTGATTTTGTCAGTTTTTTTCCTAATGGGTTTTGTTTTTTTCCAGAAGTCTGTTGGGCTCGATTCAAGTTTGCTTAAAAAACTATTCCAATTTTCAGATTTCTATGCTTCAAGGGCTTGGTTTACCTTTCCTTGAAGATTGAGGTAAGTAGCTCTATATATATGAGCTGGATCCCAGGTTGATTGCCATATTTTCCGAGCTTTATTTTTCTCCCTTATTAAGGCTTTGGTTTTTGGGTTCTTTATTAATTTGGAAGATGAGACTATGGTGTTTTTCGAGTAGCTATTATTAATTTTCTTGTTTAAAATTCCAACTGCTGAATCAATGTCTACTTCAGTTTTCAAGGGGAGTCTGGGGGGCGTGGTGGAGATTAGATCTTGTTGAAAATGCACCCAATTAGTTACTCGGCTGAGCTGGGTTGTGAATTCATCCTTTGGAAAATTCAATTCAAAGATTACAGGGAGATAGTCAGATGATAAATCGTCGGTGGTTCTGGCCTTTGGGGTTCAGGGAATGTTTTTAAAAACAGCGAAGTCTAGGAAATCGGGATTGCCGAGTAGACTGTAATGCGTGGGTGACAAAGGTGCGACAATGTCGAGGCTTTCTCTTTCAGAGATATTGTGCAGCACGATTCCGCTGTTATTAGAAGGCCTTGATCCCCAAAGAGGGTATTTGGAGTTCCAGTCTCCTGCAACGATTATTGCGTGGTTGTGTTTTATCAGTTGGTTCAAATCTTCTTCCAATAATGGTGCATCAGGCTTCTTATAAATTGCTGAGATTTGCAAGAGGCGCGTTTTCCATCTGGTTTTATCAAAATTGAAGTATTTTCCAAGTTTGAAGTATGAATCGGCATATTTTTATAATTAAAAAAGGATTTTATAATGATGGCTGTTCCCCCACCTTTTCCTGTAATTCGGTCAGTTCTAATGGTTTGATAGTTCCTGAACTTTAGATCAATTGAGGGTTTAAGGTGAGTTTCACTGAGCAGAGCAATGTCTATTGAGTTATCTTCTAAAAAGTGCAATAATTCTTCTTTCTTTGATCTGATTCCGTTACAATTCCAAGCAATAATTTTAAAAGGTAATTTGCAAATCACTGTAGGTATGATTTGATTACTTGCATCAATTTTCACATAGGTCCTTAGTCTCAGAACGAGAAGTTTTTCTTGTCGCAACCTCAGCATTGCTTTTGTTTTGTTGTTCTACAATTTTCGGCAGTGTTTCAGATCTTTTTGAAATCGGAATTGGGTTGTTAGGTTTGTACTGACCAGGGTATCTTGGCTGTTGCTGATGTACTCTTGGAAACTTTGGGCATCCGCGGTAATTGGCTGTGTGCGCTTCTTCGCAGTTTGCACACTTTGGGTGAAGTTGTCTTGACTTTCTTGGGCAGTCCTTCGAATGGTGCTCCTCGGCACACTTGACGCATTTTGGTTTCAGGAAGCAGTCAAGTTGACCGTGCCCGAAACCCTGGCAGTTGAAGCATTGAGTCACACGGTTTGTTGTTCTGAAAGATTCTACTGCAATTTTCTGATACAGAAGTTCAGTTATTCCGTAAATTTTCTTGTTATGTTCATTTTTCGGTAATTCTACCAGTACTAAATTCATTGGCCTTTCAGTTTATTGTCTATGAAGTCTCTTCACAGAGGTCTCAGTAAAGCCCATTGTTGCAAGTTCTATTGCTATATCTTCAGTCTTGTAGGCTGTTGTCACGAGAGAGAAAATAGAGATAACCCGGGCTCCTGGAGCGTACTGTTGTCACGCCCTTCTCTCTGCTTAAAAATATATATTCTCCACACCACAGATTAATACAGTCATAGAATAAAAATTAATAATTTACCTATATAACATCCAACTTATGATATAAATGGTTTTAAAAAGAAACTTAACCCGGAGGCCTGATAGAGTAAAAACATAAGTAAACAATCTCTTCTCTCTGACTTGTGTTTCTACTCCTATAAGAAATTTATTGTGAAAGCATTTATCTTTTATATAGAGATACTAGCGGATGTACCCGGCTTTGCCCGGGTATTACCCGAGTAAAGGTTTGTCTAACGAACATTTGTTAAAACAATTCTCCATTAACTTATTTAAAAAAAAAAAGATATATATTTTGATAATTTGAAACTCGTAAATTTGAATCTCTCGATAAAGTGATCATTTTTTTCTGGTCCCTGTGTGCCGTGTCATCCTGAATTTTGTCTTTCCTAATTTTCTACATTACAAAATCATCGTTTTATCTAGTGAACATTTTTCCCAGTCCCTTGAAAAATACTCGATAAGTTGAATAAAATCATGGTCGTTTATGGAAGATGGACGAAGTTCCCGGAGGTCATCTTGGGCAAGCCCCCGCGAGGCTTTTTTCTTGTCTACTTGGCACAGCTGTGTCACCAACTCTGCCCCCGCGCGCCAGGACCTCTTGACCCCTCTGATTGGTCGGTGGGTACTTGGACTGTCCATCCGGCCGGCGGCCGGACGATTACATTCTCTCGACAGGAGGTGGGGCAGACCTAAGCCTATCTCCGTCGCAAGGTGGCGCTGCTTGCGAGTTAAAGCTACAAATCTGCTAATAACTCTAAGGATATATAAAATATTCAAGAAATTATTTTTCGAAAACCTTTCCGGGGATATACCTAATAACATCCCAAAATTTCACGGCGATTGGATGTATGGTTTTTGAATCTATAGAGTACACACAGACAGACATTCATTTATATATATATATACTAGACGAATGACCCGGGCAACGCCCGGGTTTACCCGATTAAATGTTTTATTCAAACACTATTCGTTACAATTATAAATTGGCGCCGTGGATGTCACTCTTGTGAAACGTCCCGCTCCAAACTTTACAGTCAGATTAGTTACGATATAAATCTTCAAATCGAGCGAGCGTCTATAAATATTTCGATTTAGACCAAGTATTCTAATTATTAAGCGAACTATCATTAATAAAATTTTGAGAAGATTTCGATTTTAAACGTATTTATAACCTTGATAGAGGGCGCTGTTCGTGAGCTAAGTAGAATAATTTGAATATATAGTTTTAATATTTAATTTATATATAATTTAAAATAGCCTATCGTTTTCCTCGTATTTTTTTACCTATGTATGGAAATTTTGGTTTGAATTAGTGAACTACTGCGAATTTGTATACCGGACATACAAACCAACAAACAAACAAACAAACAAACATACAAACATTCATTTTTATATATATAGAAGATATAATATAAATGAGTTTTAAAAATTGTTTAAAAAAATGCATCGGCCGGGAATCGAACCCGGGCCGCCCGCGTGGCAGGCGAGCATTCTACCACTGAGCCACCGATGCGTATACAAAATGGCCATATTTGGGTATTCATTCCATTCCGGATTACTCCGCGTAAAAAAAAGTTCTTCAAATGAAAAAAAGAAATAGCCAAAAATACTAAGCAAATTGTATCTAAAAATTTTCCTCAGGTTTATAAAAAGCGACATGCAAAATTTGGTACCAATTGGTTCAGTAGTTTTTGAGTTTATCGCGAAACAGACAGACAGACAGACAGAAATTGACTTTTATATATATAGAGATTAGTGTTTAGGTATTTGATTTAATTCATATAGTTGATATAATAGTATATATTTATATTATATTTTTTATAAATTAGTTTTAAAAATTGTAAAAAAAAAATGCATCGGCCGGGAATCGAACCCGGGCCGCCCGCGTGGCAGGCCTGCATTCTACCACTAAGCCACCGATGCTTTAAAAAAAATGGCCATATTTAGGTATTCATTCCATTCCGGATTAGTCCGCGTAAAAAAATAGTTCTTCAAATTAAAAAAAGAAATAGCCAAAAATAATAAGCAAAATGTAGCCAAAATTTTCCTCAGGTTTATAAAAAGCGACATGCAAAATTTGGAACCAATTGGTTCAGTAGTTTTTGAGTTTATCGCGAAACAGACAGACAGACAGACAGGAATTGACTTTTATATATATAGAGATTGGTGATTAAACAATAAATTTTCCATCGTAATTTACCATCAGTTATTGTAAAAATAATAACAAAATTGGTAGTTTTCCTAATTCATATTTACATATCAACTCTCTCTCTCTACTCTCTGAATTCTCTTTAAATTTTATCACAATAGTTAGGGCTTATTTAGTATACTATTTTAACACAAATTGGAAGTTGAATTTACGATTAAACGAGATTTTCTCAGACTTTCCGGTTGAGGCGTTTGTTCAATCTTTCTATTGTTTATATCCAGTATCATTTTGTTGTAATTGAAGACGAGGGATGTGTGAGGTACTGGAAACATAGAATCCATATACGCCAACGTCGACACCGAGGGGGGGCACGCAAACCGCCAATCACTGCGCTGGAAAAACAACGCAGACGTCATTTCTAACCAAACGACACCTGCTTGGCTAATTGGCCATCTGGCTCCACGGAATTATTTACTCTGTGTGTCAATTGATAAATGATCGGTAAATTGGGCAGCTGATTTAATATACTGGCTGTCGTGTGGAGGGAGTTCTTGTATTTGATACGTTCACTCTGCTGATTTACCTAATTCATTGTCTGTCGCTCAACTTAACTGCATTGAAATAAACCTCCCACAAACGTCCACTTTGTAAGATAAAAATGACTTGAACTGATCTAATCTAACCTCCAATAGAAGACCATCTCTTCTGAGAGAGACCAGAAGTATCCATATATTTCAGGTGGTCTCTTATGGGAGGTTATACTGAATTAAAGAATCTTTAAATAAATGTGGTGGTGGTACATATCTCCTTAGACGGAGAAATTCGGTACGTTTCCTGTTGATAGGGACATCTGAGGCACACAAAGGAAGAGAGTTGCCATGAAGCTAACAATAGGAAGAGAGTTGCCATGAAGCTAACAATAGGAAGAGAGTTGCCATGAAGCTAACAATAGGAAGAGAGTTGCCATGAAGCTAACAATAAGAAGAGAGTTGCCATGAAGCTAACAATAAGAAGAGAGTTGCCATGAAGCTAACAATACGACTTTGTCTCTTTGTCTGTTATCATTTAGCTGGGCTTAGTAGGATGTCCTAGCAACATATTGTTATGTAATTAAAGTAAGTAAGAAGGATGAATTCGTAACCAATTTAACTTAGCATATTATTTATTATTAATAGCAATTATACAAATCAAATCTTGGTATATATTTGAAGTGAAAACAACAAAACACTAATTATTATATACTAGTTCCTTTTCAAACACGAGCTCATCTTCAGCCATTGTTACTCTGTGTAATATTCCAACACACATGACCTCCCAGACCTTTCGGTTCTTTTGTTCTTTTATATGAGGAAGGTATTTGATTGTTTTAGATCAAAATAAAAATTGCCTTGTCATCTTGACGTTTGCCTCTCCTAAATCTTCTTTATACAACTATGACAAAATTCAGGGTAATTGAGAAATAAAAATGAGTTCATGAAGTTCAGTGACCATGTACATTCATGAACAAAACTTGAATAATTTGTACCTTTTAGTATACTCGTATATATCGGGATTCAGACAATAACTCTGAAGGATATATGATACACACAGTGATCTTTATTGAAGACACACGAGATAATCAAGTGTGAATAAAATTACCTCTTTCTCCTTAAAAAAAAACAAAAAAACAAATAGATGACCGGCGACACATCAAAATATATAACTTCCTTAAGTTTTGTCTATGAGTATAGAAGAAATATGTTTTCCTCATTATTTTTAAATATATCATTTTTCAGAAAGTGTCGCGCAAAACCTATTCTATTATATATTGTGCAGTTATCACACGTAGATCAACTGGAATATACACAAACGGAGATAATGTCTAGCTCAAATTCGCAAAGAAACAATAATGAGATATTGAGTTCGAACGACACAATGTGACCGGCCCAACCCATCAATCCCGGCGGTCCAATCAATATTTTGGTGGGGCGTGATAGGTCGGTTTGTCCTCTCCATTTGCTTCAATTTTCGTGTTGGTTTTGTGTTTATCTCTATGCCGTATCCTCTCGTATCTTTATTCATATGCTCAAATTCTTTCCAATTTGGGTTATAGGGTTTTTGAAATCTTTGCAAATCTTGGGTCCGAAAATCTTTCCATCCTTGTCAATGGAAGAGCTAAGCATATGTATTGGTTTCAAAAAGTATTCCATCCATGTTAATGGAAGAGCTAAATGTATGTATTGGTTTCAAATATTATTCCATCCTTGTCAATGGAAAAGCTAGACGTATGTAATGGTTCCTAAGACCATTCCATCCTTGTAAATGGAAAAGCTAGACGTATGTAATGGTTCCTAAGACCATTCCATCCTTGTCAATGGGAGAGCTAGCTGTATGCATTGGTTTCAAAGACCATTCCATCCTTGTCAATGGAAGAGCTAACTGTATGCATCGGTTTCAAAGACCATTCCATCCTTGTCAATGGAAGAGCTAGCTGCATGTATTGGTTCCGAAGACCATTCCATCATTGTGAATGGAAGAGCTAGCTGTATGCATTGGTTTCAAAGACCATTCCATCCTTGTCAATGGAAGAGCTAGCTGTATGTATTGGTTCCGAAGACCATTCCATCCTTGTCAATGGAAGAGCTAGCTGTATGCATTGGTTCCGAAGACCATTCCATCATTGTCAAGGGAAGTTTTAATTTTATATGTGATGGGTCTGAAGTCCACTTCATCCTTGCCAAGGTTCAGCGCAAATTTTCTAAATTGAAATAGAAAAATAATGACTATGATAGCTCACCACCATTGATCATAATAAAGAAGAACATTATAATTGAATAGCTGCAGTGTGTAGGAATAATTGTTATTTTTGAACTCTCTTTCTTTCTGTATATGGGTTGGGTTTTCCCGAAGATCATTCTACCTATATTGAAAGTAAAGGACGCCCGACGTTCGATAAATGCTTGCATTTAAACTTCCAAATTAAGAAGTAAATATATGTCAATGGCCACAGAAATTATAGAAAGTAAATCCTTAAAACAATAGAAAATACATTATATCAGAGCTTAAGTTCAAATCTTCCATTTTATGGGCTTGAAGTTGCTTTACTTTTAAAAATTCGATCGAATTTGAGAATTTATTTGCAAGGCAAAATTTTGAAACCATTGTTATAAGGCAGAAACAATTTTTTTTAAATCAAAGAGTGTTTCTCAGTAAATATACAACAGATGTGCCTTTACAGCAAGTGTAGAATGCGGTCAGGAAAATATGAACTCAAGAAAAGAAGATATTATGTATATCCTATATCTTTCCAGGAAAAGACTTAACGCATCATGCAAGATTTGGTATAGCTCGGACCATCTTAGAATCGCTGCAGATGTTACAAGATCCAATCAGTTTACATTGCATTTCAAAACTTCTACTTTAAATATGTTTCGCTAATTTTATTGATTCTTTATATTTTCTCAACTTTCCGCGCAAAGAACATTACACCAATTCTTAAAAACAATCAGAATTTCAGAAGAATATTTAATAAATTCAAAGCTCAATAACAAGTAATTAAGGAAAAAGTCAAATTTCTAAAATGCATAGCCCCAAACAAAAAAGTTCAGACGTTAGATCAAGTCAATCTTTTCATCCAAATAACAAAATAGGAAATATATACACGTCAAAGATACTTTTTAAAAGTTTTGAAGGAACATTCAAGAATGTGTTGATTTCTTAATGATCGTTAAATAATGTTGACTTTCTCTCTTAGCCATAATGAAAATATTTAAAAATTTATCGGGACAAAATTTAAGGAATATCAAATATCTTTCAGAGATTTTGTCTGAATCCCGATATATATGCTAAAAGGTACAACTTTTTAAAGTTTTGTCTATGAATGTATATTTATGAAACTGAATTCAATTTAAAAATTAATCATTAGCATTATGGCAAAATCTTCCATAAAAAGAACTCAAATATCCTTTAATATAAAAAAAGACAATATATTTGGAGATACTTTATCTTCTGAAAAGTCGCTTTTGACTACAACTACTGTACTGAAGGAGTCCCTGATTTGTCTGATACTTCCTTGAAGAAGAATTATCAAATAATACAATGCGCATAGAACAAAAGATTTCAACAGATAGTATTTCATCTTATCATGGATATGATCGTCGAAACATGTATATGGTTCTGATGTCAAAGAATTAAAGATCATAGAACTACTTTCTAATATCTACAAGGTGTTTCAGCAGATTCTCTTTCCACAAACTCTGAAAGAAAACTGACAAAAACTATAACAAGACTTAGAACAAAACACTATAAAGGAATGACAATACATCCAGGCAGCACAAGAACCTATAGGACATGTAACAACTGTCCTGGTGTGGAACTAACACCTACTCACATATTCTCATGTCCAGCAATGGCCGCAGCCTTGCAGAAAATTGACTTAGACCCAGAACAGCAGCTTTATACACCCAAGATAGTGGACATTGCTGCTGCTGTGATAGAGATGCATGGAGACATCTGAGGCTCTTCTTTGGACACGACAACAACAACAACAAACTCAATATTTTTATTCATCTATGATATTCTGATTTTTGAGACTTTTTTCATAAAGATTCTTCCAAAAGAAGCTTTCTATAGAAAATTACTAATCTAAAAGATCATAATTTTCATCAGAGGCCATAATCATAACTGAAAAACTCTATCTAACGCACCAAAGACTATCTTAAATTTATATTATCAAGTCAATTGAAAATTTCTTAACTTTTAAAGCAAATTCGCTTATATCATGATTTAAAGATATTATTTTCCAGGTATTCAAGAGAAAAAAGTTCAATTGTTTAAAAAAAAAAAGGAATATGGTAATAAATTTATTAAAGCAAGAAAAATAGAAGCCATTTTACCCGGCTATAAACATTTTAAAATATGCTAAAAATTGAATTTGAAAAGACCGTTTTGGTGATAAAGATATATTTAATATTTGGAATAATTGACGCTCATAAGAAAGTCAAACTTCTTTAAAAAGGAATTTACATGAATCACATTGTCAATTACATTGATTTGATCTGAATGATCCATTATTGAGAACAATCTAAAAGTAAATTCATGAGATTTCACGAATAAAGAATATTTCATGGCATGATACAAATCTTTCAGTTCCTACCAACTGGTTATCATGTACTTTTTAAAATGTGAAGAAAGCACTCACTCATTGGAATACAAGAAATACGACTAAAATATTTGAACAAATTTGATCGTATGCATCAATTTCATTTTAAAATTCTTTCTGCGCGAAGATATGGATGCAATTTGAAGACAATGCAAACATTAAATATTTACTCAACTGGTCAATTTTATTAAAGAATTGATTATCATGATCTACTCTGGCCTATTGAGCCGAAGGGTTCTTTAGGATATTTCCCGTTTGGATTGGATGAAAGCTTTCTGGATTTCTTCACGAACTTGAAGCATTCCACTATTACAAGTACAACCAACATTAGGTAAGTTTAAACTTAGAATTCATTTATAATATGATGCACTAGCGCGCCATCTGTTATCAAAATTCGAAACTATTTTAAAGGCGTAAGATTCTTTTTGAAATTAAACAATTTCTACTGCCCTTACTGCAATGGAAAAATTAATGGGAGGGCCTGGCTCATCAGTGCCATTATAAATGTTCTAATAAAAGACTCAAAATGATATTTTCGGAAGAGCGATTATTGCTCGAAGCATATTATATACAATTCTACTGTCCTCAAAGCTTATGTCCATAGTTCATCTAAAATACCCATTCCAAGAGTCTTCCAACAGTATCACTATAAAAGGAAGTTCCAAAAATGCAATATAACAGCGGTATGGTAGATTAAACTGGCGAAACCGCTGGGAGGGTTCACCACTGATGAGCCAGGCCCTCCCATTAATTTTTCCATTGCAGTAAGGGCAGTAGAAATTGTTTAATTTCAAAAAGAATCTTACGCGTCTATAATAGTTTCTAATTTAGAATTCATTGTTGGTTTATAAAACGTCACATCTCTCTCAAAATTTATAATGTTTCTTTTTTTTTTTTATTTATACTTTGGGAAATTATCCCTAGTATACGTGGTACAGGCCATGATAATCATGGTGGGTAGAAGTAGGTGGCTGTTTTTACTGTAAGTGCATCACATGTTTATATATGTGAAAAGTAGTTAGAGACTCCCTATAAGACTTGGAAGTTCCCAATGAAGTCATTTGAATAATTTTTATAATCATACTTCACCCAGAAAATATACACTAAAAAAAAAAACGACATTTATTATTGTTTACGAACATCAGAAATTCTCGTAATTTTGTATTAAATTTGATTATGTTATATTTACATATATTGTTTATACAGTTCAACCTGTGTATAGCGCCCCCTCTAAATAGCGCCTCCCTCTCTATAACGCCCGATTTTAAATACTTAGTACGATGCGATTTACATTAAAAGTGACCTGTCTATAGCACCCACTCTCTATAGCACCCTATTTTGATGAGTCCCAAGAGGGGGCGCTATAGACAGGTTTTACTGAACATTATTATATATTATATACTTTGATCTTTTTAGTGTGTTTTGCTTTGAAAGTGATATAGCCTCTGACAGTTGAATATTAGTTAAACTTTGAGTTATCCTATTTAGAATATCAATATGATATATTTCATTACCTTGAACAAAATGGCTTTATTACACTCATGGGCAAAACTTAAGGAAGTGAAAAATCTTTGATGTCACGGTTATCTTTTTTTTTTTTTTGAAGGAGAAAGAGGCAATTTGTAGCTATATATACTTTTTTCCGAACATACATTTATCATTTCATTAAAAAAAACCTATATAAAGTTATCGCTTATATATTTATCTCTAGATAATAAAAAGGCATTTATTGGATTGAATAAAATATTTATTTGCCAATATTTCGGTTGGCTGAACGCCAACCTTTATCAAGGCATTACATTTTTGTATAAACAAATCTGTTTCTCTATTTGTGATTTTGTAAAATATAATGAGAACATTGACAAAATATTTAAGTCATTTCATTCTAATGTAATTCTTAGCAAGCGGTCCCTCTCACGTTGGCCACCATTCGGAAAAGATCTCGGTCAAATCTCAGGAAGCGCTAATACAATTGTCCTAAATGAGGATGTTTCCCGTCGCCTCGTTAGCGCAGTAGGTAGCGCGTCAGTCTCATAATCTGAAGGTCGTGAGTTCGATCCTCACACGGGGCATTTTTTTTTTACTTTATATATTTTTATATTTTTACACTCATGGACAAAACTTAAGGAAATGTAAAGTATTTGATGCCAACGGTCATCTGTTATTTAGAAGGAGACAAAAAGCAATCTTTATAGCCTACTCCACGCTGACGAGCGCCAACAGCGCGAAACGCGTTCGTGAATGGCTTTACTTGATTTATCAAGAAATTGGGTTGGCCAAATATCAGGGAATAGGCTGAATCAATGTTTAGCTGATTTCTGTTCCACCAGATGGCGCTCTGCCTTCTGAATTGCACATGTGCTCCTGGTCAGGATATGCCTTCTTTATTTTTAAAAGCAATCTTGTTTACACTTGGTTATCTCGTGTGTCTTCAATAAAGGTCACTGTATCAAATATCTTTCAAAGTTATTGTCTGAATCCCGATATAAATGATAAAAGGTACAAATTTCGTATGTTTTATCCATTAGTGTATATTATATAAAAACAAGCAAGACGAAAAGCTTTCGAGCATTGAGAAGTCTTCTGTAGGCCTGTTTTAAAGAAAAATTAATAAAGAAAGATAGTTTCTCTCTTAAAACATGACTCTATACAGGAGTTATAAACATTGAGTTGTTAGGAAAATCTACTTTTTTTTTCCAGGGATAAGTTTATTTTTCAACTTTTCATTTTCAAGTTTTCGTACTTGTCAGTCCTTCAACATGAGTATCACGATAATAAATTGATGATAAATACTATTTTTATATACAAATTATTATTTACATATTTTAAATATTTATGATATTGCAAGGGGAGAAAATATATTACATTCTTTGTGTGTTATAAACAATTTTTGGTAAAAAATCTATTCTTATTAAACGAATTTTTTATTTTACTATATTTATAAATTGTGTGGAAAGATCAATCTCTTTCTATTTATTATATTGAAATCAAACGATATAAAAATTCCAAGAATACTCTTTCTGTTTTTAAAAGCTTTTTAACCTGCTTCCATGTCTGTTAACATGACAAAAGTTACTTTTACGGGTTATCACACAAAAAGCAATAAACTAGGGCCTACAGTAAGAGTAACTTAAAACACAGAAAAACGTACACTCAAGAGTACAACACCAACAACAAAAAGGGGGTAAATAAAAAAAACACGATTTGTTTAATAAAATAAAAACACAAATAAATTTACTGGCAATGCGTTTCTTTTTAAATATCATCAAATATTATCTCTACAGACCTTACTGCAATGGTATGAGTTATTGAATGAGAGGGCTTGGCTCATCAGTAGTGAACCCTCTCAGCGAAACCGCTGAGAGGGTTCACTACTGATGAGCCAAGCCCTCTCATTCAATAACTCATACCATTGCAGTAAGGTCTGTAGAGATAATATTTGATGATATTTAAAAAGAAACGCATTGCCAGTAAATTTATTTGTGTAAAATATTAACGATAGATGGCAATAAAATTTAATTTACTAAAATAAAAACAGTACTTATCTTTTATTTGCAGCGTTGATAAGGAGCGGACCGGGGTTTCACAGGTATGCGAGAAGATCACCAAACAAGCACACAGAGAACGCTTTAAGCGTCTCCACTCGAAAGCCACTCTATGACTCCTCGCATTCCATTTTAACCCTCTTTTATGTACAAACATGGCCACATTCGTCCAATGACGTGGGAGATCAGTTCACTTAACAAATAAACAACATTCTTCCCGCGTAACTGAGAAGATTAAAACTGCTTTGATTGTCAAATAATTTGACAACCAAATATTGTGATCAATTTTAATATATGTACTTACGGAGTACCTATAAGATTAAAATTTAGTACATTTGCTTAAACCAGATGACGATGTAAGTTGACAAAATATCAAACCTCTGGGTGGTTGGAAATGGACAAATTTCAATATTTCCTTTAACAAATTTTGTGATCATTGAGGTCAAACATCGGTGTTTGATTAGCATCACCCAGAACATCCAGAAGATGACGTTACCGAGGATATCTGAGAAAAAGTCTACGACAAGATTTTCTCAGATCGACGAACGAAGATATATGAAGTAGCAGAGGCCATAGGTGTGTCAATGGTATTTAATATTTTATTTACATGATAGGTTGGAGATGAATAAGTTATTGTCCCGATGGGTGCCGTGATTTCTCACAGAGGACAACAAACGACGTTCAACTTCAGAGCAATGTTGGGAACAATTTATTCGAGATCCAAAGAATATTTGTGTTGATATTTGACCATCAATGATACCTGGACTCATTATTATACCCTGAAAACCAAGAAGCAATAAGAATAATGGGAAATCTGTTTCAATGAAGTTGGTTCCATCTTCCAGAAAAGTCACAACGACGGTTTTTTGGTATATGAAGGTTAACACACATTCTCATATATATACTTCTTATAAAATTGGAAACTATCACTCAACAGTACTATAGCGAGTTATTCTTCTTCTTCTTTCTTATCTCCACACTGGGTGAAGTAGAATGCATCTGCCTTTGTCATTAAGACTGGGAGCACTACTCAGTAGCAGGCCGACTTAGCTCCAAAAGAAATGGCCGCCTCTGACATGAGGAACAGACGCCATGTGAAGCCGCTCTTAACATGGAGTACAAACGCTGCTCATCCTGTATCCCTGGATTAGGAGCCCTTACAGGATACCATCAGCCGGCCAGCTGAGCCCAGGTTTTTTAGTGAGCTTGTTACTGCTCCCCCTCCTCCTTTTTCATCCGGGCTTGGGACCAGCAAAGACGGAGTTAACACGTTAAAACGCTTAAATAAGAAATTGAAGGAGACACCCGTCTCCTTGCTTTTTCACCATGACAATGCAACACCACTTTCATCTTTAGTCGTCACGGTCAAGCTGCATGAATTGCTGCCTTATTTTCAAATGGGAAAGTTATTGCTGAGGCAAAGGCGTATTTTGGAGACCTCGACACTTTTTTTTTTTTGAGGGGTTGAATATGGCAGGGACTTTGAGAAAAGTATATAGCCCTAAAATGTCTGGTGTGTTGAAATATTTTAGAATCATACCGAACACGTATTTATTGTACCGCCTTCATATATCTAATATTACAATTAATATAATGATGAAATATTTTCAAATAAATTTATAATAATTGACGTTTTGTTAATAAATTTTATTTTTTAATATGGATATCAAAGACTACAAATATGCAAAAAAATGCAATTAAAATTTAAAAGGTTGCACAACAAAATAAAAATGATAAATTTTCAATTATAAAATCTTTGATGTTTCAATTTAAATTAAAAAGCTACGAATTAAAATTGAAAATATATAAGCGTTTTTATTCAAAGTTGAAATGTTATATAATCATTAAAATATTATATTACTCTTTTTTAGATCATATTTTTAATGAGAAATTAAAATTATATATTTGATCCAAAATAAGAGAGAGAGAGATAAATTTATATATAATTACTTATGCAAAGATATTTTATACACAAATCACTGTACATTTAATATTTAAATTATTATTGAATATCAATGTATTCTTAATTTGAAAACGCTTAATTTTAATTATTCTAAAATAAATCGAAAATAAATGAGAGAGATTCATATACCATGGTATATAAAACAAAATAAAATTCAGCAGACATTTATCGAGGATGATCAATCAACATTTTCTATAGCAGACGGGAGAATTTTGGAGGCAAACGATGAAGTTAATGAGAGCGCAGAGCCCATCAAGATGGCGCCCAAGTTAAATTAGCAGTAACATATCGTCTGATACGGAGCCAATCTTCCGAGTCGATTGACTCGTCACACAGATAGACTTTTCCATTCAATTACTCTGTGGGGATGGCGAGATGAATGCATCTGGCCACGCGGCCTTTCGGATACACTGCATTAACCCCACCGGAAGCTTCCTCTACTGCGCAGACTCCAACTAGCCCCTCTCTTCCGGTGATCTGACTCACCCTTCGTAACATCCTTTTAAAAATCTTTTGCTTTCTTTTTTTGTCGCGTTTATTGAAATGTGAGAATTTTTTTATTATTTATTATTCTTTTTTTTTATGGTCAGATCTGCAGAAAATTGTAAGATGTGAACCGTAACGGCGATTTTTCCCTCAAAGAAATAGAAGACAAAGAAACCTGAAACGCAGCTTTTATCCGCCTCTTTCCTTCAATTCTTTTCCAGAACTTTACTTGAATATGTTGTAGGGAGGGAAATACTTGTCTTAAATTGACCATTTTTATATATATTTACAGAAAATAAATAACAATTTTAAAGACAAATACATATAATATGTCAGTATATATCTTGTTGGTTTATTTTTAATGAACATTTATGAATTCAATAAGGAAGCATTTGATCTCTTTTTTAAGGACATTTTTTTATTAAAATAATAAAATTTTGGATTTTGTAACAAATAAATTTACTCGCAATGAGTTTCTTTTCAATAATATCATCGAATATTATCTCTACAGACCTTACTGCAATGATATTATTGAATGAGAGGGCTTGACTCATTAGTAGTGAACCCTTTCAGCGGTTTCGCCAAATTAATCTCTAGACCGCTCTACTATTGCATTGGATTGGTTTGTAATATACCCTGTATTTACTATGGAAGACAGCTTAGAGGTATTTAGGAAACCTATGGACATTTGTTATTAAACCATATTTGCGGAAGAGCTTTGCTCGATGCAATACCTTGGTTTTATATTTATGTATCTCTACAGACCTATAAGCTTATGTCCATAGTTCACTAAAGACCTTTAAGCTGCCTTCCATAGAAAATACAGGCTATATATCCCAAACCAATCCAATACAATAGTAGAGCGGTCTAGAGATCAATTTGGCGAAACCGCTGAGAGTGTTCACTACGTATGAGTCAAGCCTTCTCATCTAATAACTTATATCATTGCAGTAAGGTCTGTAGAGATAATATTTGATGATATTATTGAAAATAAACACATTGCCAGTAAATTTATTTGTTGAGAATTTTATCGATAGATGGCAATTGAATTTAGAAATTTAATTTTGGATTTTATTAAGGACATTTTTGTGGACATATAGA
The DNA here is from genome assembly GCA_030710605.1 of Cordylochernes scorpioides. Lineage (NCBI taxonomy): Eukaryota > Metazoa > Arthropoda > Arachnida > Pseudoscorpiones > Chernetidae > Cordylochernes > Cordylochernes scorpioides. The sequence goes on along the minus strand of CP092875.1, from coordinate 65,866,291 downwards.
AGATTTACATTTTAAAGTTAAAGACAAAGATAATATCTATATTCACTATAGAAAGAAAAACACAAGTCGGGGAGAAGAGATTCTTTATATTGTCAAGTAGCTCCATCCAGATGGGACAACTGTCAATCATCCCTGGACCCCCCGGGGGGGGGGGGGGGGGGGGGACCACAGGTGTGGGGGCTTCTGGGAAGCTGATCTGTAAATAAGGAAAACGAGACGGTGGCTAACGCCGTTCATTCAGGATTAGTTTTAACAGAGGGTAAGTTGTACTTTCTCTCTCTCTCCCTATAAATACCCCTTATAATAAATTAATTATCCCCAAACTTGCCCTTGCTTTATTTATCTCCGCGACAATATAAAAGGACAATCGTGCAATATTTCGGACATCACTTGTGTCATTTTGTACCCGTAGAAGGACGTTTTGCCCCGAAATCTTGTACGTACGTCGTCTTATACAAATCTCTTCTTCCAGAATTGTATTTCTTCTTATCCTTAAAGTTGTTTATATTGTTAACCCTTTAGGTGCCGGCCGTTTTCAAGGTCATTCCTGATCATTGTTAGCCTTCAAAAGACATCAGACTATTTTTTTTTAAATTAGCGTTTTTATGATTCACATAAACCTATGAAACACAATTCAACAGAATATGCGCTTTAAAATACAGTTAATTAATTTTCATTAGATTTTTTAAGGAGAAAAGAAGTATCAAGTCACATCAAACCGATACATCGGCTTGCCTGGTGCTTAAAGGGTTAATTTTTAAAAAATAATCATACGCGTCTATAACAGTTTCAAATTTTCATAACAGATGGTGTGTTAATGCATCATAATACTTCAAAGTTTTTTTTTTTTTTTTGAAAAAGTAAAAATCAATATCAGGTAAAATTTGGGTGACTATTGCTCACACTTCAAAGTTTATTACGAAATTTTATAAACTATTAAAGTTTAACAAAGACATTTTAAAATTTAATATCTACCTATTAAATTTTAAAACCACATTTTAATGTAAAATTTAAATTTTACAACGTTTTTGTAATTAAATAAAATACAGTTTGAGGCTAAAACATTTTATATTCTTATTGAAAAATATTTCATATACACTGCGTGACATTGAAAATGGAACACCAAGAAATAGTGGCCAGAAAATTATGCAAATTTCAGGGTAGACGCGCCTAACCGAGTTATGCAAATGATGTAAAATGCGCAGCTCTCGTGCGCACATGGAGTAAGATATAAGGGAAGGAACTTGCAGAAAGGACAGTATTCGTGTCGTTATTTCTTCAAGGAAAATCATTGTAGAAATTTTGTTCTTGTGTCAAAAGACACGTGTAATAACAGAGAATGCCAGGTCATCGTAAACGGAGGCAGTTCAAGCAGACAGACGCTTTTACGAGGGGCATGGTGATCGGACTGAAAAGGGCAGGTTGGTCCATACGTCAAATCGCAGCTGATACACACCTTGGTGCGTCCACGGTGCACCGACTGTGGAGAAGATGGTTGGAACAAGAAAATGTGGCAATTTATAGGAATGTCATTGCAACCAGAGTGACGTCAGCACGTGTGGATCGGCGTATCCTTCGACAAGCAGTGGCGGCCCCACAAGCCACTTGTACCGCCATCCTGCAACATGTGCAAGACACCCTAGATCATTCCATCTCGACCAGAACCAGTTCCCGTCGATTGGTTGCTAATGGCTTGCACTCATGCCGTCCGCTAAGAAGACTGCCATTGACCCCACCGAATAGGCGCCAACGTTTGGAATGGTGCCGGGCTAGATCGACGTGGATGACGGAATGGCACAGGGTCGTGTTCTCAGATGAGTCGCGTTTCTGCTTGTCCAGTGATAGTCGCCGTGTACGCGTGTGGCGTCGACGTGGAGAAAGGTCCAATCCGGCAGCAATTGTGGAACGCCCCACCGTGCGACAACGTGGAATCATGGTTTGGGGCGCAATCGCGTATGATTCTAGGTCGCCTTTACTTCGTATTCAGGGCACTATGACGGCCCAACGAAACGTTGATGATGTGCTGCGACCGGTGACACTCCCCTACCTTCAGGGGGTACCCAATACCCTTTATCAACAGGATAACGCCCGACCGCACACTGCTCGCATTAGCCAACAAGCTCTGCAAGATGTACAGATGCTTCCCTGGCCACCGTACTCTCCTGATCTCTCACCAATCGAGCACGTCTGGGACATCATTGGACGCCGTTTGCATGCCTTGCCACAGCCGCGTTCAGAAGACGAACTGTGGCAAATGGTTGAGAGGGAATGGAGAGCCATCCCTCAGGACGCCATCCGTACTCTGATTGACTCTCTACCTAGACGTGTTGCTGCGTGCATCGCCGTCCGCGGTGGTCCTACTTGCTACTAAGCCGACGCCGTTCTCGCTCTGTATTATGACTATCATTTTGAAATAAAGATCACTTATTGTTCGTCCCTGTTTCTCTCTGTCTGCCGTGTTTCATCACTTTATGGCCACTATTTCTTGGTGTTCCATTTTCAATGTCACGCAGTGTATTTGAACCTTCCTAATTTCAAGTATTTAAAACATAAATAATTACGTCTGTTTTATTTAATACCTCGATGTAACTACTAGCTAAGAAAATAGGCTCGCTTTAAATACCACGACGTTGATTGGCTGTTTAATGTCATGTCTGCTTCTTTCTTATCTCCACTCAATCATATTAGGGTGTCAAGCTTGTAAAGCATTAATTAATGTTATGTGACTGTAGAAAATAAATAAGCGGGGGAATAAACAGGACACCATACATACAGTATCGATGGGAATTTTCCCGGGAGGAAATTGATCTATAAAAATAAAGGTCTGGCTCCTGTCAAAATTTCCATCTATATTTCGGCCAAAGATTTGGCCTAGCCACTCTACCAGCTGAACACCTCTTTGGCAGATTGTGAAGATTCCATTTAAACCTTTGTGGATCTCATGGAATAGAATCATCCTGGACTGAAGAGGGCCATTATTCCGAAACCATGGTCTCTGGGTGGATTCTCCTCAGTTTGCTAAAAGCTGGTGTACTATAATGCTTGTCACTATAATATTTAGTATAATCTACAAGACTTATAGACACAAACTCTCCATATAAGCATATATGGAGGCCAGGATTCCAAACTACATAGTCCTTTTTTATTATCCATAGTACACGTGGTATAGGCCATGATAACCATGGTGGGTAGAAGTAGGTGACTGTTTTTAGTGTAAGTGCACTATGTGAAAATCAGTTCGACTTTGCACTTACAAATGTACCAGAGCCTCGTTTGGTTACTTGCATTCGCTTGGGGTTGGACTTTTGCAAGAATCGGGGACCATTGGAGCATTTTTTTAACTAGAAAAAAGTGCCCAATGAGGGAGTCGATCTCGGGTCGTAGCGGTTGAAAACAAACGGTTTAGACCATCCTTCCACCGACCCCCACATAGTCCTTGATGACAGAGAGTCACTGAGTGGAATAGAAGTTGACTGAGCTAGCATTCCTTTCCTCTATACATAATTATGTCAATACAAACCAATAATGCGCCATCTATATATAACGAATGAAGACATTAAGACACGAATGTTTCTTTTCACAAATAAATCAAACTTCTACTGTCTTTACTGCGATGAAATAAAATTTTGAGAGGGTTTGGCTCATCAATAGTGAACCCTCCCAGCGGTTTCGCCAATTTAATCTACCAGACCGCTTCTATTTTTTCATCGCAGTAAGGACAGTAGAAGTTTTATTTATTTGTGAAAAGAAACATTCGTGTTTCAATATCTTCATTCATTATAATTATGTCAGTTAAATTCTATTCCACCCAACGTCTTAGTGACCCTCTGTCATCAAGCACTGTGTAGTTTGGAATTCTTGCCTTCATACTTCCCTCGGTAGATGTCTGAATCACCGAAACTTGGGATATCGGTTGGTGTAACGTTCCTTTCTTCAGTAAGAACCTTCTAACCAGCACGTACACATCATTTCCTATCCTCATGTAAAATTTACATGAAGTCCCTAAGATGGTGTTTAATTTTCAAAATTACAAAATATTTTCTCACAATGAGTTTCTTTTTATTACAAAACGCTAGCTTTCAAGTGATAGTTCTTCAACGGGCTTAATAAAACATTGACTATACCTTAAAAGAAATATTTACAAAACATACGCACGCAGCGTGGATATTTACAACTGAAATTTTTAAATTGGTATGTAATTTAACAATGTTATGGAATATGTCTATTTACATTTTTAGGGCTACCAGAACCTATAAACTTGATCTATTGGTTTCTTCGGAGATATCTAAGGTATTGTTGATGGTAAATCTCTAGCTTCCTGTTCAATTTACTTGATGATCATTAACAGTGGTTCTTTCCCAAAGGTCTTGTGAGGATGTTGGAATAACCAATTCCAACATTTTACTCTTCTTGTATTTTTGACCAATTGACCGCTGTGTATATATAATAATGATTGTGGCTTGTTCAAAACAAAATTCATTTTGGTTAGCAGCCCCGTAAAATAAAGATATTTTCTCTCTCTGTTCAAAACAAACAACAAAAAAGGTTAGGTCAGTAGGTATGTACATTTTTGTTTAAAGTAAGCTGCTTTAAGTTTATGTAAATATGAACATAACTAATTAAAGTTTCTTCTTTCTTCAGAAATAAATTTGTTGGCCTCTTTCCTTTTTTTCCCAACAGAGGATACCTAACGATATAAATAACTATTATAACGCATTAGTGCGCTATCTGTTATGAAAATTCGAATCATACGCGTCTACAATAGTTTCGAATTTTCATAAATAACTATGGTTAACTAAACTGGAAAAACAGCTGGGAGAGTTCAACACTGATGAGCCAGATCCTCCCATTAATTAATTACACAGGTCTACAAAAAAAACTTTTTTTTTTGCACAAGAGAACCTGATGGTGTTTCTAGTGTAACTTTTCATGCTGCACTCAAAAATCTAATCAGAAATTTCCCATCACCCATGGTTTTTGCCTGATGGTCATTTTTTAGTATTGGGATAAATACAGTAATAAATGCAACTAATGTTACGTAAGCATTTTTTAAGTTACATCATTAACTAAGCTAGCGCTTTATTTTTGACAAGAAGAGTTAGTATGTGGAGCCAAAAGCTTTATTTTATTTGTTATTAATTAAATGTTACTCTTTAAGAATCATAAATATTAATTTAAATAACAAATTATTGAAATTTTAATTGAATATATATAATTTATTATTATATAATATTGTTGCACCAGGCTGCGGCTTGGCAGACTCTTCAGCCTTGATTCTCTCCTGTGCTGGGTCTTGCATCTTGCCAGAGCGTGTTTCAACCATCCTACAAATTTATATAAGGGAATAATGAGATAAGTCTACTTTAAGTAGCCTCCAGAATACTTTATTTATTTTCTCACATCAAAGAGAGCAGTGAAGTCACAGTGTACCTAAATACAAATGATGATAATCTGTTTTAAATAAATATCATAGAATATAAAAATAAATAAATATATAATTTAAATTTCAAATATATTAAAAATAATATAATAAATACGCCATTAATCATGATGTAACACTTCCCCCTCTCCAGAGGTCGTCACGTCCTCGTGAGTTACCTCATCAATTCTCTCAAAATAGGGTTTGAGTCTTGAGACATGGACAATCAATGGGTCTTGGCCAGGATTATCTTTTGGCTCAATTAAGTAATTTACGTTAGACAGCTTCTTTAATATTCTATATGGGCCAAAATATTTTCTCAGTAGTTTCTCACACTTTCCTATTTTCCTAATTGGTGTCCAAACTGCTACTAATTCTCCTGGTTCGTAGCTTCTTTCCATGTGTTTCTTGTCATAGTTCTTTTTCATTCTTTCTTGAGTCTTTATTGTGTTGTCAATAACTAATTTTCTTGTTCTGTTTATTTTGTCTAAGTGATGTTTTATGTATTCATCATAATCATCTTTGTCAATGTCCACCGAGATATTCCTGTCGTCCAAAAGAGACGTGGGTTCTCTTCCAAACATCAGGAAAAAGGGAGAATATCCTGTGGTTTCCTGAATTGTAGTATTGTAAGCGTGAGTGATGAATGGGAGTATCTCGTCCCAATTTTTCTGATCAGTGTTCACATACATACTGAGCATATTGATCAATGTTCTATTTAACCGCTCTGTCAATCCATTAGTCTGGGGATGATAGCTCGTTGTGAAGCAATGTTTAATCTTGCACGTTTTCATCACCTCTTTCATTAAATTACTGGTAAATTGAGAGCCTCTGTCACTAATAAGATATTGAGGGGCTCCGTGCCGAAGAAAAATATCCTCTACTAGAAATTTAGAAACTTCTTTCACTGTTGCTTCCGAGACTGCTCTTGTTTCTGCATATCTAGTGTAGTAGTCCGTCAGCACGATTATCCATTTTTTCCTGTTTTTCGTAGATGGTAGTGGACCAACAAAGTCAATTCCAATTCTTTCGAAAGGAAAGTTGGCTGGGGGGATGGGCTGTAGTAGTCCAGAAGGTAATTGGTTTGAGCCTTTCCTACTTTGGCAAAGGTGACACGTCTTAACGAATTCTGAGACATCCTTTAGCATGGATGGCCAAAAGTATTTACTCTTTATTCGGTACATGGTTCTGGCGACGCCCAGATGGCCATTCGACATATGATTGTGATATTCTTTCATAATTTCTCTCTTTTTATTCTCTGGAACCACAAGCAACCACGCCCTGCCTTCAGGGTTCGGGTTTTTCTTAAAGAGGCATCCATCTTCTTCTTTAAAGTTTTGCGCAATTGATCGCCTGCTTCCATTAAGGTTTTTCTTAACACTTTCGATAAATTTATCCTCTTCGTCTGTTATTTGATTTAAAAATAGCCTTTCAAAATCCTCATCCCAATCAGTTTCTGGTAAGGGCCCCCTAGATAAGCCATCGGCGTCCAGATGCTTCTTTCCCGATTTATGTATTATATCGAAGTCATATTCTTGAATTTTCAATGCCCATCTTGCCAATCGACCTGTTGGATCCTTCAAGTTTTTGAGCCAGCATAAGGCGTGATGGTCTGTTACTATTTTAAAGTGTCTTCCATAAAGGTAGGGTCGTAATTTTGACATTGACCAGACAACGGCAAGGCATTCTTTTTCAGTGGTTGAATAATTTTGCTCCGCTTTACTTAGGGTACGACTCAAATATGAGATCACCTTCTCTTCACCACCGATGTCTTGGACAAGTGTTGCACCTATGCCGATGTTGGACGCATCAGTATGAACATAAGTAGGTGCATTTGGATTGAAGTGACCTAAAATTGGTGGACTTAATAGTGCTGTTTTTAGGGTTTGAAACGCTTCCTCTTGTCTTTCTGTCCAGGTAAATGATACACTTTTTTTTATAAGGTTGGTCAAAGGGTCGGCAATTTTTGAAAAGTCTTTGATAAATTTTCTATAATATGAACACATTCCCAAAAAGGATTGTACTTCTTTGACCTTTTTGGGCCGAGGAAAATTTCTGACAGCTTTGATGTTATGTTCCGCGGGTTTTATACCATGTTTGCTCGTTATATAGCCGAGAATCTCCAATTCTTCAAAAGCAAATCGGCATTTTTTGTCGTTTAACCTTAAATTAGATTCACGAAAACATCTAAAAACAGCTTCAAGTCTTTTGAGGTGCGTTGGAAAATCCGGGCTATATATGATAACATCATCCAGATAACACAAACAAATTTGCCATCTCAGATTTCCAAGCATATTCTCCATATTTCTCTCAAAGGTAGCAGGCGCGTTACAAAGTCCAAAAGGCATCACGTTGAATTCATATAATCCATGCGCTGTAGTGAAAGCTGTTTTCTCTTTGTCTCTTTCTTCGACTTCAACTTGCCAATATCCAGATCTGAGGTCTATTGCTGAGAAGTGTGTAGATCCTTGGAGAGTATCCATAACTTCGTCTATTCTAGGGATCGGATAGACATCTTTTACTGTGACATTATTCAGTTTTCTGTAGTCCACACAAAATCTGTATTTACCATCTCGCTTCTTGACCAATATTACTGGAAAAGACCAGGGGCTAGAAGATGGCCTAATTATGCCTTCTGTAAGCATCTCGTCAATTTGCTCTTTTATAATATCTCGTTCTTTAGCACTTACCCGGTAAGGCTTGTGTTTAATTGGCTTCGCGTCTTCTGTGTCTATCCGATGTTTTGCCAAATTGGTTCTCCCTAATCTCGATGAAAAAAGATCTCCATACCTTTCTAAAACTTGTTTTAACTCTTTCTGTTCCTTTGGTGAAAGATTTTCGTTTATTTGGAATCTAGGTTCTTCGTTCTTTTCTACCTCTCTTTCTCGACTCACATTTATTTTCGCTGGACTACTTCCAAAAGCCAATGTTTGGTTTTTCATTATTTTTAACGGTCGAGGATACGGATTAGTTATCCAGATGTGTGTTTCCCTATTTATAACATTGATCAAGCTTCTTGCTAGACGAAGTCCATTTGTTTGAAACATTTTGCTGCTCTCTTCGATAATATATTCTCCATCCTCTGTTTCTACCAATGCCTTGATCAATTTCATGGAACATTCCGGTACAATGGAATCCTTGGCACTCTTTATTTTCAACCTTTCAAAATTGATTTCGTCATGATTATTCGTCAAATCATATTTTATAGTTTCTTGCTTACAATCTATTTTTGCGTTCATTTTCTTAAGGAAATCTCTCCCAAGAATTAATGTCCGTAAATGCGTTTTCAATATCACAAAGTTGTGTGATAATGTTTCGTCATCAATTTTTATATTTAAAAATATACTTCCTACCATGTCCAATTTTTTTCCATCGGGTCCTGCACAAATCTTTGCGAGTTTACTTATACCATGGCCTGTATCGAGGGCCGTTCTGAGGTCGACCACTGAGAGGTCAGCACCTGTATCAACCAAAGCTTCAAAAGTCCCTATCTTGTCCACATTAATTTTTAATTTGTATTTAGGGTCCAACTTCTTGATTCCGTTTATGGTCGACTTGCTTTGATTGACAGATTCAGGCGCGACGCTTAGTTTAAATCTTCCAACACGGAATATCTATTCCGGGTAGGAATATTTGTCTGTGTGCTATGACATACATCAGCATAAAGCCGAGGTCGTGATTTCTCTGATATTTCATTCATTTGGCATTTTTCTTCGACCTTCTCTTGGGTATCTGCTGGATCCTCTTCTAGGATTCTTATAAACTTGACCCTACAATAACGGGCCACGTGCCCTGGCTTGTTACATTTAAAGCAGATTGGTCTTCCATCTTCCGTCCTATTTTTGCTCACTTCTTGGCTTTTATTGTAAGTGTTTCTCTGAAGGTTTGGTTTCGGCACAAAGTTAGGATTATAAGGACGTCTAGGGGTAGAGGGCTGGGGAAAGTTGTTTCGATACTGTCTGGGGGTAGGAGGGGAGTCGTTCTTGTAATTGTTGGAAACAGGGGCTTGGGGCCTGGAAGTGGTCTGGTAGTTTCGTGCGGCAGTCGGCGGCACGTACCTCGATTGTTGTTGGGGTCTAGAATAGCGTGGACCGTTATATAGGTTTCTGGATTTCTCCACACGTTCCCGATACTTCTTTTCAAAAGAATCCATTTTCTTGCACACGACAAGAAGGTCATCGGTCGTTTTAGGAGGGTTCAGGTAGAGCGCGAATGAGTACTCTTTTTTCAGTCCTCCAATAACATGTTCAATTTTTGTTTCTTCTTCCATTGCGGGGTCAACCTTGTTGCACAACACTAGAATGTCTTCCGCGAACCTGATTGCTGGTTCATTCCAGTGTTGCATTCTGTTGAGCTTCATTCTAAGTTCTTCTTTATTCGCGTCCAAAGAAAAATCCTGAATGAGGCGGATTTTAATATTTTCCCAGCTCGTGAAACTAGCTTTGTGTAAATTCAACCAGGTTTTAGCGCTTCCCGTCATGTTCATGGCGGCATAACGAGAGATAATGTAGTCTGCCCAATGGTACAAGAAGCCAATTTCTTCAAGAGATTCAATCCATGGGCGAGGGTCTTCCGTTCCATCATACTTGGGGATGTCGATGTTGGGATTCAGGACAACTGGGTCGAAACTAGCATCTCTACCAATTGTTGCACCAGGCTGCGGCTTGGCAGACTCTTCAGCCTTGATTCTCTCCTGTGCTGGGTCTTGCATCTTGCCAGAGCGTGTTTCAACCATCCTACAAATTTATATAAGGGAATAATGAGATAAGTCTACTTTAAGTAGCCTCCAGAATACTTTATTTATTTTCTCACATCAAAGAGAGCAGTGAAGTCACAGTGTACCTAAATACAAATGATGATAATCTGTTTTAAATAAATATCATAGAATATAAAAATAAATAAATATATAATTTAAATTTCAAATATATTAAAAATAATATAATAAATACGCCATTAATCATGATGTAACACTATTATAATCTGTTTTGCTTTCAACTGTAATAATTATTACAGTAAGAAAAGTAGAAAATTGATTTATTTCATAGAATCATACGTGTAAAAAGAGTTTAAATTTCTCATACCTATATAAACCAAGAATATATTATGACAGTTTAATGTCGCCATGTCGACCTGACATTTGTCTCAGCACATAATGAATCTTTCAAATGAATATGAGCCTCTGATCATTCGCTTTTTAGCACTTTTCTATAACTTGGTCTTAATAGAAAATTGAGTTAATTGAAGATCTATTCAATTTAGGGATAATAAAGACAGCGTGTATCTGAATCTATATGAAAAAAAGACAAAAATTAAAATATATTTCGAGGGATTACTCCATTTACATCTGATTATTTAATAAAGAACAATTCAAATAAACAATAAATCTAAAAGAAGAAGCAATCCCTGTAAATGTATTTAAATTATTGTGTCTGTTTGACCATATAGATACGTTTTTTTTTTATTGGCTTTCCATCAAAAGAATCATTGTGATGTGAAAACCAAAAGGTATAACAAGTAAACAATGTTGTCAGGCAATGTTGATGAACATGGGAGATGATCAGGTTGGATGGGAGTGCTACGGTCAAATTGGGCTCCCACGGGGCCGGCCGCGTGTCGCTAGATACGCCCGAGTGGCCACCGCCCAGCTTGTTACTGACTGCCCTTTGTCTGCCCCCTCTCTGTGCAGCTATTCGGAGAGTTGGTATCCATCACCGAACATTTCAAACAACTTTTTTTTTGCCCTTCCTTTGTACACGTGGTACAGGCCATGATAATCATGGTGGGTAGAAGTTGGCGACTGCTTTTACTGTAAGTGCACCACATGTCTACACATGTGAAAAGCAGTTCGACTTTGCACTTACAAATGTGCCAGAGCCCCGTTTGATTACTTGCACTCGCTGGTGGGGTTGGACTTTTGCAAGAATCGGGGGTCTTCGGAGCATTTTTTTTTAAATCAGAAAAAAGTGGCCAATGAGGGAATCGAACCTGGGTCGTGGCGGTCGAAAACCAACGGTTTAGACCATCCTTCCACCGACCCCCACTTTCTTGTTATATCAGTAAACTATATTATCCTGCGCCATCTCTGAAACCGAAGTTGACAGAGCTCCATCTAAGACAGGGGTCAGCAAACAGCGGCTGCCGAGCCACATGCGGCTCTTTGGATATGAAGCTGCGGCTATTTATATAGTTCTACTAGACGGGTGACCCGGGCTTCGCCCCGGGATTGAACAGTGTGCATATCTACCCGAGTGATATATATTTAGATAAGATATTTTTTATAATTGTTTGTTATTAGCATTATCTATTTGTTTGCATCAGCATGATTTAATCTAATCTTTGATAGAGGGCGCTGTTCGTGAGCTAAGTAGAATAATTTGAATATATAGTTTTAATAATGGATTTATATATACAGTAGAACTTGGATAATTCGAACTTCTTTAATTCGAAAACCTCTTTAATTCGAATATTTATCTTGGTCCCTAGAATTTCCTATATAAATAATGTTAAAAAATCGTGGTTAATTCGAATTACTGAAATGGGGAAAACCGATTTCAAGGCGAGTTCTGGGTGGCTAGATGGCTTCAAAGAACGCAACAAAATTTCGTTCAAAACAATTTGTGGAGAAAGTGGAGCCGTTAATCTACAAGTAGCCGAACAATGGAAAAATAATTTACGGGAATTGATCCAGGATAAAGACGCTAGAGACGTCTTCAATGTTGATGAAACGGGTCTTTTTTTTTAAATGCACCCCTGACAAAACGCTAGCTTTTAAGCATGAAAAATGTCACGGGGCAAAACTAAGCAAAGAGAGAGTCACTCTCCTGGTTGGTGCAAATATGGATGGATCTGAAAAGCTTCCTCTATTGATGATAGGCAAGGCAGCCAATCCACGTTGTTTCAAGAACGTCAAAACGAAGCCAGTGGACTATGCAAACAGCGCAAGAGCTTGGATGACTAGTTATCTTTTTGAGAAGTGGCTGTTGAACTTGGACAAAAAGTTCACAAAAGAAAAACGAAAAGTTATTTTATTTATCGATAACTGTACTGCACACAACTCAATCCCTCCAATGGAAAATGTGGAAGTAATTTTTTTTCCTGCCAACATGACTTCGGTTATCCAGCCCATGGACAAGGGAGTCATCAAAAACAGGCTAAGATTTATGACTTCTTTGGCAAAAATTAAATTTCAGAGTTCCAACGAAGCAGAATAATCTGTACACTTTTTTAACCAGCAATCTGCCTTTTTTTTGTACATTAATACATCAGTTTTTAAAATTTTTTAATATGTATATAGTATATACATACAATTATTGCACATAATCTAAATATACGGTAAAAATGTAAATTTACAGCAACTAATGTTATTCTTAATAAAGGAATTGATCGAAATTGTGAGATTTTTATTGTTTTAAGCCTTTTTATTCAAAACATCTTTAATTCGAATTTTTGGATAATTCGAATTTTTTTATGGTCCCTTGGGGTTCGAATTATCCAAGTTCGACTGTATTTTTAAAATAGCCTATCGTCTTCCCCGTATTTTTTACCTATGTATGAAAATTTTGGTTTGAATTAGTGAACTACTGCGAATTTGTATACCGGACATACAAACAAACAAACAATAGATACAAACATTGATTTACTAGCGGACGTACCCGGCTTCGCCCGAGGTTTTACCCGAGTAAAGGTTTGTCTAACGAACATTTGTTAAAACAATTCTCTATAAACTTATAAAAAAAAAGATATATATTTTGATAATTTGAAACTCGTAAATGTGAATCTCTCGATAAAGTGAACATTTTTTCCCTGTCCCTGTGTGCCGTGTCATCCTGAATTTTGTCTTTCATAATTTTCTACATTACAAAATCATCGTTTTATCTAGTGAACATATTTTCCCGGTCCCTTGATAAATACTCGATAAGTTGAATAAAATCATGGTCGTGAATCTCTCGATAAAGTGATCATTTTTTCCCGGTCCCTGTGTGCCGTGTCATCCCGAATTTTGTATTTCCTCGATAAAGTGAACATTTTTTACCGTTCCCTGTGAGCCGTGTCATCGTGAATTTTGTCTTTCCTAATTCTATACATTACAAAATCATCGACACGGGATATCATTTAATGTTGTCTAAAGGGGGTTAAGAGAGCAGTCTCTTTCAAATGAAAAATGCTTTAATTAAGCAGATGTTTAAAGTATAATATATGAGAGAGGCAATCTTACAGGTTGTCGACGCTGTAAAATCCCCAGAGAGAGTGTTTTTGTAGCATCATGCTGTGACTCACACGATGACCCAAGGTCATCAGAAGCAGCAAACTAAGCCTATCTCCGTCTCAATGGCGGCGCTGCTTGCGAGTTAAATATACAAATCTGCAAATAACTCTAAGGATATTCAAGATATTCAAGAAATTATTTTTCGTAAACCTTTCCGGGGATACACCTAATAATATCCCAAATTTTCACGGCGATTGGATGTATGGTTTTTGAATCCATAGAGGACACACACACACACACAGACAGACAGACATTCAATTTTATATATATATATATATATATAAAGATATGCAAATATTATTTACTAGACGAATGGCCCGGGCAACGCCCGGGTTTTACCCGAGTGCGAATATATTTTAAAAACGTTGTCTTGGGTGGTCGCTATAGACAGGGTGGTCTGTATAGACAGGTGTATGTATCAAACAGCTGATAACAGGGTTGTCTAGAGTGGCCGCTATAGACAGGGTGGTCTGTATAGACAGGTGTATGTATCGCACTGCTGATAACAGGGTTGCCTAAAGTGACCGCTATAGACAGGGTGGTCTGTATAGACAGGTGAATGTAACACACTGATGATAACAGGGTTGCCTAAGGTGACCGCTAAAGACAGGGTGGTCTGTATAGACAGGTGGATGTATCACACAGCTGATAACAGGGTTGTCTAGAGTGGCCGCTATAGACAGGTGTATGTATCACACAGCTGATAACAGGGTTATCTAGAATGGCCGCTATTTACAGGGTGGTCTGTAAAGACAGGTGTATGTATCACACAGCTGATAACAGGGTTGTCTAGAGTGGTCGCTATAGGCAGGGTGGTCAGTGGTCGCTATAGACAGGGTGGTCTGTATAGACAGGTGGATGTAACACACTGCTGATAACAGGGTTGTCTAGAATGGCCGCTATAGACAGGTGTATGCATCACACAGCTGATAACAGGGTTGTCTAGAGGGGGGCAGGGAGGACACGTGTTCGCCGGCAGCCAATGGGCGCGCATTCTATCCGTGAGCTTCAGACAGAATAAGGCAATTATATATATAGATTTGAGTACTATTTATTATTGGTGATAGGTTTCTAGTATAAATGAAGATTAATAGTGAAAGTTATATTTTATAAGAAATTGTACTTTATATATTTAGATATCTTTAAAAGAAAAATAAAAGATGCGATATTTTATGCTACTATAATTATTTTATTATTTTACAATTCTTGCACACATACACATCATAAACAAAGTCTTTAATAATGATGATATACCTTCGATTCGTTTCGAATCAAAACAGAGTAAAGTAATAATATATCACTGATATATTATCTTTAAACAAAACAAACAGATCAGATCAGTTGGCAAGAAAAAATTGTGGCTATTTAAAAACTTTGAAATTTTGTAAATTTTGTATTTTTTAACTCTTCCGAATCAAAATTTTTCCGACCCTTGCTGATCTAAGATATTCCTTTTTAGCGATGTGTAATTCACTGAAATTCTAATCTTTGAGATCATTGGTTTATATTCTTCTTGGCCTTCCCCCTCCCTTTCTTGTATCCTTTTCTAATACAGTAGAACCTCCCTGTAAAGGACACCTAGTTGCAGAGCCAAAATGTCCTTTAGGGAGAGGTGTCCTCTTACCAGTTTCTAAATAATAAAAATGGTAATTTTGCAAATGAAAACTGTCCTTTATAGAGAGGTGTCCTCTAGCGTGAGTGTCCTCTAACATGGAGGTTCTACTGTATATAAATTATTTTTCACACAAATATCATTTCTAAACATATAAAATATTATCCCAGATGTATATCACACTCTTTAAAAGTTTTATCCATAAAGAGAACATTGTAGAACGAACTAACCACCTGGCGCTTATTGCGAATACAAAATTTAGAACTTTTACGATGTATTTTAAATGAATAAATGTATTTATAGATGTAAAAAACATTTATTTGCCCAAAATTTGAGCAATCAAATCTTTATGTATCGTTCCAAATCCAGAACAAAATTTCTTATTGTATAACCCATCAGAACATAACCTGCGTGTAAAAATCACATTAGATATAGTAAAACTCCCATTAATTTTTCCATTGAAGTAAGGGCAGTAGAAAATGTTTAATTTTTAAAATAATCATACGCGTTTCGAATTTTGATAACAGATGGCGCGTGCTAATATAATTCATAATATAAATGTTCTAATAAAAGACTCAATTTAATGTTTGCGGAAGAGCGATTGCTCAAAGCATATTTTATATTTATATTTGTATGTAATTCTGCTGTTCTCAAAGCTTATGTTCATAGTTCATCTAAAATACCCATTCCAAGAGTCAAGCATCAGTATCAATATAAAAGGAAAACCGAAAAATTCAATATAACAGCGGTATGGTAGATTAAACTGGCGAAACCGCCGGGAGGGTTCACCACTGATGAGCCAGGCCCTCCCATTAATTTTTCCATTGCAGTAAGGGCAGTAGATTTTGTTTAATTTTTAAAAGAATCATACGCGTCTATAATAGTTTCGAATTTTCATAGTAAAACCAAACTTGAAATAATGGCGAAGACATTTGGCCTATATACAGCTGAAAACCCGATCTTTACTCTTTGTTTTATAGTATGCACAATAAATAAAGAAAATGAAACCAATACAATCTTCCATAAGAAACCATGAACCTGGAAACAAAACCTCCTCTTTCCTAGAAATGGTCTCTATCGGAGGTCTCTCGTTAGATCAATTCAAGCCAATTTGGATTTTACAAGAAGGGTCGTTCCTCTATATAGGTCGCTCATTGGAGCTTTTAATATACTACGAAAACCAATAAATAGATATTAACCTTTATCTACATATTCAGCCGTACAAGGAAATATTTTTTAATTCAAAAAGATGCTTCTCTTTATGAATATATTTATGTAATTATTTCTCGTGATTAAAAAAAATCAAGTTAGCAGCAATTATTTCTACAACTCAAAAGCTAAAATTATCTTATATATTTGATATCTATAGGACAATTTTTATAACATAAAAGTTATTATTGTGAGCTAAAATCAAGGACGTTTGAATATTCTATGCATCCAATTTGGAAATTAAATAATTTATTTTAGGACTATTTTCATACAAAAGATAATTGTAAAATTCCCGCCAAAAATCTTGAAATAAAGCAAACGATAATTGCCTTTCGCCGGGCCATAACCATAACGAGCGAGTTCCGCCATCTTATCGCATTTTAATTGGCCGCACGACTTTTCGTTTGGCGTGTAATTTGTAGTCTGCGAAATAAAAATAAAAAAAACATTCATTTTCATCTCAACATTTATTGCCATTTAAATTATTTGAGCTTATTCACATAAAGATATACTTTATAAATTGTTTTCAATATTTTATTTAATATAGATCGACCAAAAATTATTAATTTTATAAGAACATTTAATATATTAATTTAATATATTTGTTAAAAACTATTAATTCATTTCATTTAATTAAATATTTTATTTTTCTATAGATATTTATATTTTTACACTTTCGTGTATAGTTTAAATTTTATTAAAACACACACAGTTAATATTTTCGAAATATATAAATATATCAGTTCTAAATATAATATAAAATATTATTACAGAAATATCATCCTTAAAAACTATAAATAAAGAGGAAATATCGTAGAACGAACTAGCCACCTGACTTATCAAATACATATTTTCGAACTTTTACGGTGTATTTTAAGTGAATAAATTAATTTATATATTCAAAGAACATGTTTGCCCAAGTTTTGAACTGTCATATCTAAATTATATATTTGAGATTTAAAAGAAGCACCTTAGTAAAGAGGTTATTTCATTCAGCTAATTTAAAATTTGGTAACTAAAAAACAGTTTGATCTAATCTATACCCTTTTTCATTTGAAGATATCTTTTGTAATAATACCAGAGTAATCTTATTTGGAAAACGACCTTGCAATTTGAAAAACCCAACAAACTCAAAACATATATTTATACAGTGTATACATGTGTATTGTAAGGATGAAATACCTTAGAGGCAAAAAAGATACCACCTCTTCGATTTTCTTATATATATTCTAGTCCTTTTTTGGCCTTAATTAATTCTGACCTTAACTACCCATTTCATGGTTTTTCAGGATGCCTGAATGACCAGTTTTTTTGGTCGTTGAGGTTAAGATTGCACCACTCTGATGAAAGCCAACAGCCCAAAACGCGTACGTGGTTAGCTTTTCTTGATTAATCAGAAATGGGTATTTGGCCAATTCTGGAATAATTAAAAATCAATAAATAGTTGATATTTATTTCGATATATGGCGACAGCCATCAGCAACTTTCAGTTGAACGATAAGGAGATACATTTTTCTTAAATTGAGTCTTTATAAAAGAAAATTGAAGTTCAGATTTAAAATTTTAACTTAGTGTGTTTAAACTATATATAATTTATAGAAGAATATGGACAATGTGTGTATGCCTACACATGGTAAGTAAACATGTTTCTTAAAGACTATGAGCAAGAAGGTATTCAAATAGAGATGCTACGACAATAACATATACAACTATGGTCAAAATTAAATAAATTTATTACACTTTCATTGAAAATACTCAAGAAAAATTGATTTTCAACAGAGTTTAGGGAACAATTTCTGAAATGCGGTTTTTATAAAGACACACAACAGTGTTATTTTCCATTTAATTTTTTGTCAAATATTTTAATTAGTTTCCCATTAGTGATGAAGTACCAATTTAACCATTTTCGGTCAATTAAAATTCTGCCATGGCTAATTACTTGTCAACTAATTGTCCTTGTTAATTAATTATAAGTCAGTATATTCAAATTGGGAGATACTTTTTAATAATTTTTAGAAAAAAAAGAATGTGTATGCATAAAGATTTTCTCATTCACTTTGGAGAAATTCTAAGCGGAGAGCCAAAACCTCCACTCCAAACTCTAAACCTGTATTTTCCTGTATATATTTCAGCTATAAGTAGTATATAAATTTAGAGTTGTGTGTGTGGCGTTTCGTACAAATGATATTTTATATTATTTTCCCCCACATTAGTTCTACAATTTATATTGCACCGTAGAAAATTTGAAAAAACAAACCTTGTGGAATGAATGGGGAATTTATTCATGCACAAAAACAAATAATGAGTCAAAAATGGCTAGTACCATCGAGGGTCAACAATGGCTAGCACCATCGAGGGACATCAATAATTATTATCGTCGGAGGGAGAGGGGGGGGGGGGAGGTGCAAAAAAAAAAAGTCAGCACGATCTTATTTCACCAATGTTTAGCACTTTAGAATGTCAACAATGGTTAACAGCATTGAGGATAAACGATGACATTACCCTTGAAAGTCAACAATGATAAACATCATCTAAGGTCAACAAAGGTCATTTCCATCGAAAATCAACAATGGTATTCATTATTGAAGGTAAAAAAAAAAATCATTACTATTGAGGGCTAACAATAGTCAGCAACAGCCAAAGTCAATATTGGTCTTCACCACAGAGGATCAACACTGATCAGTACTAACGAAGGTCAATAATGTTCAGCATCATAGAAAGTCAACAATAGCTAACACCATCACCGGTTTAAAATGTTTAGCACCATCGAGAGTAAACAGAGCTTTTCATCCTCGAGGGTAAACAATCATTGCTAATAACCATAGCTAACACCCAATTTGTTGACCATTGTTGACCCTCGATTTTGAAATTCAATGTTGATACTAGAAAGTGATAAAAATTGTTTACCTTCGATGGTGGCGATCTTTGTTGACTTTCGATTATTATAACAAGTGTTGACTTTGATGATGATGAGCAATGTTGATTCTCCATGATGATGACTATTGTTGACCCTTGACGGTGATGACCATTGTTGACCCTCGACGGTGATGACCATTGTTGATCTTCGACGGTGATGACCATTGTTGACCCTCGACGGTGATGGCCATTGTTGACCCACGACGGTGATGTTCATTGTTGATCCTCGACGGTGATGACTATTGTTGACCCTCGACGGTGATGACCATTGTTGATCTTCGACGGTGATGACTATTGTTGACCCTCGAGGGTGATGACCATTGTTGATCCTCGACGGTGATGACCATTGTTGATCTTCGACGGTGATGACCATTGTTGATCCTCGACGGTGATGAACATTGTTGACCCTCGACAGTGATGACCATTGTTGACCCTCGACGGTGATGAACATTGTTGACCCTCGACTGTGATGTCCATTGTTGACTTTCGATAATGATGACTATTGCTAAATTTGATTATGATGATAAAACCAGTGTTGATTCTCGATGATGCTGACTAAGGCCGACTCTCGACGGTGATGACCCTCGACCCTGAATATCATTATTGACAATTGAATATGTAAAATTGTTGATCCTTGAGCATGTTGACTATTGTTGACCCTAAACCGTGATGATCATTTTTGCCTTTCGTAGATAATGAACCTTGCTGACTATCGGTAATGATAACCATTGCTGTGTGACTTTCTATGATTAGCATTATTGTTGAATTTCGACAGTGTTGATCATTGTTGACCTTTGACAGTGTTGACAATGTTGAACCTCGAAGGTGATGCCCATTGTTGAACCTTCGAAGGTGAAGCCCATTGTTGACCCTCGAAAGTGATGACCATTGTTGAACCTTCGAAGGTGATGACCATTGTTGACATTAGATGGTGATGCCCATTGTTGGCCCTCGAAGGTGATGACCATTGTTGAACTACGATGGTGATGATCATTGTTGAACCTTTGAAGGTGATGACCATTGTTGACCCTCGATGGTGATGATCATTGTTGAACCTTTGAAGGTGATGACCATTGTTGACCCTCGACGGTGATGACCATTGTTGACCCTCGATGGTGATGGCCATTGTTGACCCTCGATAGTGATGGCCATTGTTGACCCACGACGGTGATGTTCATTGTTGACCCACGATGGTGATGGCCATTGTTGATCCACGACGGTGATGTTCATTGTTGACCCACGATGGTGATGTTCATTGTTGACCCACGATCGTGATAACCATTGTTGACCCACGATGGTGATGACCATTGTTGACCCTCGACGGTGATGTTCATTGTTGACCCACGATGGCGATGTCCATTGTTGACCCTAGATGGTGAACTCCATTGTTGACCCACGATGGTGATGAACAACTGTGAAGAACATTGGGCTCCTTTACGGTGGCGACCATTTGAGAGTCTGCATGCAATCGTAATTCCATTAAAATAAATGTGAATGGAAAATTTAATTTTCTAAGAGAATAAAACGTATATATAATATATCATTCAGATTAAATATATTTAAGTTTTAATAATATTTCTAAAAAGAGATATGTCGTTTAAAACCTTTTTAAAACTCGTTTGAATTTAAAATTGATTTTCTTTGAATTATTGTTAACAATGGAAGAAGAGATGAAATATTGTTCAAAATGGCGGCTTACAAATCGACATTTTAAGCTAATTTTTAGAGATAAGATGATCCGAAAACTTTACCAAAAGAAAGATCGAAGTCAAGCAGAAGAAAAAAAAAAAAGATCGGGTTGAGTTGTGTTAATCTGGTGGGCCGGAAGTGAAAGAACCGGAAGTTGCGCAGATCACGTGATAGGGAGAATTAATGAAAGCAGCCGACAGCACGGGCGTATCACCACAGAGTACTATCGAATTGTTTTTTATTTTCTTCTGCTTTTTTAGTTTTTTTGTTTGAGTTTCTTAAATTCCGTTTTTTAAATATATTTCTTTATTCTTTTTTTGGCTTTATTACAAAAAAATCTTTTGGCTATTATTGAAAGGAATGTGTTGTAAGATTCATTAAGATATTTCGATATTTAATTCTTTGTGGGGAAATCACATGGTGGTAAATTGAGATAAATATTTTAGAATTCTTTTGTTTGAATTCTATTCAGTGACTGAGAACTTTGTTCATGCATCAACCTTTTAGTTTCAATTTTAAATTACAAGTTTTTTTTTACCTTCGCCCATGCCAAAGTAGATTATTTTTAATTTTAGAAAACGAGCCTAAAATTTCAACCTGATTTTTTTTTATTTGTAACAATTAAATTTACTGGCAATATGTTTCTTTTCAATAATAACGTCAAATATTATCTTTACAGACCTTACTGCAATGATAAAAGTTATTGAATGAGAGGGCTTGGTTCATCAGTGGTTAACTCTCTCAGCGGTTTCGCTAAATCCACTACTGATGAGACAAGCCCTCTCATTCAATGACTTTTATCATTGAAGTAAGGTCTGTAGAGATATTATTTGATGATATTTTTGAAAAGAAACACATTGCCAGTAAGTTTAATTCTTACAAATTTTATAGATAGATGGCAATTGAATTTATAAATCTGATTTTTTTATACCCAACTAAACTAAAAATTTCATCAACTTTGCTATCATTACAACATCTTCATGTTTATTGTCTTTCTGTTTTCTTTTGTAAATAAATAAACAATACACGCTTCTCTTTTGATAAAAAAAAATACATTTGTAAAACGACGTTTGAAAAGTTTTACCGCAAATGTTTTTTTGAACGAAAAATCGTAATTTATTTTAAGGAGAAATAACGACTATTTCTATCCTTAGGTATTCCCATCACTGGATACTTTTATTTTCCGTTTATCATTCATCATTACTCTTCACAATTCATCCTTTCATACTTCATCCCTAAAGATAGAAATAGTCTTAATTTCTCCTTAAATATCAAGATATCAAGAATCCCTTTTAGATGTCATGAAATCAATCAAAGCCTGTCCTTGACTGTCGAGGGCCATACCTTGAAATCAAGCTTCCAGGTAGATGTTCTGAATTTCATAAAGCTGGTGTTGTATCTTTGTTACCGACCCGAGTCCTGGTAATTTGCAAAGATCGCCAACAGATGGTAAAAAGTTTATACATCTATTAGAAGATAAAATTTCTATAAAGTATAAAATAAAAATGTAAACAGTAGTAATGTGTTTGCACGCATAAAGAAACAGCACTTTGCACGAATAAAGAAACAGCACTTTGCACGAATAAAGAAACAGCACTTTGCACGAATAAAGAAACAGCACTTTGCACGAATAAAGAAACAGTACTTTGCACGAATAAAGAAACAGCACTTTGCACGAATAAAGAAACAGCACTTTGCACGAATAAAGAAACAGCACTTTGCACGAATAAAGAAACAGTACTTTACACGAATAAAGAAACAGCACTTTGCACGAATAAAGAAACAGCACTTTACACGAATAAAGAAACAGCAATTTGCACGAATAAAGAAACAGCACTTTGCACGAATAAAGAAACAGCACTTTGCACGAATAAAGAAACAGCAATTTGCACGAATAAAGAAACAGCACTTTACACGAATAAAGAAACAGCACTTTGCACGAATAAAGAAACAGCACTTTGCACGAATAAAGAAACAGCACTTTACACGAATAAAGAAACAGCAATTTGCACGAATAAAGAAACAGCACTTTACACGAATAAAGAAACAGCACTTTACACGAATAAAGAAACAGCATTTTGCACGAATAAAGAAACAGCACTTTGCACGAATAAAGAAACAGCACTTTGAACGAATAAAGAAACAGCACTTTGCACGAATAAAGAAACAGCACTTTGCACGAATAAAGAAACAGCACTTTACACGCATAAAGAAACAGCACTTTGCACGAATAAAGAAACAGCACTTTGCACGAATAAAGAAACAGCACTTTGCACGAATAAAGAAACAGCACTTTGCACGAATAAAGAAACAGCAATTTGCACGAATAAAGAAACAGCAATTTGCACGAATAAAGAAACAGCAATTTGCACGAATAAAGAAACAGCACTTTACACGAATAAAGAAACAGCACTTTGCACGAATAAAGAAATAGCACTTTGCACGAATAAAGAAACAGCACTTTGCACGAATAAAGAAATAGCACTTTGCACGAATAAAGAAACAGCACTTTGCACGAATAAAGAAACAGCACTTTGCTCGAATAAAGAAACAGCACTTTACACGCATAAAGAAACAGCTCTTTGCACGAATGAAGAAACAGCACTTTGCACGAATAAATAAACAGCACTTTGCACGCATAAAGAAACAGCACTTTGCACGCATAAAGAAACAGCACTTTGCACGAATAAAGAAACAGCACTTTGCACGAATAAAGAAACAGCACTTTGCACGAATGAAGAAACAGCACTTTGCACACATAAAGAAACAGCACTTTGCACGCATAAAGAAACAGCACTTTGCACGAATAAAGAAACAGTACTTTGCACGAATAAAGAAACAGCACTTTGCACGAATAAAGAAACAGCACTTTGCACGAATAAAGAAACAGCACTTTGCACGAATAAAGAAACAGTACTTTACACGAATAAAGAAACAGCACTTTGCACGAATAAAGAAACAGCACTTTACACGAATAAAGAAACAGCAATTTGCACGAATAAAGAAACAGCACTTTGCACGAATAAAGAAACAGCACTTTGCACGAATAAAGAAACAGCAATTTGCACGAATAAAGAAACAGCACTTTACACGAATAAAGAAACAGCACTTTGCACGAATAAAGAAACAGCACTTTGCACGAATAAAGAAACAGCACTTTACACGAATAAAGAAACAGCAATTTGCACGAATAAAGAAACAGCACTTTACACGAATAAAGAAACAGCACTTTACACGAATAAAGAAACAGCATTTTGCACGAATAAAGAAACAGCACTTTGCACGAATAAAGAAACAGCACTTTGAACGAATAAAGAAACAGCACTTTGCACGAATAAAGAAACAGCACTTTGCACGAATAAAGAAACAGCACTTTACACGCATAAAGAAACAGCACTTTGCACGAATAAAGAAACAGCACTTTGCACGAATAAAGAAACAGCACTTTGCACGAATAAAGAAACAGCACTTTGCACGAATAAAGAAACAGCAATTTGCACGAATAAAGAAACAGCAATTTGCACGAATAAAGAAACAGCAATTTGCACGAATAAAGAAACAGCACTTTACACGAATAAAGAAACAGCACTTTGCACGAATAAAGAAATAGCACTTTGCACGAATAAAGAAACAGCACTTTGCACGAATAAAGAAATAGCACTTTGCACGAATAAAGAAACAGCACTTTGCACGAATAAAGAAACAGCACTTTGCTCGAATAAAGAAACAGCACTTTACACGCATAAAGAAACAGCTCTTTGCACGAATGAAGAAACAGCACTTTGCACGAATAAATAAACAGCACTTTGCACGCATAAAGAAACAGCACTTTGCACGCATAAAGAAACAGCACTTTGCACGAATAAAGAAACAGCACTTTGCACGAATAAAGAAACAGCACTTTGCACGAATGAAGAAACAGCACTTTGCACACATAAAGAAACAGCACTTTGCACGCATAAAGAAACAGCACTTTGCACGAATAAAGAAACAGCACTTTGCACGAATAAAGAAACAGCACTTTGCACGAATAAAGAAACAGCACTTTGCACGAATAAAGAAACAGCACTTTGCACGAATAAAGAAACAGCACTTTGCACTAATAAAGAAACAGCACTTTACACGAATAAAGAAACAGCACTTTGCACGCATGAAGAAACAGCACTTTACACGAATAAAGAAACAGCACTTTGCACGAATAAAGAAACAGCACTTTTCACGAATAAAGAAACAGCACTTTGCACGAATAAAGAAACAGCACTTTGCACGAATAAAGAAACAGCACTTTGCACGAATAAAGAAACAGCACTTTGCACGAATAAAGAATCACATGCTACTGTTTATATTCTTATTTTATACTTTATACATTTATTTTGACAGGATTATTAATATGATTTAAGAAGAAGATATCTTAAATACTACCGACCTATCGCTGGAAGAGACGATAGGATGGGGAATTCTACAGGTCAGGATAGAGGGGAGATGGGGATGGCTTAGGGAAAAAATGGACGGATCCCATCCAAGATGTTGTTGGACTAACTCTGAAGCAAACAAGACAGGCTGTCCTTCAACGCTGGAAATAGATTGTGGTGAAAGACATCAGGAGACTGACCTATGGTGATTCATATCATTCAATTATCAAAATTCCATATCAGAATTAGGCCAATTTGTCCTAAAAATCAAACATGTGGATCGTGGTTTGGAGATTCAGCCAATACATTGCTATCTACGGGAAGATATGTGGAATTATCCAAATCTAACATAGAGGTATTTGAGCCTTGCCCAGAAGTCCAACCTCTACGTGGCGGGAGGGAGAAGCAGCACAAGTAAGAGACTGCCCTGTAGGACGAAGTACGGTGTCGTGAGCCCCGAGCCGCTACGGTAACCGTGAACAGGGAACGCTGAAATGTGGCTGACTAACGGGGCAATGATACTCCCCCCTTTTCATGGAGCAACAAAATCAGAAATTGACAATTTGGACAAGACACAACCACCAGGTATTTGAGCTGACAGCTCTGTACCTGTTCTTTTCAGTATAGCAACTAAGGTTTACCCACCATTCAATACATTTTATTGAACTAAGTTTACAATGGTTTTCAAATAAAAATTTTGGAATAATTTTCAAGATATTTGAGCATTTTTACCTACCATTATATGATTAAGCTTATGTTTTCGAGGCTTCCCTTGGTATTATCTGTAATGTTGGGGAAAAAAACAAAGGCGTTCGTTTCTCTCATCATCTCTCCCAAATACAGACAATACCCAATCGGTTGGTCAAAGTGGCTGTCAAAATCCTTAAAATAATAAGAATTAATATTGATTTTATGATGCAAAACATATAGAGTCATCGTAGTCATTTCTAAATGACTCGACCAGAATGAATTTTTAAGTGTGTGTGTGTCTATATATAATTTTAATACGAATAGAAAAAAAAAAGTTCTAAAAAATATTATCAAATTAGTTAACAACACCATATTTATATTATTATTAAGCAATTAAAATCTAATTTTTCTTTTGCTTTTTTATTTTATTTAAAAACTGTGAGATATAATTTGTTCTTATGGGACAATATTCAGCAATTTCCATTCACGCTTGGAACTCTTTTAACAATTTTGAATTTGAAATAAATTTATCAAAATGTTTCTTATTGTGGTGTCGCTCTGGGCCACGAAACCACTCTTATACTTGAGACGGATGATATTTATTTGTCAAGCTAAAAGCTACAGTAGCAAAAGAAGTTTAAGGCAACAAGATTACTCTATTTCTAAGGCTGGACTGGACTCCCTTTACTTTATTCTTACGTCCTATATATAGCACAAATACGTTAAACTAAAACTATGTAGATTGTACACAAAGAACAAATATGCAAATACACAACACTTATGGTTTGACTTTTACAAGAAACTCCGCCTTTGCCGGTCCCAAGCCCGGATGAAAAAGGAGGAGGGGGAGCAGTAACAAGCTCACTAAAAAACCTGGGTTCAGCTGGCTCGGCTGATAGTACCCTGTAAGGGCTCCTAATCCAGGGATACAGGATGAGCAGTGTTTGTACTCCATTTTAGGAGCGGCTGTTCCTCATGTCAGAGGCGGCCATTTCTTTTGGAGCTAAGTCGGCCTGCCAATGAGTAGTGCTCCCAGTCTTAATGACAAAGGCAGACACATTCTACTTCACCCAGTCATGATGGTTGTCAAACAGACACCATCAAGGGTCATAACTTGATATCCTAATATGATTGAGTGGAGATAAGAAAGAAGAAGAAGACTTTTACAACTAAATATTATATAAGATAAATATTCATTACTAATATACATATACATATTTGCATATCGCAAATTTGAATATAAAGAAATGAGATATTCTCAACTAGAAATAATTTACTATTTTTTAATTCTATAATAATGGATTCACGGGCAAATTGCTTATATTAAAAAAAATGTACTCAACAATTATTATGAAATAGCGCCGATAGAAATTCAAAATGGTGAAATGTGAGCAGACGCTAGAAAGCAGCAGATGTAAAGCAGCCGAGTGACAGGCAAGGCGACTCCACCCTTTGGTGACATAACCACGTTTCCGTCGTCTGACACCCACCGGAAGTGACGCACTTATCTGAGATTTTTAAAACATCGTCTGTCATGTTTTTGTGAGGCGCATTTTTGAATTATTAATTTTGTCTTTCGATCCAATAACAAGGAGGATAATTTTTAAATTGAAAAATATGAAAAAATGGGCATTTCCCTCCAATATTTAATTAAACCCATCATACATTTTTGTTATTCTTTAAATTCTTTATCAACATTTATTTTGAAATATTTTAAAATAAAATAAAAACAAAACGAATGAAAATTTACATAAACTGTTTATTGGTAGCATGTCTAAAACATCTGAAGAAAGGGACTAATATTAAATATATCCATTGTAAAGGTAAAATTAAATTTGTATATCTATTATTTTTTTAATTATATTGTTGCACCAGGTTGCGGTTTGGCAGACTCTTCAACCTTGATCCTCTCCTGTGCTGTGTCTTGCATCTTACCAGAGCGTCTTTTAACCATCCTACAAATTTATATAAAGGAATAATGAGATAACTCTAAGTAACCTCCAGAATCCTTTATTTATTTCTCACATCAAAGAGAGCAGTGAAGTCACACAGTATACCTAAATACAAATGGTGATTCTATAATACATATATTCTGTTTAATAAAATAAATATAAAATATAAATTTGAATTTAAAATATATGAAAAATAATTTTACGATTTTTAAAATAAATATGTTCATTAGCCATGATGCAACAATATAAATGATAATCGTTCTGAATATAGACTATATTTAAATCTTTAGATAATAAAAAGGCATGAATAAAAAAGAAGAAAAAATTGAATCCAATATATGCCTTTTTATTATCTATGAATTATAATATAGTTTTAATTGTGTATATATATAGTGTATTTGCATATTGAATTATGGATATGCAAATATCCTGTTTTGCATAATGGTTTTCATTGAATTTTGTATATAAATAGCGACAGTTTTTAGCTACCAGCGGTCAGTCAATTTATGTTAATAAACGAGATTACTGGAGTCCGTTTGCCCCAGTGAAGCGACACCTCACTCTCGGCTACCTCCGAACCTTCTAGGATAAAACGAATAGCAAGAATAGTAAAATAATATTCATTTAAAATAATTCATATTGAGTGTATATATTAAAATATCTACATTAATTAGCTACAATAAATTGTGTGGAGATTCATTATATATACACTCATGGACAAAACTTAAGGAAGTTGTACCTTTTAGCATGTATATCGGGATTCAGACAATAACTCTGAAAGATATTACAGTGACCTTTATTGAAGAAATACGAGCTAACCAAGTGTGAAGAAAATTGCCTCTGTCTCTTCATTAAAGACTTTTAACTTTCTTAAGTTTTGTGTGTCCTTCACCTTATATATATATAATATTCACCTTAATTATTGGCAGATTTCCATTCTGATCTCCGCCATATGTTCACTATCTCAGCATTGTCAAGAGTATTGCGGTTGGCAAACATAGAAGCCTGTCTTGAGCAATCACTGGCCATATGTCCTAAGCTACACTCAGGTGGACTCAGCCTGATTTCGCCCAACAATTTAGTCAGTTTTTCTATCTCACCTCTAAGGTCTTTAAAACACTGCTCATTTTCGTGCTTCATCCTGTTTACACTGGAACTAAGCATCTTCATCTCACCCTTAATGCTATTTATTTCTTCAACCCCTTCTACTGAACATACCCCTTTCATAAAGCTGCAACGGTGTTCTACACTATCCTCCGTGGCCATGACACTGACTGCTTTGTCTATTGATTTGGCCTCACTGCGAACAATAGCCTCTCTATACTTTTCAAGCACATTTTCGAGGAAAATTTCCAAAACTAAACAATCGTCAAATTTGTACTCTACTTTATCTCTAATGGCCAGGAATCTTTCTTTAAAAACCATAGGGCTTTCCCCTACTCTCTGCTTAAGACCTTCAATTAATTTAAAGCATTCCCTAATACCACGCGCTTTTTTAGGGTACAATATGTTCAGTTTTTACTAACAATACTTTAAAAAATTCTACCATATGGATGCCCATCTCCTCTAAGCTCAACCTAACTTCAGGGGATAGAGCCTCGAACATGAGCAATGCTTTGACCTCAGGATCCCATTTGCCTACTCGAGCTTTAAGCTCGACTTCCCAAATGAAAGACTCGAGATAAACCCCATTAAACACTGACCAGTTGAGCATAGAGTTCACAAACATGATGGAGTACAAAAAGGAAGAAAAACACTCAACAAATAAAAAAAACGAACTTAAAATTTTACAGGAATTTACACGTGCAAACACCAATAATTCAGGCAGGGCTCGCCAATGACAAAATTCATTTTACGAATTAATACACAATGTGCAAATTACTAGGGCCTAAAGTAATAGTTAACTTTACACACAGAAAAGCGTACACTCAATAAAAGGGAACAAAATAAAAACTCACGATTTGCTATATAAAAACAAAACATTACTTATCTTTTATTGTAGTGTTGGTAGGGATCGGACTGGGGTCACACAGGTATGCGAGATCACCAGACACGGATAAACCACGCAGAGAACACTTTAAGCGTCTCCACACAATAATCCACCACACTGCCACCTCGCATTCTCTTAGCACCCTCTTATACACAAACATGGCCACATTCGTCCAATGAGAAGGTGTGAAAGATCAGTTCACTAACAAAACAAAACGACCTTCTTCCCGCTAAAAACTGATAAAACTGCAAATGTTTGTCAATATTGACAATAATTTTAAAAATAAATAAATATACTATAAATATAAAAATATATTATTTTAAAGATTGAGCAATCCATAATAATATCTATAAATAAATAAAAGGCATATATTGGATCTAAATTTATTATTCAACCAATATTTCTAGAGGCAAAACGCCCCTCTTTATCAAGGCTTGTTTGATCTTGTATAGCATGAGTGGATCACATACCCACATGATTTAGTTTAAATCAAAGAAAAGCCTTGATAAAGAGAGGCCTTGCCCCTAGAAATATTGGTTGAATAATAAATTTAGATCCAATATATGTCTTTTATTTATATATAAAATATATATATTTCATAATATATAATCTACCAGGAATAATAAAGCAAACCTAGAGCCAGCCCAGAGAGAGACGGGATGTAAAGTCCGGTCACTTGAGACAGCAGCGACATTCCAAGGGGCGGCAAATGGGGCCCGTCCGTCAACACCTTTGGACTTTTAAGACAGTTGGTGATTGTGTGCGACACGAACGGCCGCTCAGCGGTGGCAAGCCCGTCTCTCTCCCTCTCTCTCTCTGGTTGTCTGGGTTCCTTCTCCAACTTGTGGTGTCCTTATTTCTCTTCCCACCTTATTATATTATACCACATATATATAAATATAAATAATAAAAAAAATAATTTGACAATTTATGTACCAAAAGAGGCAGCTGTCCCTTTATAATAATCTTCATCATCATTAGTAAAGCTTCTTACTAGGGAGATGCAGAGTGAATAGTTCTGATGTACAATTAAAGAGAGAAGTGCCTCTTTTGGTGCATGAATATCATCCCCCCGCAAATTTAAATTATATATATGTTATGAATAACAGGTTTGTTGCTAGAGAAAGGGTTGATAAGACAAAGGATCGATAAGATAAAGGGTTGAGGTGCAGTCGTGATAAAAAAAAAGATAATTATTTACCATCAAGTAGCTTTTATTTTCAATTACCTGAGGAAAGATTACATATTAGTTATTTTCACATTATATAGAATTTATAAAGGTAATCCTATATTAGTGATTCAAAAAGATAGATATGTTAACTACGCATATTTACAACAAAAACTGAAAGTCATTCTAAAAATGATGATACCCGAAAAGTAAAAATATCAATGAATAAAAATAATATATATATATTTTTAAAAATATAAATATTTGATCAATATGAATGCCGGCCAGGCAGCCTCTATCTTTACGATAAATATTTGAGTTTTTAGATTATATAATATATATATATATATATGTGATGAGGGATCCAGTCACTTAAACTATGGTGTGAGTCCCTGTTGACTCTTGTAGAATCCTGTCGACTCTCGCTATTCTGTGGTAACCGAGGGTCTCTCGATGTGGTATGGTAACCGAAAGGGGCAAACCTGCAGTAACCGAAAGGGACAGTCAGGGCGTGGAGAGTTTCCCAGTACCTCTCTGCACCTTGGGAGACCTTTAACATTTTTCACAGAATACAGGCAGTCGTGGTCGAGGCAGAGTGGAAAGCTTGGGAATGTCCACACAAAAAACGAAGACACAGTTGCACTAGGAAAGTTCCGTGAACAGATAAAAGTTGAGCTAGGAGCGAAAGATGGAGATAGAAGAGTTCTTACTGGTCTACATGGTGGATGAGGAGGACCTTGGTGACAACCGACGAGGGCTTTAGCTGATGGTGAAGTGACTATTTTTTTTTTGGCTAGGGCAGAGGCATTATATATATTTGCCGAGAGAGGAAGTATTGCATTTCAGCAGATGCAACAAGAGCGTGGATCGGCTGGGGAAATTGTACACTGGCACCGCCCTGACAGTTTCCTATCTATCTTTAGATGTTGTTGTGGGACTTCCATCTATCTCGATTTCAGACGTTTTTGACTTCTATCTCTTGCTTCAGCTCAACTCTTAATCTATTACAGAGTTTTATTTATTTATCCTCAGTTTGTATAAAGTACATTACATATGGTGATGTAATGACACATGTCAATAATGCGTATAATCATTTACAGATGTGTTTCTATTATACAACACGAAAATCTTGTTATAAGTATTATACAATATAGGGTTTTTGGTTTAAATTACCATATATATATATATATATATATATATATAACATAAAGTTGCAAGAGGATGATATTCATGAATATATTTATATAGAATTGTTGATATAATTTCCCTATATAACCCCTGGTTATAAAATAAATGAAGATAATAATGACGAACTCTAGATATTTATCACCGATGTTGTCATTTCCAGTTTAATTTTTGATTTTTATTTTCAAACGCTAAAAACGTGATATTAAAAAAGAAGTCAACATCATCTAACTTCACATTACTGGCCATAGGAAGTCTAATTCCACGGAATTCCAAGTTGTGGAAAAATCGAAGAGGAAAGCCGAGAATGGAGTTCATGGATAATTTAAGAAAAAGACTCTACGATATCATCAAATTTTTAACTTTAGAAAGAAGCTTTAGAGGATAAATACAACCTGACAAAATTTACTTTTACAAGTTACACACAAAATCGCTTCATTGATCTCTGCAAAATTGTCCATTGGATTTAATGCGATTTTGTAACTTTTCTTGATTAACTAGGATGACTAGAAAGTTGCCCCATCATTGTTTAAAATATGAACCAGGTGAATCTAGTTAATAGAACATGTGGGTGTTCTGAATACTTTATACTCTAAGTAGCCTATAAAAATATTGAAGCCTCAAAATTGCCTAAATATGGAAGAAACAATATATATCAAAAAGCCATCTAAATTCTGTTATAGAATGGTAAATTTACCTTATAAAGTGTATTTAATACTTTACTGGAAAGAATAAATAAAATAAAAGACTAAACATATAGGGTTGACCATGTTTAGAATTGCATTATATAACTAGGTGCTCTATCTATTTACATAGACGTATAAAAGAAGATCTATTTTTAAAGTTATTAAATAACCTACTTACAGTGAAATATGCAATAATTTAGTACAATACCACAACAGTAAGTCACCTTTCACCCTCAATTGTACCCTAGATGAGATCTCAACTAAAAAAAAAACACAGTCCAAAACTCTATATATAATTAGAGAACAGACGAGCGGCCGAACTGACCAATGGCGAGTAAGGGGCGGAGCTAGAGGTGGAGCTAAGTGTGAAGCGGCAGCCAACAGCAAGCCGCCATAAATCTCCCAGCATCCATCGCGCGGCAAGCGGATTTCCTTAGGTAGGTATGTCTTCCGCTGTGGTCCGCCGAGAAGGCTCGCGCATGTCAATCAAAACGGATGTAACACGCATAGCCCTTCCTTGAGGGGTGCTCAACACCTCAACTAACCCCCTCCCCCTTCATAGAACACTTCTCTTTTTTAATTGGGGACCTTTTTTTACTTCTTCATTCCACCACATTTTTCTGGAGAGGCTGGTGGTCTCAATTCGTCTATCTTCTATCGCATATATCGTCTGTTTAAGTATAAATATTAACAATAAATATACCAAACGTTTATTTACATATGCTTATTAATATTCTAAATAGGTTTGTTATATATACGCCAAAATATCCATTTATAAATAGAATTATATCAAATATATTTTCCTCAAACAAACCAAGAAGAAAATAAGATTAAGATATTTAAATTTCCAATCAAAAGATCGAAACATCAACAAGTGAGCGCCAAGTTCTTAGAGATACTTATCGCTAAAGTTAAGAACTTTTTAAACGATTTTTGCTCAGAATGTCATTAAGGTTATTGCTTAACTTTCTGGTCAATACTCATTTTCAAATATTCGCTCATAGATAATTCAAATTTTAAAAATATTCGAAGTATAGCGTTATATATAACATACTTAAACAATTCTATAAATATTTTAATTTAAAATGTATAATATATAGAAATAAATATACATTTTATATATTAGTTCATAATTTTATTTTATTTTTATGTATCATTTAATTCATTTTGAGTTAACTATAAAAATCATATTTTTAAAAATCTTCTGCAACGTTTTAATATAAGTCAAGTTTATTTTCAAATTATATTTTAGAATGAATTCAATAAATATCGAATATATTATGATCTTTTGATGTTACTATATTTATTTTTATTACAAATTCTTATAGGGAGAAATATTTCAGGAAAAAATGTCTATTTTTATATAGCTTTTATTTATTGTCACATAAAGTATCATTATAAGTGAAATGTTAAAAGTAAAAAATTATATATATTTATCTAATGATAACTAGTAAGTTTACCAATACTATAACACTACGACCTTTCGAACAACGAAACTTTCCAATGAAAAAAAGAAACGTATTTATATAATGAAATGGTTTAAGCACGAATGTTTAAAGTTTATGCTTTATGTTAAGATACATATTGATGCATTTTAAAATTAATTTTTGAATAACTTTTAACAATTTTACTCTTATTGAACTATAGGTTTTTAACTTTTAATTAGACAATTTTAATTTATAGTTAGACATTTTTCTTTTTAATTTAGACACTTTCATTTTTATTTAGATATTTTTCATTTTAATTTAGACACTTTTCATTTTAATTTAGACAATTTTCATTTTAATTTAGATATTTTTCATTTTAATTTAGACACATCGACTTTTCTATAAAAAAAAGTCCATGTGTCTGAATTAAAATGAAAAATGTCTAAATATAAATCAAAATTGTCTAATTAAAAGTTAAAAACCTATATAACAATAATAATAATTGACTCAGTCATTGCATATAATGTTAATTTTATTATTAAGGAAATTTGATGTTTTCGCTATTGCTTCGAAATTGCTTTCAGTTTAAACTTCAACATTTTAAATTATAAACAAAACGACTTCCAAGGATGAGTGTTTTCTTGCTTTATTTTATATTATCTTTAATATTGTAACAAATTATTTATTATGAAAAAAAGGAATCTTCTGCATTTTATACACCTTATACGAGTACAATATCACATTTGTACTATTTTTTAAATAAAATATTTATTCTTTTATTAACAGATTATTAATTTGATGTTTATATATTTTATTACTCTGCGTATACTTCTCTCATTGCGTCTTTAATATTTTATATCAATTTTAGTTTGTGCTTGTTCCTTAGAAAATTCCTGGGTTAGTTTGAAGTTTGTCTTTCCTAATTTTATACATTACAATATTTAATATCTCTAAGAGAGATTCTAAGAGATAATCTATATTAATAAAATGCAAATTTCATAAGTGGTGTTCGCTAAAAACTTTCGTTACAATGCATCAATTTCGACCAAATTTTCAACATTTATGTAAAACGAGATGGAGCAGGTTTTGCTTAACATCAAAATATTTTTCCTAACTTTAACATGCGTAACTTCGCTGTTATCGATTAAATACAAAAAAAAAATCAACAGAGTTAATTTTATTTATATATAAATACAAAAAAAAATTCAGCAATTCATTCAACTCAATCTAAAAAAAATATTCAAAACAAGCAATTTTAAGACAACACCATATGTAAAACAGTCGGCCAAGAAAACAACAACGATATTACATCTTTCTCACATATTCATATAAAATAAAATAAGAAATTCATTCTCGGAAACCGTTTTGTTTATTATTTATATGTACTGTCAAATTATATTGACAAATAGTTATCTTTTATCTTATCTCAGGTTTTAGTGGGAAGAATGTTGTTTTCATTTATTAGTGAACCAATCTCTTCCACCTTCTCACTGGACGAATGTGGCCATGTTTGTATATATAAGGGGGCTATGGTATTGCGATGGAGAGGTGGTGGATTATCGTGTGGAGACGCTTAAAGTGTTCTCTGCGTGTTTTATCCGTGTTTGGCTATCTCCTCGCATACCTGTGTGACCCCGGTCCGATCCCTACCAACTCTAAAATAAAAGATAAGTACTGTTTTGTTTTTATATAGCAAATCGTGAGTTTTTTTCCCTCCTTTTTATTGTTGCAGTTGTACGCGTTGTACGTTTTTCTGTGTGTTAGTTATTCTTACTGTAGGCCCTAGTTTATTTATTTTTGTGTGATAACCCGTAAAAGTTAAATTTTGTCAGTATTGCAGAGGGTTTTACTTTTCCGAAATTCAACATTTTCTTAATAACTTTTAAAGAATTCTGTTGTTTTATTTTGAAAGGCGTTTAAATGGAGTTTAGTAAATAATTCTCTATCACACACAATTGGAGGAAATGAATATCTAATATTCCATTATATACTTGTATATATACTTTGTTGTATGTAATTTATATAAAGATATGTAACCTATGTTTTACTGAGGGCGTATATATCCTTTGCGGGACATAGCGTTTTGCTATTGAAATAAATGAATATACAGTCGAACTTGGATAATTCGAACCCCAAGGGACCATAAAAAAATTCGAATTATCCAAAAATTCGAATTAAAAACTGAAATTATATATATAGGAAATTCTAGGGACCAAGATAAATATTCGAATTAAAGAGGTTTTCGAATTAAAGAAGTTCGAATTATCCAAGTTCTACTGTATATATATATATGTAAAGTAGAATTAAATATCTATATTAATAAAATGCAAATTTCATAAGTGTTGTTCACTAAAAACTTTCGTTACAATGCATCAATTTCGACCAAATTTTCAACATTTATGTAAAACGAGATGGAGCAGGTTTTGCTTAACATCAAAATATTTTTCCTAACTTTAACATGCGTAACTTCGCTGTTATCGATTAAATACAAAAAAAAATCAACAGAGTTAATTTTATTTATATATAAATACAAAAAAAAAAAATCAGCAATTCATTCAACTCAATCTAAAAAAATATTCAAAACAAGCAATTTTAAGATAACACCATATGTAAAACAGTCGGCCAAGAAAACAACAACGATATTACATCTTTCTCACATATTCACACACAATCTTGATTAATAATTAAAACTAATCTTTAACATTGTTTATTATACTTCATAATATATAATATTCGTTAGGCAAACTTTCACTCGGATAAAACCCGGGCGAAGCCGGGTACACATCCGCTAGTAATTTATATGAAAGATAGTTATATTAGAGAATGAGTAATGGTAATTAAAAACAAATTATAAAAATATTACTTTTAGGGTATCAAAAAGGTTTTTTTATTTTTTTATTTTAAGTAACAACATAGGGTTATAATAAGTTCACGCTGTAGCCTCGGCAGTTACGTGTCATAGTAGCAGAAAATAGGGGGAAAAGGAAGAATTGAAGGTATTAGGATAAGAAAAATAGCAAAGACAGAACCATGTTATCTTCTTATCAAACATTTAAAGTTAAAAAGAAAGAAAATCTAATTTTTTTTTAAGTTTTTTTTTTTGTTCATATATATATAGAATACGAATGCAAATAGCTCTAGGATTATTAGAATTTATGTTAAAGATCTTTGTAGATTCAGAGAATTTGTAAATTAGCGCTGTTTGTGTAGTTAATACATCCAAATAAATGTCCTACTTTATCCTCAATGAAGTTTTTCAGAGATTCCCTTTAATTTTTTTTACCAAGTGTGTAAATTCAGATCCTTACAATCGTCTGTAACAAATTTCTGACAATAAAACCTTTCAGACATCGTAAACAGAGAATTACTTCTACTCCTATTGGTTTCAATTTTTTTTGATAAATTCTCTTCTCCTTTCTTATCTCCACTCAATCATATTAGGGTATCAAGCTTGTTTGACAACCATCATGACTGGGTGAAGTAGAATGCGTCTGCCTTTGTCATTAAGACTGGAAGCACTACTCAGTAGCAGGCCGACTTAGCTCTAAAAGAAATGGCCGCATCTGACATGAGGAACAGACGCCATGTGCCGCCACTCCTAACATGGAGTACAAACGCTGCTCATCCTGTATACCTGGATTAGGAGCCTTTACAGGGTACTATCAGCCGGGCCAGCTGAGCCCAGGTTTTTTAGCAAGCTTGTTACTGCTCACCCTCCTCCTTTTTCATCCGGGCTTGGGACCGGCAAAGGCGGAGTTTGATAAATTCTGATTAAAGATATGCTTAGGATTAAATTACTGGTCGAAATCTTCAATTTTTGTGCGTTCCAAACCATTAGTTTTTATATACTAGTATATGTTTTTTTATTTCCCTTTTTTATCAATACTTGTTCTTAGTTATACACAAATTCATATAGTTTTTTCATATATATGATTATTAATTTTAATTATTTATATTTAAAATTATTTTTTATTATTTTAATTTTTTTAGGAGTATTGTTCAGGTCGCAACATTTCAGTTTTACAAACTAATCGTTTTAGTCCGATTCTGATGTAGGATTTCAATTTAAAAAACTGAATTAGAATTGTAAGAAAAAATAGTACAGAAGTGAAATTGTACAAAGACCAGGTTGATAGATTATAAGAAAAAGGCATTTCCTGATCGTGTAACTAATGGCTTGCGCCATCTGTCGGAATAAACATCCACTAATCGCATATTTTTATTTACTCCATAATTGGCCAAATATCCTTTCTTGATTAATCAAGCAAAGCTAACCACGTACGTTTTTCAGACTGTTGGCCCTCATCAACATGGTGTAAGCTGTACCTTAACGACCAAAAATACTGGTCTTTGAGGCTTCAACACAAAAAATAAGGAATGGAAATTTAAAGGTATAAGCTTGGTGTTCTCACGTACTTACGACCTTAAATATCAATTCCATAATTTTTCAGGAAACTTCAAAGAGACCAGCTTATTTGGTCGTTGAGCTTGCAACATGTTGATGAGGTCCAACAGCCTGAGAAACGTGTACGTGGTTAGTTTTTCTTGATTAATCAAGAAAGGATATTCAGCCAATTATGGAACAATCAAACATTAACGATTAATTTATAATTATTCCGATAGATAGTGCAAGTCTTTTGCAACTTTAAGTTGCACGATCAGAGAGGAGATGCCTTTCTATTAAATGAGAAGTTGTTTTGTTGTTTTATATATATTTGCAAGTCTTTCAGTTTTAAGATATTTACCTAGGAATGTATTTAACTGTCTAACCTAGATAACTACAGCTAACGTTTTCATTTATCAATTTCCTGCTCTTGTACAATTCCCTAGTTTTTAGTGACGCCATGATCCTATATCTTGAGCTCTTTTATCTCTTAATGATTTCCCATCCAGTCTGATTCTTCTTCCTACCATTCTCTTCCCGTTCATTCTACTCTTCAGGACTTTCTTTGCCAGCCCATTACTTCTTAATATACGTCCTATTTGTTCTTCTTTTCTGGTGACCTTCAACAGGGCTCATTTCTCTGCTAATCTTCTCAAGACTTCTTTATACCTAATCCTCTTAATCCTTTTAAATCATTTCCATTTTCCTCTCTTGATCCTCATCTCAAATGCTTCCACATTCCAAATTCTTTCTTATACCTTTCCCATTGCCCAAACTTGTACCCATCAAAGTTAAATTCCTCCATATCATAGATTGTTGTTTTAAGATCTTTATTTATTTATTTATTTTATTCCAATTCTCAAAGAATTCTGTCATTTTTTTGACAAATATAAATAGGAAAAAATTGTGGAGAAAAAAAGTATTTTCAAGAAAATGACAAGGCCGAATTATTACGACAAAGCATATCCTGATCTCATGTAACATCCCAGGTTTTAATAAGGTTCACATGATGTAAACAATTTTAAAAATTGAAAATATTAAAATTGTAGATCATTATTTATCAAATAAGGTAGCTAAATCTTCAATGGTCGTCTGGCGTATCTAACATTAGCTTTCGAGTAATTCTCTCCTCCATGGGGGCTACAATTAGAGGAAATAATTAAATCTAACTTGTGTGTGAGATTTTACGGTTCTTGTATAGAGAATCTTGCTCGTCGAGATATACATTTCGCTTTGTTGATTTGTTTATTCCTATAAGAGGTTTTATAACAGCTGTGCTCAATTCAAATAACAAAATTATAGAACATGATATATACAGGGATATATACAAAAATCATATAAGATTTGATGTAAACATTAAAATAGGAAATAATTACACAACAAACAATTATAGATGTAAATTTTACAGGTAGGAAATTGATATATAAAAATGAAGGTCGCCATTCACATCAAAATAGACGATTAAACTGTGAGCGCCATCTATTGACCGTATTTGCAAATAGCGGATTCAGGTCAGTAACAAAGCCACAACACCATCTTTGGCAAACTGAGAAGCGTCCACCTAGAGACCATGGTTTCGGGATAATGGCCCTCGTCAGTCTAGGGCGGACTTTATTCCATGAGATCCACACGGGATCAAATGGAATCTTCTCAATTTGCCAAAGAGGTGTTTAGCTGGCAGAGTAAAGCTAGGCCAAATCTATGGCTGACATATAGATTGAACGGGAGAGGCGGCCTTTATTTTTAGAGATCAATATCCTCTCGGCAAAACTTCCATTTATATTTTGGCCATATTTTTTTACTAGTTCCTTAGCTAGCTAAACACCTCTTTGGCAGAATGTAAATATTACATATGATCCCTTGTGGATCTCATGGAATAAAGTCCGCCCTAGACTGACGAGGGCCATTAGCCCGAAACCATGGTCTTCAGTTGGACGCTTCTCAGTTTGTTGCTTAGGCATATATTCTTGAACGTAGTAAGAACAGTATCAAGTTATTTCATTTGAATAGAAAAAAAATCGTGTTAAATATAATTTAAAATTTCATATATAATGTAAATAAATATTAAAATAAAAAAAAGGCATATCCAGACCGCTCTCACATGGGAATTTTAGATGGCAGAGTACCATCTAGTGGAACTTGGCTTCAGATGAGGTCACTCTAGAGCATGTAAATAGAGACACTTTTGTCTTCAATTCCATTCAAATACTAATATAAAGCAGCGAATATGATTTTTATCAGGAATTCTATATAAATATATTTATAAATATAAGAAGAGACAGAAATTATTATATCTTTATTAAAGAAACTCTCTCGTCGATAAAATTTTACACAAATAAATTTACTGGCAATGCGTTTCTTTTAAATATCATCAAATATTATCTCTACAGACCTTACTGCAATGATATGAGTTATTGAATGAGAGAGCTTGGCTCATCAGTAGTGAACCCTCTCAGCGGTTTCGCCAAATTAATCTCTACTGGCAATGCGTTTCTTTTAAATATCATCAAAGGGCATCATTCAATTATTCAATTCAAATTCAAATATCATTCAATAACTCATATCATTGCAGTAAGATCTGTAGAGATAACATTTGATGATATTTAAAAAGAAACGCATTGCCAGTAAATTTATTTGTGTAAAATTTTAACGATAGATGTCAATTAAATTTAATTTACTAATATATCTCTCGTCGATGTTGAAACATACATACATATATATAGTTGAAACCTACAGCTTACCTGAAGATAGTTTTAAACAATTCGAATTTCGGTTAATGACGCACTCCGAAAGGACATAACCATCCTATGGATACTCCAATCTTCTCTGGAACAGAATCTTCTCTTTGCAAAAATGTTTCGTCTTCCTGTGACCATTGCTTCCACCACAATTGATTCCTGTTAAGACGTCTTAGATGGTTCTTGTTGTGATCTGACTAGAGAAATATATTCTTGAATATCTGTTACATCTCTTTTTCGCATAACTTGGGTTTATTTCAACATCTTATAATTGTAGTCGTTGAGGGGTAGAATGAGATATGGAGGGAACTTGGTGAGCCATGGGCCGCTATGGTAACTGTGAAGAATATCGGAGAAAATTGGCTGAATGACAAGTGAAATCAGGATTACAGCAGCTGTTCTGATAGAGGATCAAATAAATAGCAACGGATCAGCTGATATCAGTGGCAACAGAACCGGTCGAGTTCGATGACTTTTGCTGATGGAGAAGGATGAGGCAACTCTCGCCTCACTGAAGAAATCACGCAAATTCCTGAGGTCACGAGAACTTCCAGTAAAGATATAAAGAGTTAATAAATCAGATATAGTTAGCAAATCGTCTTCGAGGCCTTTTTCAAATATTCAGAAAATTAACAACAATAG
>CP092875.1:65753486-65823806 GCA_030710605.1 Cordylochernes scorpioides | reverse complement strand
GATCCCAACCAACTCTAAAATAAAAGATAAGTACTGTTTTGTTTTTATATAGCAAATCGTGAGTTTTTTTCTCCTTTTTATTGTTGCAGTTGTACGCGTTGTACGCTTTTCTGTGTGTTAGTTATTCTTACTGTAGGTCCTAGTTTATTTATTTTTGTGTGATAACCCGTAAAAGTTAAATTTTGTCAGTATTGCAGAGGGTTTTACTTTTCCGAAATTCAACATTTTCTTAATAACTTTTAAAGAATTCTGTTGTTTTATTTTGAAAAGCGTTTAAATGGAGTTTAGTAAATAATTCTCTATCACACACAATTGGAGAAAATGAATATCTGATATTCCATTATATACTTGTATATATATTTTGTTGTATATAATTTATATAAAGATATGTAACCTATGTTTTACTGAGGGCGTATATATCCTTTGCGGGACATAGCGTTTTGCTATTGAAATAAATTAATATATATATATATGTAAAGAGTAGAATTAAATATAATTTATATGAAAGATAGTTATATTTGAGAATGAGTAATGGTAATTAAAAACAAATTATAAAAATATTACTTTTAGGGTATCAAAAAGGTTTTTTATTTTTTTTATTTTAAGTAACAACATAGGGTTATAATAAGTTCACGCTGTAGCCTCGGCAGTTACGTGTCATAGTAGCAGAAAATAGGGGGAAAAGGAAGAATTGAAGGTATTAGGATAAGAAAAATAGCAAAGACAGAACCATGTTATCTTCTTATCAAATATTTAAAGTTAAAAAGAAAGAAAATCTATTTTTTTTAAGTATTTTTTTTGTTTATATATAGAATACGAATGCAAATAGCTCTAGGATAATTGGAATTTGTGTTAAAGATCTTTGTAGTTTCAGAGAATTTGTAAATTAGCGCTGTTTGTGTAGTTAATACATCCAAATAAATGTTCTACTTTATCCTCAATGAAGTTTTTCAGAGATTCTCTTTAATATTTTTTGCCAAGTGTGTAAATTTAGATCCTTACAATCGTCTGTAACAAATTTCTGACAATAAAACCTTTCAGACATCGTAAACAGAGAATTACTTCTACTCCTATTCGTTTCAATTTTTTTTTTTATAAATTCTCTTCTCCTTTCTTATCTCCACTCAATCATATTAGGGTATCAAGCTTGTTTGACAACCATCATGACTGGGTGAAGTAGAATGTGTCTGCCTTTGTCATTAAGACTGGGAGCACTACTCAGTAGCAGGCCGACTTAGCTCTAAAAGAAATGGCCGCATCTGACATGAGGAACAGACGCCATGTGCCGCCACTCCTAATATGGAGTACAAACGCTGCTCATCCTGTATACCTGGATCAAGAGCCCTTACAGGGTACTATCAGTCGGGCCAGCTGAGCCCAGGTTTTTTACTGAGCTTGTTATTGTTCCCCCTCCTCCTTTTTCATCCCGGCTTGGAGCCGGCAAAGGCGGAGTTTGATAAATTCTGATTAAAAGTTTGTTTAGGATTAAATTACTGTTCGAAATCTTCAATTTTTGTGCGTTCCAAACCATTAGTTTTTATATACTATTATATGGTTTGATTTTTTATTTCCCCTTTTTCTCAATACTTGTTCATAGTTATACATAAATTCATATAGTTATATGTATATAAATATATTATTTTAAA
The DNA here is from genome assembly GCA_030710605.1 of Cordylochernes scorpioides. NCBI lineage: Eukaryota > Metazoa > Arthropoda > Arachnida > Pseudoscorpiones > Chernetidae > Cordylochernes > Cordylochernes scorpioides. The sequence continues at coordinate 65,822,160 of CP092875.1, read as the reverse complement.
TTATTTATATTTTAAAATTATTTTTATTATTTAATTTTTTTTTGGAGTATTTTTCAGGTCGCATAATTTCAATTTTACAAACTAATCGTTTTAGTCCGATTCTGATGTAGGATTTCAATTTTAAAAACTTATTTAGAATTATAAGAAAAAATAGTACATAACTGAAATTGTACAAAGACCAGGTTGATAGATTATAAGAAAAAGGCATCTCCTGATCGTGTAACTAATGGCTTGCGCCATCTGTCGGAATAAACATCCACTAATCGCTGATTTTTAATTACTCCATAATTGGCCAAATATACTTTCTTGATTTATCAAGAATAGCTAACCACGTACGCGTTTCAGACTATTGGCCCTCATCAACATGGTGCAAGCTGTATAATAACGACCAAAAAAGTTTGGTTTTGAGGCTTCTACAAAAAATAAGGAATGGAAATTTAAAGGTATAAGCTTGGCGTTCTTACGTACTTACGGCCTTAAATATCAATTCCATAATTTTTCAGGAAACTTCAAAGAGACCAGCTTATTTGGTAGTTGAGCTACAGCTTGCACCACGTTGATGAGGGCCAACAGCCTGAGAAACGTGTACGTGGTTAGTTTTTCTTGATTAACCAAGAAAGGATATTCAGCCAATTATGGAACAATTAAACATTAACGATTAATTTATATTTATTCCGATAGATAGTGCAAGTCTTTTGCAACTTTAAGTTGCACGATCAGAGAGGAGATGCCTTTCTCTTAAATTAGAAGTTGTTTTGTTGTTTTATATATATTTGCAAGTATTTTAGTTTTAAGATATTTACCTAGGAATGTATTTAACTGTCTAACCTAGATAACTACAGCTAACGTTTTCATTTATCAGTTTCCTGCTCTTGTACAATTCCCTAGTTTTTAGTGACGCCATGCTCCTATATCTTGAGCTCTTTTATCTCTTAATGATTTCCCATCCAGTCTGATTCTTCCTACCATTCTCTTCCCATTCATTCTACTCTTCAGGACTTTCTGTGCCAGCCCATTACTTCTTAATATACGTCCTATTTGTTCCTCTTTTTCTGATTACCTTCAACAAAGCTCGTTTCTCTGCTAATTTTCTCAAGACTTCTTTATCCATAATCCTCTTAATCCTTTTAAATTTTTTCCATTCTCCTCTCTTGATCCTCATCTCAAATGTTTCCACATTCCAAATTCTTTCTTATACCTTTCCCATTGCCCAATCTTGTACCCATCAAAGTTAAATTCCTCCATATCATAGATTGTTGTTTTAAGATCTTTATTTATTTATTTATTTTATTCCAATTCTCAAAGAATTCTGTCATTTTTTTTTGACAAATATAAATAGGAAAAAATTGTGGGGAAAAAAAAAGTATTTTCAAGAAAATGACAAGGCCGAATTATTACGACAAAGCATATCCTGATCTCATGTAACATCCCAGGTTTTAATAAGGTTCACATGATGTAAACATTTTTAAAAATTGAAAATATTAAAATTGTAGATCATTATTTATCAAATAAGGTAGCTAAATCTTCAATGGTCGTCTGGCATATCTAACATTAGCTTTCGAGTAATTCTCTCCTCCATGGGGGCTACAATTAGAGGAAATAATTAAATCTAGCTTGTGTGTGAGATTTTACGGTTCTTGTATAGAGAATATTGTTCTTCGAGATATACATTTCGCTTTGTTGATTTGTTTATTCCTATAATAGATTTTATAACAGCTGTGTGCTCAATTCTAATGACAAAATTATAGAACATGATATACAGGGATATATACAAAAATTAGATAAGATTCTATGTAAACCTTTAAAAAGGAAATTATTACACAACAAACAATTATATATGCAAATTTTGCAGGTAGGAAATTGATATATAAAAATAAAGGTCGCCATTCACATCAAAATAGACGCTAAAACTGTGAGTGCCATCTATTGACCGTCTTTGCAAACTAGCAGACTCAGATCGTTGACAAAGCCACAACACCAGCTATGGCAAACTGAGAAGCATCCACCTAGAGACCGTGGTTTCGGGCTAATGGTCCACCTAAGCCCAGGGTGGACTTTATCCCATGAGATCCACACGGGATCAAATGAAATCTTCTCAATTTGCCAAAGAGGTGTTTAGCTGGCAGAGTAAAGCTAGGCCAAATCTATGGCTGACATATAGATTGAACGGGAGAGGCGGCCTTTATTTTAAGAGATCAATATCCTCTCGGCAAGACTTCCATTTATATTTTGGCCATAGATTTGGCCTAGTCCTTGTGCTAGCTAAACACCTCTTTGGCAGATTGTAAATATTAAATTTTATCCTTTGTGGATATCATGGAATAAAGTCTATCCTAGACTGACGAGGGCCATTAGACCGAAACCATGGTCTTCAGTTGGACGCTTCTCAGTTTGTTGCTTAGGCATATATTCTTGAACGCAGTAAGAACAGTAGCAAGTTATTTTATTTAAAGAAAAAAATCGTGTTAAATATAATTTAAAATTTCATATATAATGTAAATAAATATATATTATATATTAAGATAAAGAAGGCATATCCTGACCTCTATCAAAAGAGAATTTTAGATGGCAGAGCACCATCTAGGGGAACTTAGCTTCAGATGAGGTGACTTCTATAGCATGTAAATAGAGACACTTTTGTCTTCAATTCCAATCAAATACTAATTTAAAACAGCGAATATGATTTTTATTAGGAATTCTATACATTATAAATACTATAGAATAAAGCGTTAGGAGAAAATAATTTTAATAATCGACTACAAGAGCTTTCGGGCAGTCACGCCCTTCAACTGGTAATGATACATGATGGCAATAGGCCTTAAATAGGATTCCGTTTTTTAAGATATATTTACATATTCTCATATGTAAATATATCTTAAAAAACGGAATCCTATTTAAGGCCTATTGCCATCATGTATCATTACCAGTTGAAGGGCGTGACTACCCGAAAGCTCGTGTAGTCGATTATTAAAAATTATTTTCTCCTAACGCTTTATTCTATAGTATTTATAATCCAAGGAGAAAGTTTCCATGTTTAAAAAAATTCTATACATTATTAAGTATTGTAAATTGACATCTCTCGGTAAGAAGAAAAATCTTTATATATATCAACGTTTCATTGAATAGCATTTTTAATTTATCAGGATTTGGAAATAAAACTACAAATTAACATACAAATTCAAACACACAAATTAACATACAAATATAGTTTTATAAATATAAGAAGAGACAGAAATTATTATATCTTTATTAAAGAAACTCTCTCTCGTCGATAAAATTTTACACAAATAAATTTACTGGCAATGCGTTTCTTTTAAATATCATCAAATATTATCTCTACAGACCTTACTGCAATGATATAAGTTATTGAATGAGAGAGCTTGGCTCATCAGTAGTGAACCCTCTCAGCGGTTTCGCCAAATTAATCTCTACTGGCAATGCTTTTCTTTGAAATATCATCAAAGGGCATCATTCAATTATTCAATTCAAATTCAAATATCATTCAATAACTCATATCATTGCAGTAAGGTCTGTAGAGATAATATTTGATGATATTTAAAAGAAACGCATTGCCAGTAAATTTATTTGTGTAAAATTTTAACGATAGATGTCAATTAAATTTAATTTACTAATATATCTCTCGTCGATGTTGAAACATACATACATATATATAGTTGAAACCTACAGCTTACCTGAAGACAGTTTAAAACAATTCGAATTTCGGTTAATGACGCACTCCGAAAGGACATAACCATCCTATGGATACTCCAATCTTCTCTGGAACAGAATCTTCTCTTTGCAAAAATGTTTCGTCTTCCTGTGACCATTGCTTCCACCACAATTGATTCCTGTTAAGACGTCTTAGCTGGTTCTTGTTGTGATCTGACGAGGGAAAGATATTCTTGAAGATATGTTACATCTCTTTTTTTTTTTCGCATAACTTGGGTTCATTTCAACATCTTATAATTGTAGTCGTTGAGGGGTAGGATTAGATACGGTGGGGACTTGGTGGGCCATGGGCCGCTATGGTAACTATGAGGGACTTCAGAGAAAATTGTCTGACTGACAGGTGAAATATAGGATTACACCAGCTGTTCTGATAGAGGATAAAATAAATAGCAACGGATCAGCTGATATCAGTGGTAACAGAACCGGTCGAGTTCAATGACTTCTGTGGATGGAGAAGGATGAGTCAATTCTCAACTCACTGAAGAGATCACGCGCAAATTCCTGAAGTCACGAAGACTTCCAGTAAAGAAATAAAGAATGAATAAATCAGATATATTTAGTCAATCGTCTTCGAGGCCTTTTTCAAATATTCAGAAAATTAACAACAATAGAGATAACATTTTTTGGTCTTTGATTTCTATTTGAGGTTAGATATCAAAGGATAGAAAACGCTCAAAAAATATAAACACTGAGTTGAAATGGTAAAAGAAAATTTTGATAACATAAAGGAACTACTGAATAGAGAGGAACTTGGTCAATAGTTAAAAAGGAGACAAGTGAAATTTCTGATCTGAAGTGTAGTGCTGTATGAGTCGGAGGTAGGATCATATGAATTTCTGAGTAATGAAGATAGGAGGGATTTGAAATGTGGATATTTGAAGGAGAATGGTAAAAAATAAGATGGGTTGGAAATATCGGGAATGGAGAAAGTCTTTAGAATATCGGAAGAGGAGAAAGGCCTTTCGAGGGCCATCAGAAAATACAGAAGAATTGAGGATAATATAAGAAAATGGATAAAGAAAGTGAAGGGGGATAAAATGAATGAAAAGAGAACGGTTGGAAGAATTGAATTGAGTGGGAAGTTATGAATAAAAAACTCAAGTTAGAGAAGCATACCGCCACTAGACCAGAGCCTGCTCAAGAGGAGAGAAACTGAGGAAAATAAGTGAACATCAAGTAGATATCTATCGAGTCTAAACATAACCATGAGCATGTAGGGATGCTTCTCATCCTTTGATTGTAGACATTCATTGAGTTGTGTTTTGTGGTTATTTAAAATATCCGCTAATCGATTAATACTGAATACACACATACTTATGAAAGTTCAACATTGTTTAAAGTGCCAACGAGATCGTGTCTAGGACATAGCACAATCCAGGACCCTCGAGACCGTGTTTAGAACATGGCACAATTCACGATACCTTGTCTAAAACATAGAACACTCCACGAGACCGTGTCACAATCCAGACCACGAGACCGTATTTAGAATATGGTACAATCCAGGACTCTCGAGACCGTATTTATAACATGACGCAATCCAGCCCACGAGACCGTGTCTAGAATATAGAACAATCCACGAGGCCGTGTCTAGAACATGGTAGAATCCAGGACCCACGAGACTGTGTCTAGAAAACGGCACGATCCAGGACCCACGAGACCGTATTTAGAACAGAGAAGAATCCAGAACCCACGAGATTGTGTCCTAGAACATGGTACAATCCAGCACCAACGAGACTGTGTTTGGAACATAGAACAATCCCCGTGTCCAGAACGAAGAGACCAATCCAGACCACGCCCGTGAGCCACGTGACCTTCCCCTAGATGACACGGAGTTTCCGGTCCAGGACGCACGCAGCGTTGCGCATGGCAATTAGGACCTGGCCGCCAAACTTGGCGTGGCACGGTGAGGCATCGTCAACACGAGCCGTGGGAATACGTGGACTTTACAACCAACTCAACAAATCATTGTAACTTCGAAGGGTTTTTGTTATATTTGAACACAGTAGACATAAACCTTCGAATACTGAACTCCTCCTGAAAGTGAAACTGGACTTTGCTTACGCTATCTAGAGCACATCATTAATTTTCTTATAGTAGAAAAGAGAATAGGTTCGTTCATTGTTGAACTTCACTGAAACCAGAATATTAAATCAAGGAAAAACCTAAAATAAATGGTACTCTATATTGTAAAACTTTGGATACTTACTAGGGAAGAACAAACAGCGATTTCAAGATTACGAACAGGACATCTTAGAAAGCTCAAATTTAATGGAAAAATCAAAACATTCCCGAAATGCCCCAAACGTGATTACCAGGCAGCCAGTCCTGAATATCTATTAAATTCTATCAAATCCTCCACAAAAAGACCTCTGGGAAACTTCAGGACTATAATAGAAAACTTGAGACAATGGAACCTAATGGAGATCATTTAAACGACTTGAGGAATAAACAACAACAGCAGGATACGTTTTTAACATTTACAACATCCCCATAAACCATATGTATTTTATTTTGAAACTTTTAATTGTTATTTAGAACTGTTAGTTCTTAACCATTTTTTTTACTAGAAATACCCTCTAGAGTTTTATTGAGATTTTTGGTTAATAATGTTTAAAAATGTATTCTAATTCCTAAAAGCTGAATAGACTGGTAGTCTTCGCTAACAAACAATAGGTAGTCCCTTCTAGCGAAGGGATTTGTGCACCATCTTTATCTAAGAACAGGAACAATTTATCATCTTTTGCTAAGACCTTTTCTTACTGGCATTTTCGCGATGAGAATACTATTTTGAGTGTCTAGCGCATCAATAGTGAACCCTCTAAACTTTTAACCAGTTTAATCTACCAGATCACTCTATAATCATATTTCTACTTTTCTACAACAACAACAGCTTTATCAGTACATTTCCGTCCTGTAAGGACTCGCCATACACCATTTTCATGAAGAAAAAGAAAAAAAAAAAACATAAACAAAGGAGAGAAGGGAAAATGAAAAGGAAATCAAAGTATTTCTAATTTCTAAAATCTGAATAGACTGGTAGTCTTCGCTAACAAACAAGAGGTAGTTCCTTCTAGCGAAGGTATTTCTGCACCATCTTTATCTAAGAACAGAAATAATTCATCATCTTTTGCTTAAACCTTTTCTTACTGGCATTTTCGCGATGAGAATACTATTTTGAGTGTCTAGCGCATCAATAGTGAACCCTCTAAACTTTTTAACCAGTTTAATCTACCAGATCACTCTAAAATCATATTTCTAACTTTCTACAACAACAACAACTTTATTAGGACATTTCCGTCCTGTAAGGACTCGCCATTCATCATTTTCATGAAGAAAAAGAAAAAAAAAAACATAAACAAAGGAGAGAAGGGAAAATGAAAAGGAAATCAAAGTATTCAACATAACTATACAAATAAACTATGGAAGTAAATTGTTCTTTAATTTTAGTTCTTAGAGATTGCCTTGTTCTCTAACGCTTTATGAAAGTTGAAAAATTCTATCGCTATTTTTTTTTTCTCGGACATTATTCTGATTAGCTGAACTAGGTTCATGTAGACTTGGATAATGTTCTTTAAGATCTTATTCCGTTCCTCGTTAACAATAGTGCATTCAGAGGCTAACTTTCTAAAATATTTTATATGTTATAAATACAAGGTAATAAGACCAAATCCAAATAAATAAATAAATAGTGTGTTAATTTTGTCTTATTGCCTTGTGTTTATAATTATAAACTATAATACTATAAAACTATAATACAAATTGTGCCTTATCAATTTTATATGTTGTTTAATTTACTTAACTACTCTTTTACTATCAATTCCTCTGAATTACCCTGGCTATATAAGTAGAACAGTTCAATACAATAGTATAGCAGCGGTCTGGTGGATGAAACCTTTGCAATCGCTGTTCACCACTAATTAGCAAGACTTTATTAACCTTTTTATCGTTGCAGTAAGGGCAATTTGGAATCGTTTAATATTTAAATTAATTGTTTTGAAAACAGAGCAATCCATATTTAATTCATTGAATAATAAAAAGGCATATATTGGATTCACAATAAAAGATTTATTTTGCCAATATTTCGGCTGGCTGAACGCCAACCTTTATCAAGGCATTACATTTTTGTATACACAAACTCAGCGCCGCATATCATATATATAGTGTTAACACTATGCGGCGCTGAGTTTGTGTATACAAAAATGTAATATCTCGATAAAGGTTGGCGTTCAGCCAGCCGAAATATTGGCAAAATAAATCTTTTATTAAATCCAATATATGCCTTTTATTATTTAATTTAAATTAATAAAATAGTTTTTAAAGAGCGTTTATTAAAATTCACAGGAGAAAATACAACTTTCAGCTACACCGCTATTGAACAATTAGATTTATTCGAGTCAAAACAAAGACAACTGAGTACGATCATAGCGAATTTCGAACTTAACCTGATTTAATATAAACAACTGATTAGTAAGTTTTTTCCGTTCGTAAATATTATATAAAGAAATTTACAATACAATATAATGCCGCTTATGATTGTAGAACTAAATTTGACAATTATACCGCAAATGTTTCTTTTGAACGAAAAATCGAAATTTATTTTAAGGAGAAATAACGATTATTTCTAACCTTAGGAATGAAGTATGAAAGGATGAATTGTGAAGAGTAATGATAAACGGAAAAATAAAGTGTCCAGGGATGGGAATCGAACCCACACCTCTTCTCTCAATATACGATGATCGTCCCTTTTATTTTGACATATATATATATCTACTTCTTCAATGGCGCTAGCTGAAATATTTATTTTCTCCTTTGTACTACTATAATTTTAATTAAAGATTTATAAAAATGAATCAATTTATCAATTAATTATATTATTTTTAGTGTCATTAATCAAATACTGCCAAGCTAGCGTCTATTGGATTGGTTGAGGGGGAGAGTCATTAGGGGCCGGCGATGGGGGTGAGCTCGTGTTTGTCATCATAAAATTACGTTCTCTTGGTACCATCTCGTGGTGGTACAATACTGTCTGGATATATGTCTTGAAAATTTGTCACACAAAATTTTAAATGAAATATATAAATTAGTCTATTCCCGGTACCCCAACCACCAAAAAGTCTGACATTTTGTTAACTTACATTGTCATCGGGTTTAAGCAAGTATACAAAATTTCAAAATTCTAGGTTGCTGAAAGTATATTAAAAATTATCACAAGATTTGTGAATAGAAAGACACATGGAAGTCAAATAAGATCTTTTAAAATAGAGTTAATTACAAATATGTGTGAAAAATAGGAGAATTATATTTTCCTTCATCCAACTTTCTCTGTCCAGCACAAACCTGTGGATATTTATCGTTGATGGGAGATCCGTTATCTTTTATGACGTAGATTAAAGAGATTCTCCGAAAGCTCACTTTTTGATTAAAATGAAAGAAATAGACATAATAGAAATTTCAGATAATAAAAATATATATATTGAATTGAATAATAAGATTTATTTCAATTAAATAATGGAACAAGTTTCTGAAGATAAAAAGAAACCTATCTCCAGAAACCTGTTTTCTTATACAATATACAGTTACGAGCGTCATGCGTTCTTCATCTCTTAATCAGTTTTCATCTCTGTCACCGTTTGCTTTTTTTTGGAATGGCGCTCTCCTATTGGTTGGCTAAGATCACGCCACCTTGCCCCCCCCCCCCCCCCACCCATCATGCCCCCCCCCCCACTCGCTTTTTCGTTTTTGTAACTATTGTGTTGGAGCGGGTCGCTCCTTAAATAAATGCATATATTAGTTAATAACCAAATGGAATCCTCTCTTTCTTTTTCCCAGTAAGAGACGTCTACGGAAGCCAACAGTACATAGACAGATAAAGCACATAGGCTATAGTTATTAACTAACATATGCATTTATTTAAGGCGCCAATTTATAATTGTAACAAATAGTATTTGAATCAAAACATTCAATCGGGTAAAACACGGGCGTTTCCCGGGTCATTCGGCTAGTTTGATTATATTAAGGAGATTTAAATCTATTGATATGAAAAATATTCATTTGCAAATATTTCGGTTGGCTGAACGCCAATCTTTGTCAAGGTATAAAAACGTATTATTTTGTATCTTTTTTTGTTATTCCTTGACAAAGGTTGGCGTTCAGCCACCCAAATACGTATTAACAAATAAATATTTATATTCAAAACCATATATGCCTAAATATTTAAATATGGATTGCTCTATTTTCAAAATAATATAAACTATATCTTTGATTATATATATCAATTTTGGACTGATGGTATTCCTTTTTTTTGCGGCGCGTTGGTAGAGAAGTAGAAAGGAAACCACTTAAAGTATAGTGCAGGAGGGTGTCTTAGAATGTGACTTAGCATCCACATATTGGTCGTTTAATCCTTCACCATTCGGTTTCATCTTGACATCAGATACCGTGGATATCGACTCTCTCTAGACCTTCCATTATTTGTCAGCTGGAATCCCCAGTTTACCTTCCAGCTTCTATAAAAAAAAAGAAGTCTTTTAGAACAGAACAGGCGCTAGAGGACACTGGAGCTATATATTTTAAGATGCCACTGTGTTCAGAATGGACAGTCTGGCTTCTATAAGGAAATAAGGTGTCTACTATAACTTAACACACTCTGGATGACATATATTAGGACAAGTCGCTCGCTTGTTCCTATCACAGACGGCTGACTATGCCCCTGTGTCCAGGATGGACAGTCTGTCGTCCAGATTCTATAACGAAATTGGAAGTCTATTAGGGCTGAACACACTCTATTTGACATATATTAGGACAAGTCGCTCGCTTGTTCCTAGCACAGACGGCTGACTATGCCCCTGTGTCCAGGATGGACAGTCTGTCGTCCAGATTCTATAACGAAATTGGAAGTCTATTAGGGCTGAACACACTCTATTTGACATATATTAGGACAAGTCGCTCGCTTGTTCCTAGCACAGACGGCTGACTATGCCCCTGTGTCCAGGATGGACAGTCTGTCGTCCAGATTCTATAACGAAATTGGAAGTCTATTAGGGCTGAACACACTCTATTTGACATATATTAGGACAAGTCGCTCGCTTGTTCCTATCACAGACGGCTGACTATGCCCCTGTGTCCAGGATGGACAGTCTGTCGTCCAGATTCTATAACGAAATTGGAAGTCTATTAGGGCTGAACACACTCTATTTGACATATATTAGGACAAGTCGCTCGCTTGCTCCTAGCACAGACGGCTGACTATGCCCCTGTGTCCAGGATGGACAGTCTGTCGTCCAGATTCTATAACGAAATTGGAAGTCTATTAGGGCTGAACACACTCTATTTGACATATATTAGGACAAGTCGCTCGCTTGTTCCTAGCACAGACGGCTGACTATGCCCCTGTGTCCAGGATGGACAGTCTGTCGTCCAGATTCTATAACGAAATTGGAAGTCTATTAGGGCTGAACACACTCTAGTTGACATATATTAGGAAAAGTCGCTCGCTCGCTCCTATCACAGACGGCTGACTATGCCCCTGTGTCCAGGATGGACAGTCTGTCGTCCAGATTCTATAACGAAATTGGAAGTCTATTAGGGCTGAACACACTCTATTTGACATATATTAGGACAAGTCGCTCGCTTGTTCCTAGCACAGACGGCTGACTATGCCCCTGTGTCCAGGATGGACAGTCTGTCGTCCAGATTCTATAACGAAATTGGAAGTCTATTAGGGCTGAACACACTCTATTTGACATATATTAGGACAAGTCGCTCGCTTGTTCCTAGCACAGACGGCTGACTATGCCCCTGTGTCCAGGATGGACAGTCTGTCGTCCAGATTCTATAACGAAATTGGAAGTCTACTATAACTTAACACACTCTGGATGACATATATTAGGACAAGTCGCTCGCTTGTTCCTATCACAGACGGCTGACTATGCCCCTGTGTCCAGGATGGACAGTCTGTCGTCCAGATTCTATAACGAAATTGGAAGTCTATTAGGGCTGAACACACTCTATTTGACATATATTAGGACAAGTCGCTCGCTTGTTCCTAGCACAGACGGCTGACTATGCCCCTGTGTCCAGGATGGACAGTCTGTCGTCCAGATTCTATAACGAAATTGGAAGTCTATTAGGGCTGAACACACTCTATTTGACATATATTAGGACAAGTCGCTCGCTTGTTCCTAGCACAGACGGCTGACTATGCCCCTGTGTCCAGGATGGACAGTCTGTCGTCCAGATTCTATAACGAAATTGGAAGTCTATTAGGGCTGAACACACTCTATTTGACATATATTAGGACAAGTCGCTCGCTTGTTCCTAGCACAGACGGCTGACTATGCCCCTGTGTCCAGGATGGACAGTCTGTCGTCCAGCTGCTCAGTGAAGGAGGAGTGGCATTGCCCCTACAGACCTCCCCGCCGTGGGCCCCGGTGTTCCCCCGCGGCCGCTTTCTCCCTCCCGACGGACAAGAAGGTCACCGTCCCTGCAGGTACTGTACTGTGGCAACATATTACACCTGGTATAATCCGTGTTGGGGGGAGGACCGCTATCAATACTGTATAATGCCATCAAATATCCACATCCAATAGATTTACAGAATTAAAGGAAATAACCACAGCATACTGAGTTCCACGGTAAATCCCAAAAATGTGCAATAAATCCTTTTAAGCAATTCCTTTTAGATTCAGCCGACCCCCGGTAAATCCGCAACACCCGGTAAACCAGGTGTTAGCTACATAGAGAAAATGTTCATCTTTATATTTATGAGGTGTGAACCAGGATCCTTGTTGGTTTCGTGCACTCACTAGCAGGACCGGGGGGGGGAGGGGGGGCGGGGGGGGGGCGGTGGAAGGCTGGTTAAACCGTTTGGTTATCGACCACTACGACCCGGGTTCGATTCCCGCATTGGACACTTTTTTCTGTTTTAAAAAAAATGCTCCAATGGCCCCCGATTCTTGCAAAAGTCCAACCCCACCAGCGAGTGCAAGTAACCAAATGGGGCTCTGGCACATTTGTAAGTGCAAAGTCGAACTGCTTCTCACATATGTAGACATGTGGTGCGCTTACAGTGAAAGCAGTCGCTAACTACCTACCATGATTATCATGGCTTTGAGATAAGAAAGAAGAAGAATACTAGTAGGACGGGGTTCACAAGCAAAAATAAGACGGACTTCAGAGAGAGTATTTTTTTTATTTAAACTTATAATTATAATATCTTCAATATAAAATAAAAATTTCGTTAGAGTGTTGTTCGATGCATTTATTTGCTCATGCAGAGCTGTCGAAAAGGAGAGAATTCTACAGAGGTATTGTAGTAGGAACAGAGGGTTGGACTAAAGTCAGAAAACTGAAAGAAAAAAAATCGCGGCAACACCAAATCAACTTTGGTCCTAAAGAAGTCTGTTCTGCTGAAAATTCTACGGGAAAGTTTTCAGGGGCTCCGTTCATCCTTAATAAACATTCAAAACTACAATTAATCACTTTATTATTTTTCTATATTGTACTTTAAAGATAATTTATGGGTGGAAATGTTTAGTGAAATTATCGAGGATCTGTTTATACAGGGAAACATCCGACTGCCGAAATAGAGAAATTCTAGAAGCAATCAATGAATACCTTTATTAAAATCTTTAGTCTTATATAGTTAAACCTGTCTATAGCGCCCCCTCTTGGGACTCATCAAAATAGGTGCTATAGAGAGGGGGTGCTATAGACAGGTCACTTTTAATGTAAATCGCATCGTACTACGTATTTAAAATCGGGCGCTATAGAGAGGGAGGCGCTATTTAGAGGGGGCGCTATATATATGTTTAACTGTATACAGATTCTCCAGAGAGATGCACAAAATATATGGAAAAAATAGAGAAATAAATTCAAATTTAAAAGTTTTATGGGAAATATGCACATAGAGGGATATATGTGTCAAAATAGGCACCTATGCCTTTAATTGAGCATCAGCAGGATGCACTGTGCATCCCCCCTAGTGAAAATATATACTAGTGATGAGACAAAAAGCAACTTATAAACCATGGTTTCGGATTTTGACCCTCATCAGTACAGGGACGGCGTCCATTGTGACTCATTCTTTATCATCATTAGTAAAGTTAGGGTCGGTGGAAGACTGGTTAAACCGTTTGGTTTTCGACCACTACGACCCGGGTTCGATTCCCGCATTAGACACTTTTTTCTGTTAAAAAAAAAAAAAAGCTCCAATGGCCCCCCGATTCTTGCAAAAGTTCAACCCCACCAGCGAGTGCAAGTAACCAAACGGGGCTCTGGCACATTTATAAGTTCAAAGTCAAACTGCTTTCACATGTGTAGACATGTGGTGTACTTACAGTGAAAAAAAAAACAGTCGCTAATTACCCACCATGATTATCATGGCTTGCACCACGTGTACTAGGGATAAGCAAAAAAAATATATATATAGTAAAGTTTATTTACTAGGGTAATACACCATCCTCCGGGCAACTATTTGTTGCATAGTATTGGTGTTGATATTGTATTCATATAGATTATATTCTCCTGTGATCTCCTTTTTATATATAAATTCCCGTAAGTTATGGAAGAGAAAAACATCAGACTACCCCCAACACGCACAATAAAAAAAAATATATGTTATAAAATTAATGAGAATTTCTGTTGATTTTTGATTATCTTGAGGATTATGCAATGTCAATGCAGTCGTGGTTAAAATCTTGAAACTATAATAATAAAAATAATGAAGATTAGAAATAGCTTTAATTGAGCTTATGGGATATATAAAAACATAATTTGATAAAAGTACTGCCTGGCTTAAGGCGAGTAGGACAAGGAAAACAAAATATTATTTACATAATGTACAAAAGGTTTGAGCCGGCCATCGGGAAACAACAACAATGAGTTTTTATAGGGGAAGCGTGACCTCTGGTTGTCGATTTAACAGAGTATTTGAATCTATGAAATATAATTTTTTTTTAAATATATTATTTTAATATAACATATATACAACTATAGAGAATACCAGAAATTCCTGAATATCTCAACTGTTACTTAGAAATTTAGAACGGGCCTTGTACAATATTGCTAGCATTGGTAATTTGAAAGATAAGAAATCGAATATCACGATGTAAGAACTCTACCTGATTCGAGATCAAACCACACATTAAAACAGAGATTTTACGGTTCTGAATCCCAAATATAATTCTAATATGCAATTCATTGGAAATAATACGTATAGCATTCATGGTCAAAATGTTTTTTTTTTATTTCATAGATTTGAGATATATTACACAATTTGATCTTAGCCAAAAGGCCAATTTTCTTTTAGATATATATTCATTTTGGAATATATATTTAACAATTTTAAAAAATAATTTCAATTATAATTTAATTATATTTAACAACTAGACGTATGACCCGGCTTCGCCCGAGAATTCCCCCGATTGCAATTTCCTTCATAATGAAAGTACATCAATAATAAATATTAGAAGTGCCATAGAATAGAAATACAGAAGTAACACATAAACTACAAGAAAAAAGTGTGTGTGATGGCAAAAAATTGTATTATATTAGTGTTTAGGTATTTGATTTAATTAATATAGTTGATATAATAATATATATATATATATATATATTTATATTGTATTGTTACATCATGATTAATGGCGTATTTCTTATATTATTTTTAATATATTTGAAATTTAAATTATATATTTATTTATTTTTATATAAAATATTCTATGATATTTATTTAAAACACAGATTATTTAGATTGTCATTATTTGTATTTAGGTACACGTGTGACTTCACTGCTCTCTTTGATGTGAGAAAATAAATAAAGTATTCTGGAGGCTACTAAAAGTAGACTTATCTCATTATTCCCTTTTATAAATTTGTAGGATGGTTGAAACACGCTCTGGTAAGATGCAAGACCCAGCACAGGAGAGAATCAAGGCTGAAGAGTCTGCCAAGCCGCAGCCTGGTGCAACAATTGGTAGAGATGCTAGTTCCGACCCAGTTGTCCTGAATCCCAACATCGACATCCCCAAGTATGATGGAACGGAAGACCCTCGCCCATGGATTGAATCTCTTGAAGAAATTGGCTTCTTGTACCATTGGGCAGACTACATTATCTCTCGTTATGCCGCCATGAACATGACGGGAAGCGCTAAAACCTGGTTGAATTTACACAAAGCTAGTTTCACGAGCTGGGAAAATATTAAAATCCGCCTCATTCAGGATTTTTCTTTGGACGCGAATAAAGAAGAACTTAGAATGAAGCTCAACAGAATGCAACACTGGAATGAACCAGCAATCAGGTTCGCGGAAGACATTCTAGTGTTGTGCAACAAGGTTGACCCCGCAATGGAAGAAGAAACAAAAATTGAACATGTTATTGGAGGACTGAAAAAAGAGTACTCATTCGCGCTCTACCTGAACCCTCCTAAAACGACCAATGACCTTCTTGTCGTGTGCAAGAAAATGGATTCTTTTGAAAAGAAGTATCGGGAACGTGTGGAGAAATCCAGAAACCTATATAACGGTCCACGCTATTCTAGACCCCAACAACAATCGAGGTACGTGCCGCCGACTGCCGCACGAAACTACCAGACCACTTCCAGGCCCCAAGCCCCTGTTTCCAATAATTACAAGAACGACTCCCCTCCTACCCCCAGACAGTATCGAAACAACTTTCCCCAGCCCTCTACCCCTAGACGTCCTTATAATCCTAACTTTGTGCAGAAACCAAACCTTCAGAGAAACACTTACAATAAAAGCCAAGAAGTGAGCAAAAATAGGACGGAAGATGGAAGACCAATCTGCTTTAAATGTAACAAGCCAGGGCACGTGGCCCGTTATTGTAGGGTCAAGTTTATAAGAATCCTAGAAGAGGATCCAGCAGATACCCAAGAAAAGGTCGAAGAAAAATGCCAAATGAATGAAATATCAGAGAAATCAGGACCTCGGCTTTATGCTGATGTATGTCATAGCACACAGACAAATATTCCTACCCGGAATAGATATTCCGTGTTGGAAGATTTAAACTAAGCGTCGCGCCTGAATCTGTCAATCAAAGCAAGTCGACCATAAACGGAATCAAGAAGTTGGACCCTAAATACAAATTAAAAATTAATGTGGACAAGATAGGGACTTTTGAAGCTTTGGTTGATACAGGTGCTGACCTCTCAGTGGTCGACCTCAGAACGGCCCTCGATACAGGCCATGGTATAAGTAAACTCGCAAAAATGTGTGCAGGACCCGATGGAAAAAAATTGGACATGGTAGGAAGTATATTTTTAAATATAAAAATTGATGACGAAACATTATCACACAACTTTGTGATATTGAAAACGCATTTACGGACATTAATTCTTGGGAGAGATTTCCTTAAGAAAATGAACGCAAAAATAGATTGTAAGCAAGAAACTATAAAATATGATTTGACGAATAATCATGACGAAATCAATTTTGAAAGGTTGAAAATAAAGAGTGCCAAGGATTCCATTGTACCGGAATGTTCCATGAAATTGATCAAGGCATTGGTAGAAACAGAGGATGGAGAATATATTATCGAAGAGAGCAGCAAAATGTTTCAAACAAATGGACTTCGTCTAGCAAGAAGCTTGATCAATGTTATAAATAGGGAAACACACATCTGGATAACTAATCCGTATCCTCGACCGTTAAAAATAATGAAAAACCAAACATTGGCTTTTGGAAGTAGTCCAGCGAAAATAAATGTGAGTCGAGAAAGAGAGGTAGAAAAGAACGAAGAACCTAGATTCCAAATAAACGAAAATCTTTCACCAAAGGAACAGAAGGAGTTAAAACAAGTTTTAGAAAGGTATGGAGATCTTTTTTCATCGAGATTAGGGAGAACCAATTTGGCAAAACATCGGATAGACACAGAAGACGCGAAGCCAATTAAACACAAGCCTTACCGGGTAAGTGCTAAAGAACGAGATATTATAAAAGAGCAAATTGACGAGATGCTTACAGAAGGCATAATTAGGCCATCTTCTAGCCCCTGGTCTTTTCCAGTAATATTGGTCAAGAAGCGAGATGGTAAATACAGATTTTGTGTGGACTACAGAAAACTGAATAATGTCACAGTAAAAGATGTCTATCCGATCCCTAGAATAGACGAAGTTATGGATACTCTCCAAGGATCTACACACTTCTCAGCAATAGACCTCAGATCTGGATATTGGCAAGTTGAAGTCGAAGAAAGAGACAAAGAGAAAACAGCTTTCACTACAGCGCATGGATTATATGAATTCAACGTGATGCCTTTTGGACTTTGTAACGCGCCTGCTACCTTTGAGAGAAATATGGAGAATATGCTTGGAAATCTGAGATGGCAAATTTGTTTGTGTTATCTGGATGATGTTATCATATATAGCCCGGATTTTCCAACGCACCTCAAAAGACTTGAAGCTGTTTTTAGATGTTTTCGTGAATCTAATTTAAGGTTAAACGACAAAAAATGCCGATTTGCTTTTGAAGAATTGGAGATTCTCGGCTATATAACGAGCAAACATGGTATAAAACCCGCGGAACATAACATCAAAGCTGTCAGAAATTTTCCTCGGCCCAAAAAGGTCAAAGAAGTACAATCCTTTTTGGGAATGTGTTCATATTATAGAAAATTTATCAAAGACTTTTCAAAAATTGCTGACCCTTTGACCAACCTTATAAAAAAAAGTGTATCATTTACCTGGACAGAAAGACAAGAGGAAGCGTTTCAAACCCTAAAAACAGCACTATTAAGTCCACCAATTTTAGGTCACTTCAATCCAAATGCACCTACTTATGTTCATACTGATGCGTCCAACATCGGCATAGGTGCAACACTTGTCCAAGACATTGGTGGTGAAGAGAAGGTGATCTCATATTTGAGTCGTACCCTAAGTAAAGCGGAGCAAAATTATTCAACCACTAAAAAAGAATGTCTGGCCGTTGTCTGGTCAATGTCAAAATTACGACCCTACCTTTATGGAAGACACTTTAAAATAGTAACAGACCATCACGCCTTATGCTGGCTCAAAAACTTGAAGGATCCAACAGGTCGATTGGCAAGATGGGCATTGAAAATTCAAGAATATGACTTCGATATAATACATAAATCGGGAAAGAAGCATCTGGACGCCGATGGCTTATCTAGGGGGCCCTTACCAGAAACTGATTGGGATGAGGATTTTGAAAGGCTATTTTTAAATCAAATAACAGACGAAGAGGATAAATTTATCGAAAGTGTTAAGAAAAACCTTAATGGAAGCAGGCGATCAATTGCGCAAAACTTTAAAGAAGAAGATGGGTGCCTCTTTAAGAAAAACCCGAACCCTGAAGGCAGGGCGTGGTTGCTTGTGGTTCCAGAGAATAAAAAGAGAGAAATTATGAAAGAATATCACAATCATATGTCGAATGGCCATCTGGGCGTCGCCAGAACCATGTACCGAATAAAGAGTAAATACTTTTGGCCATCCATGCTAAAGGATGTCTCAGAATTCGTTAAGACGTGTCACCTTTGCCAAAGTAGGAAAGGCTCAAACCAATTACCTTCTGGACTACTACAACCCATCCCCCCAGCCAACTTTCCTTTCGAAAGAATTGGAATTGACTTTGTTGGTCCACTACCATCTACGAAAAACAGGAAAAAATGGATAATCGTGCTGACGGACTACTACACTAGATATGCAGAAACAAGAGCAGTCTCGGAAGCAACAGTGAAAGAAGTTTCTAAATTTCTAGTAGAGGATATTTTTCTTCGGCACGGAGCCCCACAATATCTTATTAGTGACAGAGGCTCTCAATTTACCAGTAATTTAATGAAAGAGGTGATGAAAACGTGCAAGATTAAACATTGCTTCACAACGAGCTATCATCCCCAGACTAATGGATTGACAGAGCGGTTAAATAGAACATTGATCAATATGCTCAGTATGTATGTGAACACTGATCAGAAAAATTGGGACGAGATACTCCCATTCATCACTCACGCTTACAATACTACAATTCAGGAAACCACAGGATATTCTCCCTTTTTCCTGATGTTTGGAAGAGAACCCACGTCTCTTTTGGACGACAGGAATATCTCGGTGGACATTGACAAAGATGATTATGATGAATACATAAAACATCACTTAGACAAAATAAACAGAACAAGAAAATTAGTTATTAACAACACAATAAAGACTCAAGAAAGAATGAAAAAGAACTATGACAAGAAACACATGGAAAGAAGCTACGAACCAGGAGAATTAGTAGCAGTTTGGACACCAATTAGGAAAATAGGAAAGTGTGAGAAACTACTGAGAAAATATTTTGGCCCATATAGAATATTAAAGAAGCTGTCTAACGTAAATTACTTAATTGAGCCAAAAGATAATCCTGGCCAAGACCCATTGATTGTCCATGTCTCAAGACTCAAACCCTATTTTGAGAGAATTGATGAGGTAACTCACGAGGACGTGACGACCTCTGGAGAGGGGGAGGTGTTACATCATGATTAATGGCGTATTTCTTATATTATTTTTAATATATTTGAAATTTAAATTATATATTTATTTATTTTTATATAAAATATTCTATGATATTTATTTAAAACACAGATTATTTAGATTGTCATTATTTGTATTTAGGTACACGTGTGACTTCACTGCTCTCTTTGATGTGAGAAAATAAATAAAGTATTCTGGAGGCTACTAAAAGTAGACTTATCTCATTATTCCCTTTTATAAATTTGTAGGATGGTTGAAACACGCTCTGGTAAGATGCAAGACCCAGCACAGGAGAGAATCAAGGCTGAAGAGTCTGCCAAGCCGCAGCCTGGTGCAACAATATATAATATAAATGAGTTTTAATAATTGTAAAAAAAATGCATCGGCCGGGAATCGAACCCGGGCCGCTCGCGTGGCAGGCGAGCATTCTACCACTGAACCACCGATGCTTATAAAAAATGGCCATATTTGGGTATTCATTCCATTCCGGATTACTCCGCGTAAAAAAAGTTCTTCAAATGAAAAAAAGAAATAGCCAAAAATACTAATCAAAATGTAGCCGAAAACTTTCCTCAGGTTTATAAAAAGCGACATGCAAAATTTGGTACCAATTGGTTCAGTAGTTTTTGAGTTTATCGCGAAACAGACAGACATTGACTTTTATATATATAGAGATAACATCAATGATTTAAAATATTTTTCTCACATGAAGACAAAAAAATACATAATTTGATACTAAATATGATTTAAAATCGATAAAATTTTGGCTTCTAGACTTTGTTTTAAATCGAAAATTTTAGCTGTGTTGCAAATAATAGCATTATAAATAATAAATTATTTTATTAAGCACATAGACTAACATTTAAAAATGACAAATTATAGAATTTAGCACATTTCCTATCGCTTTTTAAATGCTCTCTATTTAATCAATGATTTGTTAAATTGTGAAGGCAGTTATTTCTCTGCCTTGATGGGCATTCCAAATTATCGAGACATAATAAATGTGTAGCAGAAGAGAAATCCACCAATCACAGAATGTAATTTACCCACCACACGATGATTATTATGATCATCATCAATTTGCAGGAAAAATGTACACCATTGTGAAGTTACGCAAGGCTTAGAGCCTCTATGTGGGAGGAAGGTCGGAGGCAACAATGCAGACGATTTCCGGCGCGCGTGATGGATCGCCGCCACGGGCGACGCCAGACGACTGAAATAATGACAATGGCATCCACTAGGCCTAATAGAGACGTAACGCCGCCTGGATTAACCCTAAAGCCCATCAAAGATATTCTGTGCCCTCCCTTGTATTTATATATATATAAAGGTTTTATATAATATTTAAAGAAAGTTATAGAAAATTTTGATGTCGAATTGAAAGTATAATGTGAGTATAAATATATATATATATATTTTCAAATTAAAAAGGCATATATTGGATCAAAATATCATTTATTTTACCAATATTTCAGTTGGCTGAACGCCAACCTTTATCAAGGTGTTATAACATATTAATGTGTGTCAACAACAAACTCAGCGCCACATAACGTCAAGCAAAATTATTATTTTCAAAATTCAAATTATATTTTTATTAGTGGTTATCATCCGTGTAATCTTTTCAAAAAATCACTTCTAAAATTTAATTTATATCTTTTTGATTTTATCATGAAATATGATCATTTGATATCAGATGTATACAATTTAATGCAAGGAAAAGTATGATGGCAACTAGTGAGTTAGGTGTGACAATCGCAGACGATCTTCCTGACATCATATTTCTACAAGAACCATACATGTGCAATGATACAGTGAAATTTGGCAAGAATTCACGAATAGTATATTCTAGCACAGATAGGCAAATTTATACTGCTACTATTATTTTGAACCGCAACATAATATATGAGAAAATTAACAGGTTTACAAATTCCTTTTGTACAGCGATCTCTCTCTATTTCAACGGGAAAAGAATAGTTATTGCCAATATCTATATACACCCAAACTCAATGGCTGCATTTCATATCCAATTCATCTCAGAAATACTTGAGGCCTTTGGTCAACTCCCAATTATCCTTTGTGGAGATTTCAATTCAAGACATCCACTCTGGTTCGATTCAACGACAAATAAAAACGGATACATTCTAAAGTCTATTATCGAGGAGCAGAATCTATTTGTTCATGATCTTAAAATCCCAACTTGCAGAAATGCTAGCATAATCGACTTGACAATTTCTAATAAACATTCCATTGGTCTTATACATAACTGGAGAACCTCAGCACTTTCTGTTACCTCAGACCATTTGGCAATACTTTTTGATATCTTCAATATGATAAACTTGGCAAACAATAATAGACAGACATCGACATGGAAATTCAGAGAAAAATCGGCGAATTGGACCAAATTTGCTGAGAGTATTTCGCCTTCGGATTTACTGGATTTAAATTCAGCTTCTAAGCACATTGTCAATTGTGAAGATATTGATAATGTGGTAAACAAATTGACAAATTTAGTAATTGAAGCTGCATACTCTTCTCTCGACGTCAAGCATCACACCTCTATAAACACGACTACTTCCAAAAATTGGTGGAATAAAGAGCTTCAACAATTAAAAGAACATTTACATTATCTCAGGAATTTGTATTATAGAGGGGGTAACCTGAATCCGAGTATTTACAGAGCGGCAAGAAATAAATACTTAAGAGCCATCAATAGAGCAAAAAAGACGTCGTGGAAAATATTTATTGAAGAAAATGAGTCTACGAATGCTTTCGGGAATGCATACAGGATTTTTAAACGGTTAAGATCGGCCGATATTCAAGTGGGCATACCATTACTGAATAAAACTGCAGAATGCATGAGAGAGCAAAAGATGAAGGAAATGCTAACAGCATTTTTTCCTGATGATGATGTGCGGTTGGACAATGAAGAACACACTTCAATTAGAAATCACATCCCAAGTTTTACCAACAGGGAAATCATTTTTATTACTGAAAAGGAAATAAAGGATTTGTGCTCGAATCTTAATATCAGAAAGGCTCCTGGTCCAGATAACGTGAGTAATTATATGATTAAGCACTCATTATTATCAATCCTACCCAGTTTAGTCAAACTCTTTAATGAGTGTCTGGTGCTGGGTTACTATCCTGAAAGCTGGAAACAATCGGTATTAAAAATTATTACGAAACCGCAAAAAGCTGACTACGAAGCAATTAATAGCTATCGCCCAATTTCACTAACATCAAATTTCTCAAAAATATTTGAAACGATCATTAAAAATAAAATACTCAATTATTATAATCATAATAACTTACTGAGCCATAGACAACATGGATTTACGAAAAGAAAATCTACAATAACGGCATTGGACAAAATAACCGAGACCATACTGAAACACAAACAAAACGAATTGGTTGCATTGATTGCCATTGATATAAGTGGTGCATTTGATAATGCGTGGTGGCCTGCCTTAATAAAAAGAATGGACGAAGACCACGTCCCAGCAGTTCTTATAAAAATTATCCAATCATTTTTAAATCGGAGAAGAAAAACAAGTCTCACCTTCTCGAATACAACAATTTCGAAATATTTATCAAAGGGATGTCCTCAAGGCGGACCATTATCACCTTTATTGTGGAATATAGTCCTGAATGATTTGTTGATCAACTTCGCATCCCCAAATTCTGAAATAATCTGTTATGCGGATGATGTTTCGATTGTTTGCTGGCACAAGACCATAGAAGGGTTAAAAAATGAAACAGAAAGAACTTTAAATTATGTAATACAATGGTGTACAAGAAATAAGCTAAAGCTAAGCCCGGAGAAAACCGGCTTAATACATATGCACGGCAAACAAAATATTCCAATGGGAACTCCAAATTTCATAATAAAACCAGTGGAAGAGGTAAAAATTTTAGGTATAAAATTTTCTAACCACAGAATTAAGTCAAAAATTAACTTCACACCCCACATTAATGATATTCTTTGTAAAATCAACCGTATGAAAAATCTTTTGTTTTCGCTCTGTGGGAAGATGTGGGGATTGGATGCTAAAAAAAGATTAATTTTATATAAAACTCTTTTCAGGCCAATACTAACCTATGGATCTGAAATATGGTATAAATTTATTAATAAAAGAAGTAAGCAAAGATTAAA
This sequence comes from Cordylochernes scorpioides, assembly GCA_030710605.1. Lineage (NCBI taxonomy): Eukaryota > Metazoa > Arthropoda > Arachnida > Pseudoscorpiones > Chernetidae > Cordylochernes > Cordylochernes scorpioides. Next base: position 65,797,797 of record CP092875.1, on the reverse strand, counting down.
CTCTCAGCAATATCAGATTCTTCTTTGGGTAGTGAGAGCCTATAAAACGACCTCATCAAATTGTATTCATAGTTTGGCAAAAATACCTATTCTCACAGATCAAATAGAATCGTTGATAATAAAATACGATTTGGCCAATTTATCAAAAGAAGAAATTAATGTATTCAGACCGCATGCCCCGACTATAATTCATAACTACATAGAATCAAGAATGGCTGAAACAATAGCTAACACTAATGAAACATTCAGAAAATTTTTCCCATTTGGAATTCCTTTTTATTTTCGTCCGAATTTTTATAACTCACAGTTCGTCACGGGTCATGGTAATTTTGGAGAATTTCTGTCGAAAATCGGGGCAACGGATGATCCTAGCTGTTTCTGTGGAAAAGAAAACCAAGACTCAATGCATTTATTGATGGAATGTCCGATATTCCACAGCTACAGAAGTAATCATTTTTATCCCATCGAAGAGGTTTGCGAATTTGTATATAACAAAGACACTTATGTAAAATTCAATAATTTTTGTAAGTTCATTTTGGATTTTCTCTTCTGTTTAAGAAAACCATAGTTTCAGTTTTAATTGTGTTTTTAACCGGTTATTGTGTTGTATATACTGAATTGTATATAGGTTGCTAAAATAATTTATTTTGGATTTTCTCTTCTGTTTGAGAAAACCATCGTTTCAGTTTTAATTGTGTTTTTAGTCGGTTATTGAGTTGTATATAGGTTGATAAAATAATCCATTTTGGATTTTCTCTTCTGTTTTAGAGTGCCATCGTTTAAGTTTTAATTATGTTTTTAGTCCGGTTATTAAATTGTATAAAATGAATTGTATATAAGCTACTAAAATGTATTTAGGCGCAAGTATCCCGAGCTGGGATATCGTGTCCGATATGTCAAATAAAATAAAATAAAATATATCATGAACATACACAACACATTTTTGGATTAAATAAAGGAATTTATATTTTCAATATTTTGTTTTTAATTAGGACATTTCTAATTTTTCAATAAGCACATTTTAGATTTTACTGAGGACATATTTCTCATTTTTGCGCGTATATTAAAGTTTTTGTACTTTTAGAAAACACATTAAAAGTTTAATAACAGTATTTTATGATATAATAACAACATTTTATAGTTTAATAGCAAACATTTTGCGGAAAATGTTAAGATATCAACATAACACAAGTTAAAATTTTGGTTTAGATATTTCTCCTTTGCATATATGACAAGCTAATGTTTCAGTGAGTACAATATCCCACAAAATTTGATATATTGCCACGTGGAAAATTAAGAAAGACAAACTTCGGGGTGACATAGCAATTTATTTAAGGCAAGAACAAACTATGAATGATAAACAAAAGATAAGCAATGAGGGAAGTTTACAGAGTAGTAAAATATAAAAATTTTAAAATATGATTATCTGTTAATACTAGTGTAAAATAATAAATGCTTATAAGATAATAAATACTTCGCTACAATATTTATTCTTTCATTTAAAAAACAAAATAAAGTTTATAAAGTTGATAGGTAACATATAAAATTTGAATATGTAACTTAGGGTTAAACAGAAAGACTTATGGACTCACTCTGTTTATGTATTTTTGTGATTTGGTAATTTAGACGTATTTACATATAGCAGTTACCAATATCACAATGACTAAATCATAAATGGACTTCTCTGTGTGGGACATCAATAATAAATTTTCCAATCAACCTTATCGAGGTTTCTATGGCTTACTTGTATCGGACTCCAATACACATGCTGAGTGTTCAAAACTAAATGCTTGAGGGATGAGTTTCTTCCTCCCTCAAGCTTTTAGATTTGAACATTCTATTAAGGGATTAGCCTATTAATAATAACACATGCTGAATGTCTTATATCAGATCATAGAGTGAAGTGTTACACCAGGTTGCAATCTGGCAGGTTCGTTAGCCTTAAATTTCTCCTCAGACATGTCCAGCGTCTTTCCAGAACAAGTTTTAATCATCCTACAAGGTTATATCAGAGAAAAAACTATATTTCAGGTAGTTACAAGAATAATTTTATACCTCACATCAATTATCGAAGAAGTGTTCTGTTACAATGTTGAAAAATACAATGGATGTTCTCAAATATATAGTGTCCGGTTATAAGAATATATGATGTATAAAATTATTATATTCAAAAAATATATATATAAAGATGGCGCAAGCCATCAGCAACTTTCAGTTGCACGATAAGGAGATGCCTTTTTCTTAATTTATGCACCTTATCCCAGTACAATATTACATTTGTATTATTTTTCATATATATATATATATATATATATATTAAGAGACAAGGGTCGCCTTTCCCGTCAAAATAGACGTCTAAAACCAGACGCCATCTATGGCGTCTGGTTTTAGACGTCTATTTTGACGGGAGAGGCGACCCTTGTCTCTTAAGATCAATTTCCTCCCGGCAAAATTTCCATCTATATATATATATGACATAATAAAAATATGATTTTTATTATTCATTAATATAATTATAATTTAAATAATCATAGAATTAACACAGAGTTAATTTTTTAAAATCCTTAACAAAAGGAGTACAACCCAAGATGTTTTTTGTTTATACTTAGATTATATTTATAAAATTAGATGTATGCAAACTTTTTGTTCTTAAAATATAATCATTAAAAAAATACAATCTTGAATATAAAAGTTATCATTTCACTTCAATCCACGACTGCATGAATGAATTGGTAACGTACCTAAAATACATCTTTTTTATGACATATATATGAAAAATAATAATTAAACTTATTTATAAAATATATTAACATCAAACTTGTTGCAATAATATCAGTTTTCAAAAGGCAATATTAATACCTATTTCTGAATAAATATCAAAATACTCGAGCGAAATTCTAACTTATGTGATGTTTAAATTGAACCTATAGAATCAAGTAATGGGTATCTAAAGCCAAACTTATACGCTGTTCATATGGAAAAATTAAAATATAAAAAGGTCAGATATATGTTGTTATGGATAATCAATGTTTAGTTCCTAGCATCACTGAAAAATGCTCCAATGTTCCAAAGACCCCCGATTCTTGCAAAAGTCCAACCCCACCAGCGAATGCAAGTAACCAAACGGGGCTCTGGCACACTTGTAAATGCAAAGTCGAACTGCTTTTCACATGTGTAGACATGTGGTGCACTTACAGTAAAAGCAGTCGCCTACCGCTACCCACCATGATTATCATGGCCTGTACCACGTGTACTAGGGATAAGCAAAAAAAAAAACTTTGTGTTTGAATCCAAGCCTTCAAATTATAAAATAAGGAGAAAACTGATTTTCTGAGAAACCTGTGTAAAAAAAAAAACACTGCAGATACCATTAAAGGTTTATCAATATTTGTGTGGTAATTCGCATTAAAATGTATGAATGCTAGTGGAGATCCATTTATTTGGTAATCCATATTAAAACCCCTCTAGTAATACCATTTTTGTAGAACATGGCATCTGCCCGATAAGCGGACCACCGTAGGTTCGATTCCGATCCCTGAGAACATTATTTTTCCGTTTATCATTATTCTTCACAATTCACCCTAAGGTATCAAGCTTGTAAAGTTTGAGACTTTTGATGATGTTTGCCGGGGAAGAGTAGAGCTCATCAATGGATGAATCAATACAGTCAATAATATGTCTTGGGGTTGCAGGCTGAGAATTGCACTTAGTACATAGTGGGAAAACCCTGAAACCATTCTGAAAAGTCATTGTCCAATAATCGTTATTTATCCTTAAAATAAATTTAGATTTTTCGTTCAAAAGAAACACATGCGGGATAATTTTCAAATGTCGTTCTACAATCGTAAACCGCATTATATTGTATTATAAAATATCATTTTTGTTAATTCTAATTGAAAAACCCAAAGAGTTACAAGTAAAGGCATCAACGTTAATATGTATTGAACCCAATAGATTCTATGGACAGTCTCTATGTCAAACCACATCGAGAGACATAAACCACGGGAGTCGTATATTGAATCGTTTTGAAGCACCAGGAAAATCCATTTATCTATTTTCACAATTTTGAAGAATTAAATAAAGAAAAATGACATCTCCTTATCGTGTAACTGAAAGTTGCTGATTGCTTGTACCATCTATCTGAATAAATATCAACTATTCGTTGATTTTTAATTATTCTATAATTGGAAAAACACCCTTTCTTAATTAATCATCAAAAGCTAACCACGTACGCGTTCAGTTTCACAATAAGGAGATGTCATTTTCTTAATTTATCCACCTTACTCCGTACAATTCAACATTTGTACTATTTTTTCACATTCAATGAATACGTATATATCAATTTTTCCTCCCCATTGAATATAACAAAATATTTTTAAAACTTAATTCTGTTGACGTTATGTGGCGCTGAGTTTGTTGTTGACATACATTAAATATGTTATAATACCTTGATAAAGGTTGGAGTTCAGCCAACTAAAATATTGGTAAAATAAATGATATTTTGATCCAATATATGCCTTTATAATTAATGACTAGGTATATAAATAGTATATGTGAAATACTAGTGAAGATAGTAGTGGTGAAGTGTCATTAGAGTAATCGTAAAGGCTGTAGAAGGACGTCCGAAAGCTTGCTAATAAAGTTTGTATAAGACACTCCTCTTCAATTGTCGTTTTATTTTGCTATTAAATAAATATGTAAATAAATAAGATATGTAATATATTATCGAAGATAGAGGTGGTGAGAGAGCGATCATTGAAAGAGATTAGATATTAATAAAACACTCTGTGACCAAGAATATCTCCAGATTAAAAGATCTTGAACCAAAGGACCTAACAAGGTCCAACACCAAGAATATCTCCAGATTAAAATATCTTGAACCAAAGGACCTAACAAGGTCCAACACCAAGAATATCTCCAGATTAAAAGATCTTGAACCAAAGGACCCAACAAGGTCCAACATCAAGAATATCTCCAGATTAAAAGATCTTGAACCAAAGGACCCAACAAGGTCCAACACCAAGAATATCTCCAGATTAAAAGAGATTGAACCAAAGGACCCAACAAGGTCCAACACCAAGAATATCTCCAGATTAAAAGATCTTGAACCAAAGGACATAACAAGGTCCAACATCAAGAATATATCCAGATTAAAATATCTTGAACCAAAGGACCCAACAAGGTCCAACACCAAGAATATCTCCAGATTAAAAGATCTTGAACCAAAGGACCCAACAAGGTCCAACATCAAGAATATCTCCAGATTAAAAGATCTTGAACCAAAGGACCCAACAAGGTCCAACACCAAGAATATCTCCAGATTAAAAGATCTTGAACCAAAGGACCCAACAAGGTCCAACACCAAGAATATCTCCAGATTAAAAGATCTTGAACCAAAGGACCCAACAAGGTCCAACACCAAGAATATCTCCAGATTAAAAGAGATTGAACCAAAGGACCCAACAAGGTCCAACACCAAGAATATCTCCAGATTAAAAGATCTTGAACCAAAGGACCCAACAAGGTCCAACATCAAGAACATCTCCAGATTAAAAGATCTTGAACCAAAGGACCTAACAAGGTCCAACACCAAGAATATCTCCAGATTAAAAGATCTTGAACCAAAGGACCCAACAAGGTCCAACATCAAGAATATCTCCAGATTAAAAGATCTTGAACCAAAGGACCTAACAAGGTCCAACACCAAGAATATCTCCAGATTAAAAGATCTTGAACCAAAGGACCCAACAAGGTCCAACATCAAGAATATCTCCAGATTAAAAGATCTTGAACCAAAGGACCCAACAAGGTCCAACACCAAGAATATCTCCAGATTAAAAGATCTTGAACCAAAGGACCCAACATCAAGAATATCTCCAGATTAAAAGATCTTGAACCAAAGGACCCAACAAGGTCCAACACCAAGAATATCTCCAGATTAAAAGATCTTGAACCAAAGGACCCAACAAGGTCCAACACCAAGAATATCTCCAGATTAAAAGAGATTGAACCAAAGGACCCAACAAGGTCCGACAACAAGAATATCTCCAGATTAAAAGAGATTGAACCAAAGGACCCAACAAGGTCCAACACCAAGAACATCTCCAGATTAAAAGAGATTGAACCAAAGGACCCAACAAGGTCCAACACCAAGAATATCTCCAGATTAAAAGATCTTGAACCAAAGGACCCAACAAGGTCCAACACCAAGAATATCTCCAGATTAAAAGAGATTGAGCCAAAGGACCCAACAAGGTCCAACATCAAGAATCCGAACGTCAAGAGATCGTTCCCAGAGAACATCAATAATAATTTAAATGGCAGAAGAATTCTAATTACCATCGGCTGCGGGAATAAAAGCCAATTTGGGAACGTTGATGCAAATTATTTTTAAATTATTTCCTGTCTTTTCTAATTACCCAGCCCACAGCCGGGTCTTTTTGTCGACGGTAGCCGTGGTGGGCTTCGATTGGTCGCCGCCTTCTCCTAGCAACCTCTTGACTTGTCGTTAGTTCGGAGACATTGGTTATCCTCTTCTAGCTTGTATAGACAGCAATAACGCGCCATATATGTATAACGAATGAAGACATTAAGACACGAAAGTTTCTTTTCACAAATAAATAAAGGGAGTCGATGGAAGGATGGTCTAAACTGTTGGTTTTCGACTGCTACGACCCGGGTTCGATTCCCGCATTGGACACTTTTTCTGATTTAAAAAAATGCTCAAATAGCTCCCCCGATTCTTGCAAAAGTCCAACCCCACCAGCGAGTGCAAGTAACCAAACGGGGCTCTGGCACATTTGTAAGTGCAAAGTCGAACTGCTTTTCACATGTGTAGACATATGGTGTACTTACAGTAAAAGAAGTCGCCTATATATACTTCTACTCACCATAATTTTCATGGCCTGTAACACGTGTACTAGGGATAAGCAAAAAATAAAAATAATAAAAAACAAACAAAACAAATTAATCAAACTTCTACTATTCTTACTGCGATGAAAAAATATTGAGAGAGCTTTGCTCATCTGTGGTAAACCCTCCCAGCGATTTCTCCAATTTAATCTACCAGACCGCTCCTTTAGAGCTCTAATACTGTATTGGATCATTCTGATTTTTTATGCTACATGAAGGGTGTACTCTTAGAAATGTTATTTGAGCAAACTATGCACATAAGCTTTTAGGACTGTAGAATTACATTTAAATATTTGCATTGAGTAATGCTCTTCCGCAAACAATAAGGACAAGTTAGGCATACATTAATACAAAGTAATAACGCACCATCTATATATAACAAATGAAAACATTAAGACACGAATGTTTTTTTTTTTTTTTTCACAAAAAAAATCAAACTTTTCTGCTCTCCTTACATTTACAGCAGTCTCTTTTATAGAATTAATTGAAATACCAAGGTTTAATTGAACAAGGGAATAGCGAGGATTTATAAATATCACACACACAAAGCTTTATTAAGACGACCGGTCTTATACAGATTCACCACAGGAAGAAATAATAGATGGAGTTCCTATACTCCTGGCAGCACAGCACCCAACAACAGCCTCCTGGTCCGACGCATGTCCAATGGCCATACTGGATTTATAAATATCTAAGTTATGCTACGTTTTTAGCAATGATGATCGTTTTTTTTTAATTCGGATTAAAATATTATTTCTCTTTATGTATATTGATTTAGAATCGATATTTATAAATACAGTTCCATATTATTCAGATTGATAAGGAACTGATTGTTCTCGATTGCTTGTATAAAAAGTTTATGCCAAACCCTTTCTTCATTCTTCCCCCTACATTGTAAATAACATTCCCGAAAATTGTTACTATTACTGGTATTCCTGTATATATCCTGTTCTACTTGGTATATCTGTATAAGACTAAAAAGTCTTAATAAATTTTGTTGTTGTTGTATATTTAGAGATTGACTTATTTTTCCCCTCGTTTTTACCATTCCGTTCATGAGAAATCTACATATCACTTATATATTTTCATTATGCTTTTAATTCACGCTCTGTGATTAAATGTTGTTAACTCTTGTAGTTTATATGGATGTCAGAGCAGCGTTGAAAGTTATATATTCATGGCCTATCCCTGGAAAGGAAGCTCTAGGAGAACAGGAATACTGCCAGCTATCAACCTATGGCTGATTGAAGAGAAAAGGAAGATTCTAGGCGAACACTATATGTTATGTGGAAAAACCTCCTATAATAAACAACCTCCTTGAGAAGCCATCATGGTAAAATCAAATATGACATGTGCTTATGTAAACACAACCTCCAATGAAAGACCACCTCTAGGAGAAGAGTGAGTGACCGCATTACTGTAAGGAAGCATGAAGGCCAAAGAAGAGGAAGATCGAATTTGGCGTTTATTTACAATTTGATGATAAAAGTCTTTGATGTCACATTAAACTACTGGAAAGTGAGCTCTAAGGAAAGGACAAGAATACTGCCAACCAATAGGAGATAAGAAGAAATAGAACGATTGTTGTGCGTGTAGGTGATAAGCACATTAATATTAATTAAACCCCCCATTACACATTGAACCCCCAAGTCAAGATAAACATATAGCTGCGAATTGGTTAATATCATTTAATGAAAGTTTGGGGGAGAATTCCTGAATGGAACTTCCGAAAGATGGGATTAGGGAAAAAGAAGGAGGAGCAGCAATAAAGGAGCGCCTCCAAACAATCCTTCATTATGAACGAGACGGAGACAATGGAACGAAATTAATAAAGAGCCGTCGCTATCAGCCATTTGAAAGTTGCTAATTGGACCCGAGGTATTGTCGCGGTAATTAGTTTTAATGACTTTGTGTTGTGGAGAGATGTTCGGACGTGGAGGATGTTATTGGAAGGTTTTAGAGGTGAAGTTAGAAACAAGGGTTTTTTTACCTACTGGGCGATCTTTTATCCTCATGTAGAGAACGGGGACTTTTTTAAACCGTTGTGTAGAGAATGCAAAGTTCCTTTACCGTTTATAGTAAATTCAACGTTCCTTTACCGTCGTGTAGAGAGCGGGGACGTTTCTTTACCGTCATGTAGAGAACGGGAACGTTTCTTTACCGTCATGTAGTGAATTTAAAGTTTCTTTACCGTCATGTAGAGAATAGGGAGGTTTCTTTTACGTCATTTAGAGAACGGAGATGTTACTTTACCGTCATGTAGAGAACGGGAACGTTTCTTTACCGTCATGTAGAGAACGGGGAGGTTTCTTTACCGTTATGTAGAGAATGCAAAGTTTCTTTACCGTCATGTAGAGAACGGAGATGTTCCTTTACCGTCATGTAGAGAACGGAGATGTTCCTTTACCGTCATGTAGAGAACGGGGACGTTTCTTTACCGTCATGTAGAGAATTTAAAGTTTCTTTACCGTCATGTAGAGAATTTAAAGTTTCTTTACCGTCATGTAGAGAACGGTGACGTTTCTTTACCGTCATGTAGAGAACGGTGACGTTTCTTTACCGTCATGTAGAGAATGGGGACGTTTATTTACCGTCATGTAGAGAACGGGGACGTTTATTTACCGTCATGTAGAGAACGGGGACGTTTATTTACCGTCATGTAGAGAACGGGGACGTTTCTTTACCGTCATGTAGAGAACGGGGACGTTTCTTTACCGTCGTGTAGAGAATGGGGACGTTTCTTTACCGTCGTGTAGAGAATGGAGACGTTTCTTTACCGTCATGTAGAGAATGGGGACGTTTCTTTACCGTCATGTAGAGAACGGGGACGTTTCTTTACCGTCATGTAGAGAACGGGGACGTTTCTTTGCCGTCATGTAGAGAACGGGGACGTTTCTTTGCCGTCATGTAGAGAACGGGGACGTTTCTTCACAGTCATGTAGAGAACGGGGACGTTTCTTCACAGTCATGTAGAGAACGGGGACGTTTCTTTGCCGTCATGTAGAGAACGGGGACGTTTCTTCACAGTCATGTAGAGAACGGGGACGTTTCTTTGCCGTCATGTAGAGAACGGGGACGTTTCTTCACAGTCATGTAGAGAACGGGGACGTTTCTTCACAGTCATGTAGAGAACGGGGACGTTTCTTTGCCGTCATGTAGAGAACGGGGACGTTTCTTCACAGTCATGTAGAGAACGGGGACGTTTCTTTGCCGTCATGTAGAGAACGGGGACGTTTCTTTGCCGTCATGTAGATAATGCAAAGTTTCTTTACCGTCATGTAGAGAATGCAACTTCTTTTACTCTAATGTAGAGAATGCAACTTCTTTTACTCTAATGTAGAGAACGCAGTGCTCTCTTATTTTCGTGTAGAAGGCTAAAGGTTGTGAATGGCCCAAACAGAGGTATTCCCTGTAAATGTGACATTGGTAGTAAAAAGTGAAGTTTTGATATTAAGTTCGCGCTGTAGATAGGTCAAGCTGCATTATAAAGATCTAATGGCCATTGTTTATCACAAAAATAAACGCTTATATTATTTACTTGTTGTTTATTCCTAATATTATATAAAATCCCACTTCTAGCTGCTTTTCAAACATACCCGTTGTCTTAAAAAGAGTTTCTAAGAAATACTCATTGGTATTTTGAATATAATTGCAGCAAGGGCAGTAGAAATTGTTTAATTTTTTAAAAAATAATACGCGTCTATAATAGTTTCGAATTTTTATAACAGATGGCGCGCTAATGCATCATAATGGAAACAAAGTTTAGATATTTCCCCTCATCTCTACCTTGTCCTTTACGGGATAGCATTGGGTTTATCTATTGGAACTAAGGCTCCAAGCCGGGACTCAGCAATGGAGTGGTTGCAGATCCTCTGGCGTGGAGTCCCCAGCACGTGCGGCTGTGGTTGGAGTGGACGGCCAAGGAGTACAGTCTGCAGGATCTGGACTTCACCCGCTTCCAGATGGCCGGACGCGAGCTGTGCCTGATGTCCCGCGAGGAGCTGGCCCGATTGACGTCGCCCTACAACAGCGAGGTCCTCTACACACATCTGGCCTTCCTGCGACAGACTGCCGGTATGCACTCTCTCAGTGAGACACATACCTCGCACAGGCTTGATCTATGTGTAAACTTCATAACGAGAATGGACTTGTTGTTGTTGTTGTTGAGTATGGCAGGCTAACTTCCGTATTAAAAGCTCCTTTGTGGGCTGACAGGAAAACGAGGCTTCATAAAAGCTGTTTATAATTGGTCAATACACATGATAGCAGTATTTAGATAAGAGTTGAACATTGAACAACTCTTAATATCTAATAAATTAGCAAAATTAATAGTTTTAATGAGAAATAGCTTGTCTCTGTCATACTCTACAATAAAAGAACCCCATCTCTAATAATTCTTGTATTTCGTTTCAATTTATTTTAGAAAATTTACCCTTGTTTAGTTAGATACATATTCTAGAAGGCCAGGTTTGACTGTCAGCGTTGCTTGGTGGTGTGGTTAGAGCGTCCCATGTGATCGTCGTGGGCCCAGTAGGACATTCGGCATGCAGGCTAATGGCGCCAAGCCTCAACCCAAGAGTTTGCCATATTTAATTCTTGTCTTTGGCTTTAAAAGAGATCTATCCATTTCTTCTGGCCAGTTTTTTATTTTGCAGAATGGCTGTGATCATAACCATCATTTGGATTTTCGTTCTTTCTCATCTTATTCCCCCGAACACCACACTTTATGATGCCACAAGAGTGAACCTACAGGACATACAACAATTATCCTCTTGTAGAACTAACACCTACCCATATATTCTCATGCTCAGCAATGGCCGCAGCTTTGCATAAAATTAACATGGACCCAGAGCAGCAGCTTTACACACCCAATATAGAGAACGACTGCTGTGATAGAGATGCATGTAGACATCTGAGGCTCTTCATTGGACATGACAACAACAAAAACCACACTTTATAAATCACTACGTAGAAATACGGTTATTCTTATTGTCCCCAGCATAGTTAGTTCGCTTTCCTATTATCTGTCATGACCAAACTTTAGTTAAAATATATGCTAATTACCATAATTAGTATTTGAAATATTCCGGTTTGTTCAGCTTGTGATTCAAGTGCTCTGATCCAAGATAAGTCAGCTGTAGAGACCTCCCCTTTGGGTAAGTACAAGCCCCGCCTCTTTCTTACACAGGCTCCGCCTCTTTCGTACACAAGCTCCGCCTCTTTCTTACACAGGCTCCGCCTATTTCTCACACAACTCCCGCCTCTTTATTAAATAAGCCACGCCTATTTATTTTTGCTTCTAAATCCGCGTATGCACACCCACAAAGACATAACTATTATTAAAACTATTTATCTAGTTGATTATATATATATATTTGCACACATTCCTCGCGTATATATATTTACAATTTTATTAAGGCAAAAACAAAAAAATAATAATTCAGGTTCTTTGGTTTATCATACATTATGTGAATGTTAAAAGGCTACATATATCATTGTCTCAATAGTAATTCTAAGCTCCATCTTTTTAAAATACAGCAAGAGATTAGCAAGAAATTCATGAATGATAAAGTTGATATCAAAATGTCCATAACTTCGTAAATATTCTAATGCATTAGTCGCTTAAGAAAATGGGTATATTGTTATGTTATTAAAGTAAGTAAGAAGGATGAATCCGTAACCAATTTAACTTTGCATATTATATATTATTAATAGCAATTATACAATACAAATCTTGGTATATGTTTCTACATGAAAACAACAAAAACAATAATTATTATATACATACTAGTTCCTTTTCAAACACGAGCTCATCTATAGCCATCGTTACTCTGTGTAATATTCCAACATATATGACAATGTATTAAGGTTTGAAAAATAAATATGAAAATCCACCTCCGAGATATTCAAAGTTTAATTAATACAGCAACACATATTGACAATATAAAATCTAAATGTACATATTGAAAAAGAGCAATCCATAAATAAATGTTCAATTAAAAAGGCATATATTGGATCAAAATATCATTTATTTTACCAATATTTCAGTTGGTTGAACGCCAACCTTTATCAACGTATTAAAATATATCTTGTATTATAACATACCTTGATAAAGGTTGGCGTTCTGACAAAAAAAAAAAAAAAAAGACAAAATGTTACTTTGTACGTGTTAACACAAAATGCAATAAACTAAGGCCTAACGTAATATTAACTAAACGCACAAAAAGCGTACACTCAAGAGTACAACAAAAAAAGGCAAATAATAAATCCCAATTTGTTAAATAAAATTAAAAAACACACACACACACACACAGTACTTATCTTTATTGTTGCGTTGGTATGGATCGGACCGGGGTTACACAGGTATGTGAGGAGATTGCCAGACACGGATAAAACACGCAGAGAACACTTTAAGCGTCTCCACACGATAATCCAACACACTCCTCTCGACTCCCCTCACAATACCATAGCCCCCTTTTATATACAAACATGGCCACATTCGTCCAATGAGAAGGCGGGAGAGATTGGTTCACTATCAAAAGATAACAAAATCCTTCCCACTAAAATCTGAGAAAAGAGTTTTAAAAATGCAAATATTTGTCAATATAATTTGACAGTTCAGCCAACTGGAATATTGGTAAAATAAATGATATTTTGATCCAATATAGGCCATTTTTAATAAAAAAATGTACATACATTTTCTCTAACGACTGTAATAATCTTCTCGGTACTATTTAGACGACAAACGAAATAAAAGAAGAAGAGTTTCTTCTTTTATTTCGTTTTGTTGTCTAAATACATTTTCTCTCTTTTTTTTTTTTAGTTTTAATTTTATAAAAATAGAAAACACCTTGTGGCAACATAAGATAAAAAATATTATAATTACCATATTATCTCTTTCGTTGCTTTTTTTATTCGTTTGTTTAAATGAAATTCTGAAATATAAATCATTCTAGATAAATTTGTAATTCGATTTTGGTAGCTAGTAGATTATAAAAAAAGAGTAATACTATTATTATTAAATGTGAAAAAAACAGTACAAATGTAATATTGTACTGAGATAAGGTGCATAAAAAGCGGCATTGAAATCTTTTACGATTTTGAAAGATAGGGGACGCTATGATGACCATATTTCAAAAAATAGCGTTATTATAATAATTATTAAGAAAAAGCCATCTCCCTATCTTAGTTTACGCCATCTGTCGGAATAAATATCAACCAAATCAAGAAGAGTCAAACACGTACAAATTCTCAGACATGGTACAAGCTGTTCTTCTTTGACTAAAAAAGCTGGACCTAAAAGCCTTCTGAAAAATCAAGGAAAAAAATACATTTTCTGTAATAAAGATACATATATTACAATACAATAAAATACTCCCTTGTATCAATATTGAGTAAAATATATCAGGCCTCCAGGGAAAAGTATCTTTTCAAAACCTTTTTATTCTCTGGCTTTCAGGCATGGACACCCTTCTACGGGAGAAAACATGGTATAATACTTTTCCCTGGAGATCTGATGTTTTTACTCAATACTACTGTCCGCCCTAGACACTCACGAGGGCCATTAGCCCGAAACCATGGTCTCTAGTTAGACGCTTTTCAGTTTGCCAAAGCTGGTGTTGTGGCTTTGTCACCGACCCGAGGCCGCTAGTTGCGGCGACGGTCAATAGATGGAGTCTGATTTTTAGACGTCTATTTTGATGGGAGAGGTGACCCTTGTCTCTTTAGATCAATATCCTCCCGGTAAAATTTCCATCTATATTAGTTTAAATATATTCCCACAGATGGCGCAAGCCATCAGCAAATTCCACTTGCACAATCGGCTGATGTCTTTTTTCTTAATTTAACCACCTGATCCTATAAAATTACAAATTTAAACTATTTTTTTTTTTCATACAATAATAGTTAATTTTATTTATTATTTTGTGCTCTACTTCTACAAAACGATATAATTCATTATTTCAACACACAGGGTTTCTAATTAAAATGATAATTACAGACGTGCAGTTATAAAAAATGATCAGAAGACGTCAATTACATGCAAACCACCCGAATTTTGATGAAAATCTTCTGAAATGGCAATGAGCACGCTAAGGTGACACGCAGCGCCGCTTATCGGAATTTCTACAAAATTATACTCTCACTGAATATTGGGATTAAAAAAATAAATGGAAATGTAATAGCACACTTGATTTAAACTGTCGAATTAGAAATTCAAATATCTTTCTTTATATTTTAATGTTTTTTATTGAGTTTTTCTCCAAGTTATATGTAACTCAATATATACTGCATATATTAGGGTTGACTAACCTATAATAAATAAATATATATATATATATATATATATATATATATATATAAATAACAGACGCTATTATATATAAACTTTATCGTCTGCCGGGATACACTCATGAACAAAACTTAAGGAAGTTGTACCTTTTAGCATGTATATCGGGATTCAGACAATAACTCTGAAAGATATTACAGTGACCTTTATTGAAGACACACGAGATAACCAATATACACTCATGAACAAAACTTAAGGAAGTTGTACCTTTTAGCATGTATATCGGGATTCAGACAATAACTCTGAAAGATATCATAGTGAACTTTTTTATGTCACACGAGATAACCAAGTGTGAACAAAATTGACTCTATCTCTTTAAAAATAATAATAATAATAATAGACGACTAACGATATCAAATACTTTCCACTTCCTTAAGTTTTGTTCATGAGTGTATAAGACAAAAACAGCGCCTCTCCAATTTTTTATAGTACATTAAAGCTTTGCATTTTTGTAACATTCTTTATACATAGTGTGATCAATAATTTCCAGTAATTCTAAATATATAAAGAAATACAAAAGTATAATAAAGTTTTATTAAAAATTTCTCAAAATAATCACCGTCACTATCTATACACTTGTTCCATCTTTTTTTTCCAGATATCAAAACACCTCTGAAAATCCTCATCTTTCAGGCTTTTTTCAAAATATTCTTCGTATTCTCCTTTATTTCAGGTATTGAGTCAAATCGACGTCCTTTTAATACTTTTTTCAATTTTAGGGTAAAGGAAAAATTCGTTGGGAGCAAGTTCAGGAGAATAGGGTGGCTAGGGTAGTAAAGCAATTCCGTGTTTAGCCAAATAGAGATGTACAGTGACGGCCGTATGTGGCCGTGCGTTGTCATTATGCAAGAGCCAATTTTTCTAATGCTATTTTCGGGTCGTTTCTGACGCACAGCCTCCCTTAAATGTCGCAATACATCAAGATAGTAATGTTGATTAATGATCTGACCCTCGGGCACGAATTTATAGTGTACCAATCCCTTTACATCAAAGAAAGTGATAAGAAGACACTTAAGCTTCGATTTGATCATCCTTGCATTCTTGAATCTTGGTTCTCCAGGCTCTAGCCACTGGCTTGATTGCCTCTTAGTCTCGGGATCATATCCGTACACCCATGTTTCATCTCCCGTGATAACAATTTTGAGCCAATGGGGATCATAATTTAACATTTCGACCATGTTTTTGCACGTTTCTTTGCGATGCTCTTTTGCGATTGCTCATTCGTTAAGAGATGTGGGAAAAATTTAGCCGGGGATCGTTTATTTGCAAATTGCGTTGCAAATTTGCCTTTTCGCTCGCAAGCAGCGCCTCTAGCGGTGAAGATGGGAGGTAATATCAGCTGACCTAATGTACATGTAAAACGTGTTTTGACAGGACATAGAAAAAAAATCTGGAAAAGATATTTATCGGATTTTTAGCCAATAAAAAATGAAATTGACAGGTTCTGGGCAAAAATAGTTTTTTTTTTTTAAGTCAGAAAATGATGATGACAATATTGCTGTATCATGTTTGATTATCAGATACAAAATTATATCCGGAAAAATTCCAAAAAGCAGAGACCACGGGTGAAACCAGTTCATTTTTTTGTACGCAGGAACAAAATTCTAACAGAAAAACATTCATTCGAGCAGAAAACAAAAGCCAGATCATCTTTCTATAAAAATATCGCTTCTCAGACACAAAGTTTGGAGCGGGAGGTTTCACAAGAGTGACATCCACGGCGCCAATTTATAATTGTAACGAATATGCTATTTAAAAATCAAAATAATATATTTTTCAAATATCGTTGTGAAAATTTACATTTTTATTTTTATATTTTAAAAACACACAAATTTTGGAGCGGGACGTTTCACAAAAGTGACATCCACGGTGCCAATTTATAATTGTAACGAATAGTATTTGAATAAAAACATTTAATCGGGTAAGACCCGAGCGTTGCCCGGGTCATTCGGCTAGTTAACTATAAAATTATCAATAAAATATGTTGAATTGTTAATTAAAAAAATAATTTATACTCAAAAAATCGAGTTAAAAAAAACACTACTTAACAATGCGCACTATTACAATTCTTATTTGAAGTTTTAAAAAACATATTGTTCATCAACAAAGTTTTTATAAATTCAAATGTATATATGCTCATGGACAAAACTTAAGGAAGTTGTACCTTTTAGCATGTATATCGGGATTCAGACAATAACTCTGAAAGATATTACAGTGACCTTTATTGAAAACAAACGAGATATCCAAGTATGAAAAAAAAAAATTGCCTCTTTCTCATTTAAAGAAAAAAAAAAACAGACGACCAGAGACATCAAAAACTTTCCACTTCATTAAGTTTTGTCCATAAATGTACAATATTCCAGTGATTTAGCTTTTATTTAAAGAGAATATAATTATAGCGGACTTTCAATGTTGCCAGTCATGTACAGGAAAAAAATCTATTTGAAAATTGTAACGATAGCCTCATAGAAATAGTTAGAAAGTTCGTCATTCCTTATTATTATTATTATTATTTTAGCACATGTGGTACAGGCCATGATAATCATGGTGGGTAGAAGTTGGCGACTGCTTTTATTGTAAGTGCATCACACGTCTACACATGTGAAAAGCAGTTCGACTTTGCACTTACAAATATGCCAGAGCCCCGTTTGGTTACTTGCACTCGCTGGTGGGGTTAGACTTTTGCAAGAAACAGGGGTCATTGGAGCATTTTATCTTTTGTAAATCAGAAAAAAGTTCCCAATGCGTGAATCGAAGCCAGGTCGTAGCGGTCGAAAACCAACGGTTTAGACCATCCTTCCACCGACCCTTCATTCCTAATTATGAAAAACACAAACCGAGGGTAACCCTAGCCTCATGGAAACACTCGACGCCTATTGTTACGGGGGAAGTCCAAAAATACACATTAACATTAATATTCACAAATAGTAGTTATAATTAGCAATAATTAATTACACTGAAGCACATTGTAAATAACTGAGGTGACACGTGACCTGAAATGGAATGAAGCTACTTATATTCCAGATACAAAGTCACTGAGGGATTCCTACGAGCGCCATCTACTAACCGATTTTAGAAACATTTAGGAGTCAAAGTCTCTATTATACTTACAAATGTGTCAGAGCCCCATTTGGTTACTTGCATTCGCTAGTGGGGTTAGATTTGATATGTTTCAGTCATATAGAGAAACAACATAAGTGTTTACTTATTTAGTTGGCGCGTAGAAACGGTAAATGCGTGCGTGCATTATATATGAATAAGAAAATTTCAGGTCCGAGTCTGGACATCCTTGGAGCAGTGGCCACCCAGACCTTTCGGTCCATAAACCGGCATGCGATAGCATACCCATTGCTGTATCCAGGTCACCTAACCAAAAAGGAATGGTGCATTCTCCATGCACCGAGCGGCCATTGTTTCGAGTCTAGACAGTCTCGTTTTTTTTTTTCCAATAGTAGAATGGGGCTATTTCATATCGTAACATATTTCCAGTAATTAAACAACGTTTTTGCTGGCTAGCCATTACAGGAACATACACCTCGCTATAAATATAGATATAGTTCATATCTGTATCTCATTTCAGCAGCAGCAACACTTTTATCTTTGAAGTCTGTCCATATAAGACCACTCCTCTTCCAGGATGGTGTAAAGACCTTACCACAATGTACCATCTGCAAGACCAAAGAGGCCTCACCAGACTATCTCTTGGAATGTATGGGAGCCTCAAGACAGGAACTATATTCCAACCCTTCCAAGATTGTGAATTTGATCTATGAATATGGTTTCCATGACCTTGTATAATTATACAATGGGATAATAATAATTTTAAAAAATCATCGAGAGGTCAGTTTATTTATTGGATCACATATCCCCGCTGATTCAAGAACTGCGATAAACTGACCACACATTGCCATCTTCAATAAATTATATAATAATTAATAAATAAATATACATTTAAAATAGGGACATTAGGCCTCCAGGAAAAGGTTTCTTTTTCAAATATTTTTATTTACATATTTCTCAAGCTTACAGGCAAGAAAGCCCTTTATTATTGGCGTTTTAATGTAAAATATTTTCTCCTGTAGAAAGGTTTTCTTGCCCGAAAGCTTGAGAAATTTGTAAATAAAAATATTTTTTAAAAAACTTTTCCCTGGAGGCCTAATGTTTTTATTTTAATATTAATTCAATGGATTATTTTTCTCGAATAATACATTTAAAAAAAACTTTTATTTAAATGTACTAAAATATATATTATATATAATATATTTGTACACTTGCATTGTTTATTTGACTGAGTAAGTGTTAAAAGTTTCCTACTTCTATGTGATCTGGAAGCATATTAAAATTAAATTCAAAATATGAAAGGCAATTTTATAAATTTGTCCATTCTTGGCCAATTCTGACAACTGCGAAGTCTGAGAATTTGTCACTTTGCATTGTCATCAAGTTCTAACAAGTGTACAAAATTTCAGTATTCTACGTGCTCTAGAAGTATACTAAAAATCGATTATAAGATTTGTGGACAGCCAGACGGACACACAGAGAGACAAGTTAAATAAAAGCTTTTAAAAAACAGCCTGTGTTTTTTACGATCTTTATGAGACGCTATGAGTCCAGGAGAGTTTAGGAACATATTCTTTTGGTCTCTATTTACATATTCGTTGTTCCTATGAATTATTGTCACATTTACAGTTTTAAAATCTGTTAATATATTTCCACACAATAAAATAGCAACCCATTCTCAAATTTATAATGATTCTAGAATATTTATATAAAAAATAGACACTTCGGCCAGTTGGAGTTTTTTATTTTCTCAACGTTTCGACAAAAACCTTTTGTCTTCGTCAGGAGAAGTATGATGATATGAATGCCGGCCAGGCAGCCTCTATCATTACGATTCTAGAATAATAATAGAAAATAGAATTAACTTGTGTGAAACGAATTGAAAATTGCGACAGACTTCAGACACGAAATGTTTCTTTATTTTGGTTTGGATAGCTTTCGATTAATAGATCTTCATCAAGAAAATAAAAATAGATTCTGATTTATCGATAATCTAGTTATTAGTTTATAGTAGGTAAATTGGCGAAACCGCTGATGAGCTAAGCTCTCACAATATATATTTTTTCATCGCAGTAAGGACAGTAGAAGTTTGTATTATGTATAAAAGAAACATTCGTGTTTTTAAATCCTTTCATTTTATATGTATAGATGGCGCATTATTGCTTTGTGTTAATAGTCTGTTGAAAAGAGCGTGATAAAGATCGATTGATTGGAAAAGTTATTCATACAAAATAGAGAATAAAATACAATATAATACACTGCGGCCTGTGATTGCACAAAACGACACTTGAAGTTACACCGCATGAGTTTCTATTCAATGAAAAATCAAAATTTTATTTCAAGGTGAAATATTGACTATTTCTAACCTTTTTAATATAATTCATCCTTTCATACCTCATCCAAAAAAAGGTTAGAAATAGTCAATATTTCACCTTGAAATTTTTTTTTTTATTTTTCATTGAAAAGAAACTCATGCAGTGTAACTTCAAGATAATAAAATATGAGCTCCGTCTATGCTTTCTTCCTGTGGTGAATCTGTATAAGACTGATGCTATAATAAAGCTGTATGTGTGTAAAAATGAAGAATAAATATATATATAATCATAAGATAAAAATTCATAAGGATTATGACTGTCGTTCAAGATACATTCTTTGAACGTGAATGAATGTAGCTTATTACTCAGAGTAAATATATGATTGAAAATTCGAAGCTATTATAGACGCGTATGATTATTTTTAAAAATGTCTTTGAAGTGTCTTAGGTGGTATCTATCCCTGTGTACATTCTCTCAGTGGTATATGTCGGTACAGCTTCTAAACTGGCGAAACCGCTGGGAGGGTTCACCACTAATGAGCCAGGCCCTATCATTAATTATGCCATTGCAGTAAGGACAGTATAAATTGTTTAATTTATAAAAAGAATCATACGCGTCTATAATAATTTCGAATTTTCATAACAGATGGCGCGCTAATGCATCAAAATACACGTATATGTATATAGACTTATGGTATATACACTTGTATAGGTATATAGGGAGAAAAAAAGGAGTAATTTGATATTGGAGGTGGTTGTCCTATAAGGAATGTGCAAGAGGGAACAACACACCGTGGCAGTGTCGGAAGATAGGTAGGTGAGTCAGGGCGGTGATCAATACGCCAGGACTTGAGGTCGACCAATTATCGGTGTCCTGTCACTCATCACTTCCGGGAGTTACAAGAATAGGGGCAGATAAGGGGATCCCTGGATTCAATTAACATCTTTACTGGGGCTTTTAATTAACTTGGAGGTGTCTCTCTTCTTTGGTGGTGTCTATCTCTGTGTGCATTCTCTCGGGGGTACATGCCTGTACAGCGTCTACATAACTTGGAGGTGTCCTCTTTGGTGGTGTCTATCTCTGTGTACATTCTCTCGGTGGTACAGCGTCTATATAACTTGGAGGTGTCTCTCTTCTCTGGTGGTGTCTATCTCTGTGTGCATTCTCTCGGTAGTACATGCCTGTACAGCGTCTACATAACTTGGAGCTGTCCTCTTTGGTGGTGTCTATCTCTGTGTACATTCTCTCGGTGGTACAGCGTCTATATAACTTGGAGGTGTCTCTCTTCTCTGGTGGTGTCTATCTCTGTGTGCATTCTCTCGGTAGTACATGCCTGTACAGCGTCTACATAACTTGGAGGAGTCTTCTTTGGTGGTGTCTATATCTGTGTACATTCTCTCGGTGGTACAGCGTCTATATAACTTGGAGGTGTCTCTCTTCTCTGGTGGTGTCTTTCTATGTGTGCATTCTCTCGGTAGTACATGCCTGTACAGCGTCTACATAACTTGGAGGTGTCCTCTTTGGTGGTGTCTATCTCTGTGTACATTCTCTCGGTGGTACAGTGTCTATATAACTTGGAGGTGTCTCTCTTCTCTGGTGGTGTCTATCTCTGTGTACATTCTCTCGGTGGTACAGCGTCTATATAACTTGGAGGTGTCTCTCTTCTCTGGTGGTGTCTATCTCTGTGTGCATTCTCTCGGTAGTACATGCCTGTACATCGTCTACATAACTTGGAGGTGTCCTCTTTGGTGGTGTCTATCTCTGTGTACATTCTCTCGGTGGTACAGCGTCTATATAACTTGGAGGTGTCTCTCTTCTCTGGTGGTGTCTATCTCTGTGTGCATTCTCTCGGTAGTACATGCCTGTACAGCGTCTACATAACTTGGAGGTGTCCTCTTTGGTGGTGTCTATCTCTGTGTACATTCTCTCGGTGGTACAGCGTCTATATAACTTGGAGGTGTCTCTCTTCTCTGGTGGTGTCTATCTCTGTGTGCATTCTCTCGGTAGTACATGCCTGTACAGCGTCTACATAACTTGGAGGTGTCCTCTTTGGTGGTGTCTATCTCTGTGTACATTCTCTCGGTGGTACAGCGTCTATATAACTTGGAGGTGTCTCTCTTCTCTGGTGGTGTCTATCTCTGTGTGCATTCTCTCGGTAGTACATGCCTGTACAGCGTCTACATAACTTGGAGGTGTCCTCTTTGGTGGTGTCTATCTCTGTGTACATTCTCTCGGTGGTACAGCGTCTATATAACTTGGAGGTGACTCTCTTCTCTGGTGGTGTCTATCTCTGTGTGCATTCTCTCGGTAGTACATGCCTGTACAGCGTCTACATAACTTGGAGGTGTCCTCTTTGGTGGTGTCTATCTCTGTGTACATTCTCTCGGTGGTACAGTGTCTATATAACTTGGAGGTGTCTCTCTTCTCTGGTGGTGTCTATCTCTGTGTACATTCTCTCGGTGGTACAGCGTCTATATAACTTGGAGGTGTCTCTCTTCTCTGGTGGTGTCTATCTCTGTGTGCATTCTCTCGGTAGTACATGCCTGTACAGCGTCTACATAACTTGGAGGTGTCCTCTTTGGTGGTGTCTATCTCTGTGTACATTCTCTCGGTGGTACAGCGTCTATATAACTTGGAGGTGTCTCTCTTCTCTGGTGGTGTCTATCTCTGTGTACATTCTCTCGGTGGTACAGCGTCTATATAACTTGGAGGTGTTTCTCTTCTCTGGTGGTGTCTATCTCTGTGTGCATTCTCTCGGTAGTACATGCCTGTACAGCGTCTACATAACTTGGAGGTGTCCTCTTTGGTGGCGTCTATATCTGTGTACATTCTCTCGGTGGTACAGCGTCTATATAACTTGGAGGTGTCTCTCTTCTCTGGTGGTGTCTATCTCTGTGTGCATTCTCTCGGTAGTACATGCCTGTACAGCGTCTACATAACTTGGAGGTGTCCTCTTTGGTGGTGTCTATCTCTGTGTACATTCTCTCGGTGGTACAGCGTCTATATAACTTGGAGGTGTCTCTCTTCTCTGGTGGTGTCTATCTCTGTGTACATTCTCTCGGTGGTACAGCGTCTATATAACTTGGAGGTGTCTCTCTTCTCTGGTGGTGTCTATCTCTGTGTGCATTCTCTCGGTAGTACATGCCTGTACAGCGTCTACATAACTTGGAGGTGTCCTCTTTGGTGGTGTCTATATCTGTGTACATTCTCTCGGTGGTACAGCGTCTATATAACTTGGAGGTGTCTCTCTTCTCTGGTGGTGTCTATCTCTGTGTGCATTCTCTCGGTAGTACATGCCTGTACAGCGTCTACATAACTTGGAGGTGTCCTCTTTGGTGGTGTCTATCTCTGTGTACATTCTCTCGGTGGTACAGCGTCTATATAACTTGGAGGTGTCTCTCTTCTCTGGTGGTGTCTATCTCTGTGTACATTCTCTCAGTGGTACAGCGTCTATATAACTTGGAGGTGTCTCTCTTCTCTGGTGGTGTCTATCTCTGTGTGCATTCTCTCGGTAGTACATGCCTGTACAGCGTCTACATAACTTGGAGGTGTCCTCTTTGGTGGTGTCTATCTCTGTGTACATTCTCTCGGCGGTACAGCGTCTATATAGCTTGGAGGTGTCTCTCTTCTCTGGTGGTGTCTATCTCTGTGTGCATTCTCTCGGTAGTACATGCCTGTACAGCGTCTACATAACTTGGAGGTGTCCTCTTTGGTGGTGTCTATCTCTGTGTACATTCTCTCGGTGGTACTGCGTCTACATAACTTGGAGGTGTCTTCTTTGGTAATGTCTATCTCTGTGTACATTCTCTCGGTGGTACTGCGTCTACAGAGCTTGGAGGTGTCTATTTCTGTGTACATTCTCTCGGTGGTACTGCGTCTACATAACTTGGAGGTGTCTTCTTTGGTAATGTCTATCTCTGTGTACATTCTCTCGGTGGTACAGCGTCTATATAACTTGGAGGTGTCTCTCTTCTCTGGTGGTGTCTATCTCTGTGTACATTCTCTCGGTGGTACAGCGTCTATATAACTTGGAGGTGTCTCTCTTCTCTGGTGGTGTCTATCTCTGTGTGTATTCTCTCGGTAGTACATGCCTGTACAGCGTCTACATAACTTGGAGGTGTCCTCTTTGGTGGTGTCTATCTCTGTGTACATTCTCTCGGCGGTACAGCGTCTATATAGCTTGGAGGTGTCTCTCTTCTCTGGTGGTGTCTATCTCTGTGTACATTCTCTCGGTGGTACTGCGTCTACATAACTTGGAGGTGTCTTCTTTGGTAATGTCTATCTCTGTGTACATTCTCTCGGTGGTACTGCGTCTACAGAGCTTGGAGGTGTCTATTTCTGTGTACATTCTCTCGGTGGTACTGCGTCTACATAACTTGGAGGTGTCTTCTTTGGTAATGTCTATCTCTGTGTACATTCTCTCGGTGGTACAGCGTCTATATAACTTGGAGGTGTCTCTCTTCTCTGGTGGTGTCTATCTCTGTGTACATTCTCTCGGTGGTACAGCGTCTATATAACTTGGAGGTGTCTCTCTTCTCTGGTGGTGTCTATCTCTGTGTGTATTCTCTCGGTAGTACATGCCTGTACAGCGTCTACATAACTTGGAGGTGTCCTCTTTGGTGGTGTCTATCTCTGTGTACATTCTCTCGGCGGTACAGCGTCTATATAGCTTGGAGGTGTCTCTCTTCTCTGGTGGTGTCTATCTCTGTGTGCATTCTCTCGGTAGTACATGCCTGTACAGCGTCTACATAACTTGGAGGTGTCCTCTTTGGTGGTGTCTATCTCTGTGTACATTCTCTCGGTGGTACTGCGTCTATATAACTTGGAGGTGTCTTCTTTGGTGGTGTCTATCTCTGTGTGCATTCTCTCTGTGGTACTGCGTCTACAGAGCTTGGAGGTGTCTATTTCTGTGTACATTTTTTCGGTGGTACTGCGTCTACATAACTTGGAGGTGTCTTCTTTGGTAATGTCTATCTCTGTGTACATTCTCTCGGTGGTACTGCGTCTACATAACTTGGAGGTGTCTTCTTTGGTGGTGTCTATCTCTGTGTACATTCTCTCGGTGGTACTGCGTCTACATAACTTGGAGGTGTCTCCTTTGGTGATGTCTATCTCTGTTTACATAACTTGAAGGTGTCTACTTTGGTGATGTCTATCTCTACGTACATTCTCTCAGTGGTACATGGCGGTACAGCGTCTACATAGCTTGAAAGTGTCTTCTTTGGTGGTGTCTTTGTACATACCTCAAACATCAAACATGCAGTAATTGGGAAAATTTATGGAGAAGAGAGAAAATATCGTGTTATAGAATATTAAGGAAAATTGGGTAAATATTTGCAGATAAATAAGGTGAATTATAATGTATTAATAAAAAGAAGAACAATATTAAAAATTAGGACTTGATTTATTCAAAATAATCACCTTGGCTTTCTATACCTCGTCTCCATCGTTCTGGAAACTTGTAAATACCCTTATGGAGAAGAGAGAAAATATCGTGTTATAGAATATTAAGGAAAATTGGGTAAATATTTGCAGATAAATAAGGTGAATTATAATGTATTAATAAAAATAAGAACAATATTAAAAATTAGGACTTGTTGCCATTTCCAGAATCCTTCGCCCATATGGCATCCAAGTTTACTTTAACAGCCCTCCCAATCTTGCTGCCCTCCTCAGGAATCCTATCACCAAAGCAGACGCACCCAACAATCCCATCCACTCCACCGGAGCAGTATACGCGGTTTCTTGCCAGGATTGCCCAGCCTCCTATGTGGGGGAGACTGGCAGAACCGCGTATATCAGAATCACCGAACACAAACGAAATATAAACAATAGAGACCCGAAATCACTTATATACCAACATATTTCAAACACTGGCCATAACTTCAACTTAGATCATCCTAAAATCCTATATCAGCACATAAACAATAAGCAGCACAGATTGGTACTGGAATCCATCATATCAACACAAACAAACAGCATAAATAGAAAAATAGATCTACCGGAAATATATCATATAATATCTCAATAGTTATACCGTGATATACTCGGGTGTGTGGTCGGGTGGAGTGGACCCCAGCTTGGTTTTTCTGTGTTGAGATGTTTTGAAATTTTACTGGTTTTAAATGTTACGAAATTTTAAAGTGTCACACGGCTTACATACAGTGAATATCATTATTTTACTTAACTTTTATCGTATTTAAAAGTTTTTGCCATAATTTCATCTAAATTTTAAAAATCTATAAGTTCATTTACATAGTTTTATTTTATTTTATTTTTATAGTCATAATTCCTATTTCTATTTTATTACGTTTGAAATATCACTCCGCATGTAAATTTATATGTTGTATATAATGGCTCAAGCGCGCTTATACCCTGTTAGTGTAGTCATACTAGCCACGCCTGTGGAAGAACCGAAAGGTTCGAAAGCTAGCAAAAGTATAATAAAAGAGGCTCCTCCGCAAAACTTTGGATTCGTTGTGCGTTTATACTATTTATACGGAGTTTACCTGTAGAAAAATACCCTCTTTATAGGCACTCTTAGAAAGCGCGTGAAAAAAATCTTGCACCACTTTCTGGACATCTTCATCCGAGTCAAATCGCTTTCCCTTTAACTCCTCCTTTAGTAGTCCAAAAAGGAAATAGCCATAGGGGGCTAGGTCTGGACTATATGCAGGATGTTCTAAAACTTCAAAACCTAATATAATGATTGTAGATACAGTTTTACATGATGTATGCGGCCTTGCATTATCATGAAGGAAGAGAACACCTTTACTAAGCTTCCCTCTTCTTTTGTTTCTTATACCGGGCTTTAGCTTATTTACAAGTATGTCACAATAAAGCTCGCTGTTCATACGTTGCCTTGAGGATAAAAATTCAAGACAGATTAGTCCATCAACCTCCCAAAAAATTGTTAACAAAACTTTACCGGCCGAACGTTGATACCTGATTTTTTTTTTGGTCTTGGAGAGTCGCCCCGTTTCTATTCCATAGATGCACGTTTTGTCGAAGGATCATAATAATAACACCAACTCTCATCTCCAGTTACAATTTGGTCAAGGAAATGATCACCTTCCTCTTCATACCGCTTTAACAGAGCCTTTGAAACCCGAATACGGTTAAGTTTTTGGTTCAAATTAAGGAAATGTGGAATCCATCTGCAGCATATTTTTCTAAATTGCAATTGTTCATTAATTATGGTGTGCACAATTCCATAGCTTATATTCAAATTGTCGGCTATGGTAAAAATGGATATTTTTCTATCCTCCAAAATTAAGTTTTCAACCGCATTTATCGTGCTTGGCGTCGCTGTAACACTTGGTCGTCCAGGTCGCTCAATATCGGTACATGTAATTCATCCATTTTTGAACTCGTTAACCCATTTATAAATGTTTTTTGAGACAAACAAGACTCACCATAGATATTTTTCATTCTTTGGCATATTTGAGATGTTTGAATACCTTCTGCATTTAAGAAACGAATAACTGCACGTTGTTCAAGCGTGGTGCAATCCTTCAAGGGAGCTTCCATTTTAGTTTATTTATAAGTCTTGCGCCGCGCGTGGTAAAAAAGAACAGAACACCTTAAATAGTCTCTCAATGTTATATTTTAATATTCTGTGGTTTAAATTATTTTTGCTTTTTTAATTTTTAAGAAATAAGATAATTCACCTTATTTATTGATCCACCCTTGTGGATTACAGTAAATTTTAACCTTATCACAAAAGACTTCGCCTTACTATTGCAAATTTTACTCCACCTTTTCTAGTATATTTATAATATCTAAATCAAGGTATTTAATTCCTTCTCCGTTCCTAATGCCAAGATCCTTAAAAATACCAAAACTGTTCATAGAGTTTCAGACTTGACTTCTTTTATCTAAGAGATATTGAAACAATCTAAAATATGTTTAGGAAAAAGAGAGTGTGTGTGATATATAATGGTATTAAATTATCAAACCTATATAAAAGACTGCGATTCTCTTTTAGGTGATATTCTGACTAATGCTACGAATTCGTTAGGAAAGCTTTTGTTTTACTATTATATAAATTTAAAATTCTTAAATGAGAGAGGGTCGGTGGAAAGATGGTCTAAACCGTTGGTTTTGGACCGCTACGACTCGG
The DNA here is from genome assembly GCA_030710605.1 of Cordylochernes scorpioides. Lineage (NCBI taxonomy): Eukaryota > Metazoa > Arthropoda > Arachnida > Pseudoscorpiones > Chernetidae > Cordylochernes > Cordylochernes scorpioides. The sequence goes on along the minus strand of CP092875.1, from coordinate 65,769,041 downwards.
GTTCGATTCCCGCATCGGGCACTTTTTTCTGATTAAAAAAATGCTCCAATGGCCCCCGATTCTTGCAAAAGTCTACACCCCACCAGCGAGTGCAAGTAACCAAACGGGGCTCTGGAACATTTGTAAGTGCATAGTCGAACTGCTTTTCACACATGTAGACATGTGGTGCACTTACAGTAAAAGCAGTCGTCAACCTCTACCCACCATGGTTATCATGATCTGTACCACCTGTCCAACCAAAACAAAGATAAGAACGTGTGAAGCTCCAGAATCGAACGACCAAGTTTGCCATAGCAACCTAACAACACCTACGTCTCCCATTACTTGGACGACCTTGAGGCCCTTGTTTACAAACTTCGCATTCATCTCACTGTTTCTGCACAAAAATACATCATTTTTTCGCTTATCCCTAGTACACGTGGTACAGGCCATTATACTCATGGTGGGTAGAAGTTGGCGACTGCTTTTACTGTAAGTACACCACATGTCCTCCTATGTGAAAAGCAGTTCGACTTTGCACTTACAAATATGCCAAAACAGCCTTGTTTGGTTACTTGCACTTGCTTGTGGGGTTGGACCTTTGCAAGAATCGGGGGGCATTGGATCATTTTGCTTTTCAAATCACAAAAAAGTGTTCAATGCGGGAATCGAACCCGGGTCGTAGCAGTTGAAAACCAAAGGTTTAGACCATCCTTCCAACGACCCCCAAAATATATCCTTCATTACATTCCTAACATAAATAACATTTGGGACTATTTAGTGAGGATTTTATTTTACAAAATGAGACTGCTTTCTACCGTCCTTTCTGGTGATGGAAAAATTATTGGGAGTGCTTGGTTTATGAATGGTGAACCATTCCAGCTTGTCCAATCCACCATACCTATCTAATATTGTAGAAGTTGGATCTTCTCCCTATATAGCCTCACCTTAGAGGCATTCTTGGTAAATGAATAAGTAGAGAAGAGAAGCCCAATTCAATTCTTGAGAAGTCTGGTCGATTGAACAGAAGAAACTACTGCAAGGATTTCTCATTGATGAGCCAGGCCCTTCCAAATATTTCTCCATTACATGAAATATATTATATAAGAAGTTTTTTTTATATAAAAATAAAATTACAGATATTCTATATTAAGATACTTATAATAAAATAAAACTATTTTAGACGCGTATGATTCTTTTTAAAATTAAACTATTCTCTACTGTAAAACGACATTTGAAATACTATCCCGTATGTGTTTCTTTTCAATGAAAATTCAAAATTTATTTTAAGGAGAGAAATAACGATTATTTCTAACCTTTTGGATGAGGTATGAAAGGGTGATTTGTGAAGAGTAATGATAAACGGGAAAATAATAAATTAATGGGAAGGCCTGGCTCATCAGTGGTGAATCCTCGCATTAATTCATGATTTCAGCAAGGCCAGTTGGAAATTGTGTGTTGTGTGTTTGTTTAAATATTAAAAGAATCACATACACATCTAAATTACTTTCAAATTCTTATATGCCTTCTTATCACCTTCTTTGATGTAAAGGGATTGGTACACTATAAATTCGTGCCCGAGGGTCAGACCATTAATCAACATTACTATCTTGATGTATTGCGACGTTTAAGGGAGGCTGTGCGTCAGAAATGACCCGAAAAATGGCATCAGAAAAATTGGCTCTTGCATCATGACAACGCATGGCCACATACGGCCGTCACTGTATCATACTGTAATGTTAAATTAATGGGAAGGCCTGGCTCATCAGTGGTGAATCCTCCCATTAATTCATCATTTCAGCAAGGGCAGTTGAAAATTGTGTGTTGTGTTTCATGGAATATTTCAGATAAGATATCTAAACTTACAATACAATATAATGCGGCTTGTGATTGTAAAACGACATTTTAAAATTATCCCGCATGTGTTTCTTTTTAACGAAAAATCCAAATTTATTTCAAGGAGAAATAATGATTATTTCTAACCTTTGGTATGAGGTGTGAAAGGATCAATTGTGGAGAGTAATGATAAACGGAAAAATAAAAGTGTCCAGGGATGGGAATCGAACCCACATAGACATGGCATCTACCCGGTAAGCGGAACACTGTGGGTTCGATTCCCATTCCTGGATACTTTTATTTTTCCATTTATCATTACTCTTCACAATTCATCCTTTCATACTTCATCCCAAAGGTTAGAAATAATCGTTATTTATCCTTGAAATAAATTTTGATTTTTCGTTGAAAAGAAACACATGCAGGTTAGTTTTAAAATGTCGTTTTACATATCTATAATTAACTATGAAATTATATTAAAACACATGCTATGTATTGTGAATATTCATTGATTATTTTGTATTCTTTTTTTTGTCAATTTTTTTGTTGTTTCTTTTTTATAAAAAACAAACAATACGTTGAATAATAAATAAATGTGTTTTATTTTTTTAAAATATATTTTTCATTTTAAATAAAATAAGATTCTTTTAAGCGACGAAAATGGAATTAAGAATGTGAGTAAATTTAGAATAAAATTTAATCAATGAATATTTACAATGTATAACAAAATTTCTTTCAATCTTTTAACTTAGAGGGACCATCTGTGATGGGCCAATCCGTCTCAATACACATGTGTATATAAGATCTTCAAATAGATGGCAGAAATTTGTTTGAAACGTGGCAAAAAAACAATATCTTGATGCACTAGCGCGCCATCTGTTATCAAAATTCGAAACTATTTTAAAGGCGTATGATTCTTTTTGAAATTAAACAATTTCTACTGCCCTTACTGCGATGGAAAAATATAGTTAATATGGTATATTAAACTGGCGAAACCGCTGGGAGGGTTCACCACTGATGAGCCAGGCCCTCCCATTAATTTTTCCATTGCAGTAAGGGCAGTAGAAATTGTTTAATTTCGAAAAGAATCTTACGCCTTTAAAATAGTTTCGAATTTTGAAAACATTATCTCACATCTTCAATATTCCTTTACATTTATTCTTCTTTAATTGATTCTTTCAAAATTCCAACCCCACAAGCGAGTGCTAGTAAACAAACGGGAATCTGACTCATTTTTAAGTGCAAAGTCGAACTGCTTTTCAAATGTGTAGATATGTGGTGTACTTACAGTAAAAGCAGTCGCCTACTTCTACCCACCATGATTATAATGGCCTGTACCACGTGTACTAGGTATAAGCAAAAAAAAATCCTTCTTTTATTGGGAAAATATTCTACACTGTATGTCAATCAAACAACAATATTTATATACACCAATACCTCGTTTTGCGTCGTTTCGTTTTGCGTTTTTTTCGAAGTTGCGTCGCTGCTTAATTTTTACTGATTTTCACTGTGCGTCGTGAGATTTTCGAAGTTGCGTTGTTTTGGATTCGAGTCTTTAATTTTTTTTTTCCTAAAATATGGCAACACCTTTGTTTTTTATTGCGCTTTCACATATTTTCACTTTGCGTCGTTTCAATTTGCGTCGTGTTTTTTTTGGAACGTAACCCCGACGCAAAGCGAGGTATGGGTGTACTACTAATTCATATTTATTTGTATTTATACAGAAGAACAAGGATATAGATATTATTATTTATAAAAAGAAAAATGACAAAAAAAATCATAAACATTTCACTGAGTTTATTTTTTAGTTTTTTACATTTTTATTAATCTATTTTCTAATATTAAATAATTATTTTGTTTCTCCTCTAATGAAGTGTATATTGTATTTTTTCATATATCAAAACATTTTACACTTTCAAATTTCTCTAGTTTGCTTATTGGCACTCCCAAATAAGATTATATAAAAGGGCGTACCTGGATCTGTAATGAAAAAAAAAACATTTTTTTTCTCAAAATATTTCGAGAGATTGCTCCCTCTTTATCAATTTATTGCACAGGGAATTTAATTTACAAATTATTGTAGATCACATGAAAACAAATTTTTCATTGGTCAAAAACAATTATTGATAATAATACATAAAAACAAATTAATAAAAATAATAATACAATAAAAATATTATGAAAATTAAAGGCTTTTTATAATGCAGTATTTTATAAAATGTTTTTGAAACAAGGAACAAGGAAACAAAAATAAGAAACAAATGAAGTTGACTGCGATTATTATAAAAAAAAATAAGTTAGACTCAAACTCCCAAATAAGGTTAAGTTTATACCGTAATTACGAGGGCCATCCAAAAATAAGTTTCCCTATTTTTTAACAAATAAACAACATTATTTACAATTATGCACTTATTTTATTTCATTGTACAACTCATAGACTACTTCTCTACATAATCACCATTTCTGTCCAAACATTTTTGGTACTGTTGTAGCAATTTTTTTATACCACTGTTGTACCAAGCCGTGTCCTGTCTTCGTAGCCAGTGGTTCGCCTCTGCCTGCTTGTATTTAGGTAATCAGAGATTTTATATGAAAGTGATGTAAGAGGAAATCTAGTAGAATTACTTTTTGGAAACTAAGGAAGCTATACCTTTTATCATGTGTATCATTTTAATTTTTATTATTCATTTTTTATCACTTTTTTTAAAAAGGAGAACGTTCGAATTTACATGTTTTGGGAGAATTCCCCCGTTATATAAACAAATAAGGAGTGATTTATGTTCAAAAATATGAAACTTTTTAAAGTTTTGTCTATGAGTTTATATGTGTTGTCAAACACATATAATAATTTATAATACAATATAATGCGGCTTATGATTGTAAAACGAAAATTGCAATTATACCGCGAATGTTTCTTTTGAACGAAAAATCCAAATTTATTTTGAGGAGAAATAACGATTATTTCTAACCTTAAGGATGAGGTATGAAAGGATGAATTGTGAAGAGTAATGATAAACGTAAAAATAAAAGTGTCCAGGGATGGGAATCGAACCCACAGTGTTCCGCTTACCGGGCAGATGCCATGTCCACTAGGCTACCCTGGACATATATAATAACTTATAATAACTTTGTGAAATATATCTATTTATATTTATTAATTTTTATATTATTATTTTATATTATATCGCGGTTTAGAAGGAACGTTATTAAAACTCAAAGTTAAAAAAAAAACTAATTGAAAATAGAAAAATAATTGCATCTCAGTGTTTCAGTTTTTCTCATTAAATATATTCCTATAATTACTTTGATAAAATTATTTATAATTATAAAATATATAGAACAATGTTCCTCTGAATGAATATCGATCAAAAGGCATAATAAAATATATATTTTAAAGCAGATTTTTATAAATATAAAAAAAATTTCAAAGAGAACAAAAAAAAAATAATAGAGAGAAAAAAAGACGTAGTATTGAGAAAGACTTCCAACAGAGTAGTTACAACAATGTGGACAATCATGAATGGATGATATGATTAACTTAGCAAGGGGGAGCAGACGATAAAAGCCATGCAGACGATAGTGAATCAAGCGGCGGGACGTTCCCAGACGAACCTGCACGAGCGTGACCAGGCGGTTTTAATTTCACTTTCCTCTGCCAATTAGATGCCTTTGTGGGGTGATGAGCAGTTCAATATGGCGCCTGTCGTCCGTGAGAACCTTCTGATGGCGTTATTACTGATGATCGGCTGCTGCTCATCTCACGCCCGCCATTTTGTTTATATTGTCGGGCAATATTCATACCTAGCAATTTTATTTGGATTTTTTTTCGTCGAATTTCAAATATTTATACTTTATTATTCCTAAATTTTATTTATTCTAAAACACAAGAATATATTGAAGCATTTTGATCGAATAATTTATAAATCAAATTATTTTTTTTTTGATTGACTTTTTTTATTGATTGATATGTTATAATACCTTGATAAAGGTTGGCGTTCAGCCAACTGAAATATTGGTAAAATAAATGATATTTTGATCCAATATATTCATTTTTAATTAAAAAAAATCAATTTATACTAATCAAAATTTTGTTAATATAAATAATCATAAAATGATATTTCTGACAAGAAAATATGACGAAGAAAAAGGTATGACTTTTTGTCTATATATACACTATATATATATATACATATATATTTATTACTTTTAAAATTGATCATTAACGAGGATAATTTTAACACAAAATAAATTTTCAAAACATTTAAATCCTACAAAATATCTTAATGATTTTAATTACATTTTTAAAAATTTCAATATAAACTTTTAATATTTATTTGAAAATATTACGAAAAGTATTTCCAAAATAGTTCCATTTTAAAGGCTTATCCTGTAATAAATTCGATATAAAACAATTATATTTATTATCTTTAGATTTATAAATAAAGAAGTACAGTGGTACCTCGACATACGAGTTTAATTCGTTCCGCAACCTTGCTCGTATCTTGAATTACTCGTATCTCGAAGCAAATTTCCCCATACAAAACAATTGAACTACCATTAATCCGTTCCAACCTCCAAAATGTCACCCCAGTTATTTTTGTTACGTGGTTTCAAATAATAAAAGGGAATTTATAAATATCAAATATTTATTGCACAAAAACAAAAAAGAGAATGTAAAGAAATAAATTAGATATCCTCACTGGTCTTTGCCTTTTTCGCTACATTTTTCTCGCTTTGACCTGTAGGCCGTTTAGAAAAAAACATGTCCAAGGAGGTTTGTTTCTTCCTCCCTCTCAGAATGTTCCGAAAATGAGTTAGGCAAGTGTCATTAAAAAGTTCAGATGCACGACCTGTTGCAACTTTTTCTGGGTGTTTTTTTTTTTCCACGAACTGTGAAACTCTCTCCCACATTCCTAAGATATCCTTTATCTCACTTGTAGAAATAACCTCCTCCTCTGACTCCTCAAAACCAATTACTTGCATAACCTCAGTATGCTGCTGTGACTGTAACTCTTGTATCTCCTCAGTCGTCAGTTCCTGGGTGTGCTCCTCGATGAGCTCGTTCACGTCTCTCTCTTCCACCTCTAAACCCATGGATTTCCCCAGAGATACAATCTCCTCCTCTACTGAAACACCGGGTTCAAATTCTTCATAGATTCTTTCAGCTACAGCTTCAGGCCACAGCTTTTTCCTTGCAGAGGTCAAGGTCCTCATTGTAACTCTCAACCAGGCCTGATCGATAATTTGTAGGCAAATCGCTATATTAAAGTGGTCCTTCCAGAACTCTCGAAGGGTGAGGTTTGTGCTCTCCGTCACTTCAAAGCAGCGCCGAAACAGATGCTTGCTGTATAGTTTTTTAAAATTAGAAATCACTTGCTGATCCATGGGCTGCAGGATAGGAGTGGTGTTGGGTGGTAAGTAGAGAACCTTTATGAATTTTAACTCCTCGAGGATGTCATCTTCGAGGTTTGGTGGATGAGTAGGGGCATTGTCGAGGATGAGAAGGGCTTGCACGGGTAGGTTATTTTCCTGTAGATATTTCTTAACAGTAGGGCCGAAAACCAGGTTTACCAACTCCACAAAGAACTTCCTGGTGACCCATGCCTTCGGGTTCGACCTCCACATAACTTTCAGTTTTTCTTTCAAAATCTTATGTGATTTAAATGCTCTGGGGTTTTCCGAATGGTACACGAGCAGAGGCTTGATCTTGCAGTCGACACTTGCATTGGCGCACAGTGCTAGAGTCAATCTGTCTTTCATAGGTTTGTGGCCTGGCATCATCTTCTCCTCTGCCGTTATATATGTTCTATTCGGCATCTTTTTCCAGAACAGCCCTGTCTCATCACAATTGAAGACTTGCTGAGAGATGTATCCTTGGGCTTTTATTAGATCGGAAAATGCTTTTATGTAATCCTCAGCTGCCTTCATATCTGAACTTGCTGCCTCACCATGTCTGACAACGGAGTGAATACCGCTCCTATTTTTAAAATTCTCAAACCAGCCCCGGCTGGCTTTAAATGACTCTTCCGATGCCTCGTCGATGGAAGTCTGCGGGGTTTGCTTCAGCAAATCTCCGTAGATCGCTCTTGCCTTCTCACAAATGATGGTCTGCGTCAAGGTATCTCCTTGGAGCTGCTTTTCTGTCACCCACACCATCAGCAGTTTCTCCATATTTTCATGAAGGGAGGTTCGCAGCTTGGAAATTATCGTAAGGCCCTTAGCCGGCGTTACACTATTTATCGACTCCTTCCGTTTAAGCACAGAACATATCATGGACGTACTACGGCCATACTGCCTCGACAAGTCAACAACTCGAACACCTTGCTCATGTTTTTCTATAATTTCACGTTTTAATTCAATACTCATCATCTTTTTCTTTGCACTTGACTTTTTACAAACTTTCTTCCGATCCATGGTTATAAAAATAAATGAACTAAAACTGCAAATGTAAACGCAACACAAAACACAACTTATCACAGCGGAAGCACGCTGCTAACTGATCGTGATGGCGCGACTGCGTGTTACTACCTGTTGTGTTTTAACTTTAAAAGCACACAAAAATATAATAAACTTGAATTTGTTTATTCAAGTCTCAAAAAACAAAGCTTTGCATATACAACAAATAATAATGAAGAAGAAGAAAGAAACATTTTAGGAAAAGCAAAAACAAAACAAAAGTACTGGTCAAAAAGAAACATTTAAAATCACAGATTAATATCTTCAACACTACCGAACCGAACTCGTATCTCGAATTTCGCTCGTAACTAAAAGCAAAAAAATCACTTGCTCGTCGGCTCGTATCTCGAAAAACTCGTATGTCGGGGCGCTCGTATGTCGAGGTACCACTGTATCTCCATTTTTAAAGACTTATCCTGTAATAAATTCCATATAAAACAATTATATTTATTATCTTTAGATTTATAAATATAGAAGTACTAATAAATTAAAGAGAGAGCGATATGAAAACTATTATATTTATTTTTTTTATAACGAATATATTTCGATATACGTATATTAATCGAATTTCACACTACTATACAAATAGATTCCAATTAGTGAAAATGACTTTCTAAAGATTATATTTTGTTATTATTCTGTAGTCTGTTGTTTGCCTCAAATCTCAGACACCATAAAAGATAAATTTTCATTTTGTAAAATTCATATAATGCAACATATACATATTTATCAAAATTTTTATTAAAATTCAGTATTTCGACGATGCTGTTCGCCTATCTTCTTCTCGGAAAAATTCAAAAACCTTGTAAGCTTATTATCCGCATATATTTACGGCATTTTCTTATTTAAAAAAAAAAAGAACAAATAAACATATGGGAAATCACTACACATTTAAAAACTCTATATAAAACAAACATATAGAAAAATATCCTATTAATAGGTATTCACAAATTATATAAAATAGAATCATATATATATAAATGGGGGGAAAGGTAGAATAGAAGCCCATTGACACTATTATTTCGAGATCAAACGATCCAAACTTGGCAGCCAATCAAGTCGCTTGGCCATTTCTTGACAATACAAGATGTCGTTAGGCATGAATAATAGTCTTTTTATTCTTTTGGGCCATTTCCTCTAGTGCTTTAATGGCAGCCACGACTACCTTTTTACCTAGAAGATTGGCTTTTTCTTCTTTTTTACTTTTAAGGAAAATATAGTTAAACAGCCCTAAACCTAGTGTATGTAGTTTGTATAGCTATAATATTATTCACATTTGTTCTGAAAAATAGAGCAATCCATGAATAAATCTTTAATTAAAAAGGCATATATATGGTATATGGATCAAAATATCATTTGGCGTTCAGCCAACTGAAATATTGGTAAAATAAATGATATTTTGATCCAATATATGCCTTTTTCAAAATTCGAAATTAAAAAGCGTAAGATTCTTTTTGAAATTAAACAATTTCTACTGCCCTTACTGAAATAGAAAAATTAAAGGGAGGTCCTGGCTCATCAGTGGTGAACCCTCCGTTTAATATTTCTATTTCAGTAAGGGCAGTAGAAATTGTTTAATTTCAAAAAGAATCTTACGCTTTTAAAATAGTTTCGAATTTTGATAACAGATGGCGCGCAAGTGCATCGTAATATGCCTTTTTAATTAAAGATTCACATTTATATTTTGTATTATGGAAATAATTTCTCTCTTGAAGTAAAAATGGAACCAAGCATTTACAAATAATAGGAATATATTTTGATTGCTGTGTAAGACCAATTGAGTCTTAGGCTTTGTGTGTGTGAATATATTCTGTGAATATATTTATCTTTGCTAATTATTTACCATTATAAAATCAAATTTGAAATGTTTTTTAAAATATTGTAGCAAAGTATTTATTATTTTATTAACAGAGTATCATTTTTTACGTTTATATTTGATATACTGTAAAATTCCCTCATTGTTTATATTTTGTTTATCATTCATAGTTTGTTCTTGCCTTAAATAAAATGCTGTGTCATCCTGAAGTTTGTCTTTTCTAATTTTCCACGTGACAATATGAATATTATTTTATTTTCACTACGGATAATCTGTTGCAATATGATAATGAATATATTGATTTATTTTTAGAATATATATATGTGGTAACCGAGGGTCAAACCTGTAGTAACCGAGAGGGATAGTCGGGGCGTGGAGAGTTTTCCAGTACCTCTCTGCACTTTGGAAGACCTTTGACAGTTTTCACAGAGTACAGGCAGTCGTGGTCGAGGCAGAGTGGAAAGCTTGGGAATGTCCACACACAAAAAACGAAGAGACACAGTTGTAGTAGGAAAGTTCCGTGAACAGATAGGAGTCGAGCTAAGAGCAAGATGGAGTTAGAAGAGTCTTACTGTTTTACATGGTCGATGAGGTGGTCCTGGCTACAACCGACAAGGGCTCACGCCGATGGTAAAGTGACTGTCCGTTCGTCTAAAACCGAGGTTTTTTATATACCTTTGCCGAGGAGGGAGAGATGCGAGAATTTGGACTTTGAACAGGTCCAAAGGGCGTGGGGGCGTCTGCGCTATTCTGCACCCTTTGACCTTGATGGCAACGACTTGCCAAATTCCTCTTTAGGGTTGTTGGATTTCTCTCTCGATTTTAGACGTTTTTGAACTTCTCAATCTTGCTTTAACTCAGCTCTTAATCTATTACATAGTTTTATTTATTTATCCTCAGTTTGTACAAAGTACATTACATATGGTGATGCAATGACATGTCAATCATGCGTATAATTATTTATAGATGTATTTCTATATACAACATGACAATCTTGTTATAAGTATTACACAATATAGGGTTGTTGGTTTAAATTACCATGTATATATTATATATATATTTTTGCTAATATATGAATTGAAAATGCTTCAAAAACATGAATAATGTTTCCAAAAATAAAATAGTGCTTTTTTGTTAAAATACAAATATATTCTCAAATCTGATTTTACATTCGAATATTGATTGATAAAAGTTCCTAATGTTATATAAAACATTTTATCATATGATTAATATCTTTTGAACTTTTTTCCCTAGAGTTTAACGTATATTTGTGTAAATTATATATTTTTAAATTAAACTGGACATAAAATGCATGTTATCAGAATAATTTGATGAATGATAAAAACTTCTTGAGTAATTTTGAGTCAATTAGTAAGGTTCTCGCTGTATTTATAAGAGTCCTATTCACTCTCTCTGCGGCTCCATTACTTTGTGGTGAGTATGTGGTGGTAAGTGGGTGATGGATCCCACTTCTCTTGAAAAGTCCTTCAAATCTAGAGTTACAAAATTCAGTTCTATTGTCGGTTCTTACATCTTTTATTCTAAGACTTAATTCGTTTTCGGCTCTTGCTTTAAATTCTTCAAATCTTTCAAAGGTCTCATCTTTTGACCTCAGGAAATATACAAATATTCTTCTACTGTAATCATCTACTACAACAAGAAAATACTTAGATCCTCCTAAAGATTGACATGGCATTGGTCCACATAAATCCATATTAATCAACTGCAGGGGTTTAACTATAATTTTCTGTAATATTATATGGCTTCTGCACCAGTTTTCCCATTATGCATGCTTCGCACTCTGGTAACCTTTCAAATTTTAGATCCAATCCTCTTACAATATGTCCTTGAATCATTTTTTCATGTATTCTTCATTTACATGGTTTAATCTTTTATGCCATAAACTTATATTGCTATTTTTATTTGATAAATGTGTATTTATAACCATGACATTTTCATTTTTTGCTATTGGTACATTTCTTAGATTTGTTTCCATCATAAACATTCTATCTTTAATATATGCTTCAGCAACTAAATCATTCCCTTCATTATAAATATTTGCTCCATCCTTATTGAAAATAACTGAATTTCCATTGTTGGCTATATAATTCATATACTGACAAAAATTTATTACTTAAACTTGGTACATGTAAGATATCTTTGATGCGAATATTTTCTTGGCCTTCACTTGTGCATGTAGTAAGTCTCATATCTCCTTTGGCTATGGCTTGGGTAGTTTTGCCCTTCTCTGCTAGATTGATTTCACTTTCATAATCTATCACATTTTCCATCAAAGTTAGGTTTGGGGTTAAATGTGCGGTGCATCCTGAATCTATACACCATATTTGCTTATCATTTCTCTCATCTGGTGAATCTTCAAATTCTTTTCATATGTTTCAAATGCTTGCTCATTAATTCCACTTTTCATAGTATCCACTAGGTTATTTGAATGTTCTCTACTGTATTTGTGATTTCTATAATTAGGAGTCCATTTCTTTTGGTATCCTTGTTTCTGTTTATCTCGAAACCAGCCATCATTAGCTAGATGTCCCTTTTTATTACAAACAAAACATCTTTTTGGCTGAAATTGTTTACCTTTTCTATCTTTAATTCTGTATGCTTGTTCATGCCCATTCTCAACCGATTGATTTAATCTCATATTTATTCTTCACTTCTCTTCTCTTAGAGTTTGTTGAATCTCATCTACTGTTGCCTCTCTCTTAGATCGTAAGACAATAGCAATATTTTCATACCTTGGATGTATGCCTCTGACAATATGAAATGAAAGTTCTCTTGAGGTAAATTGATGCCCTAATGATGAACTTCTAGCAGCAATATTTTTTGCCCTCGTTATATATTCATCTACAGTTTCATTTTTTTCTTTCATTCTAATATTCTTTAATTCTAAGCCTATATCAATAATTTTATCTTCCAAATTGCCTGTGTATGTTTTTTCAGTGAGTCCCATACTTTCTTAGCATTTGTTTCTCCTATGAACATTCCAGCTTGTTCATTTGTCAACGTAGTGATGATTATCCCAAATGCCTCATCATTTTTATCACTCCAAATCTCCCAAGAACTTTTGTCTTCCATATCAGGTTCTAGATCGGAAATTACACATTTAAATAATTTTCTTCCTCTTAGAACTGCGCCGATTTTCAACGCCCATATTTGATAATTAGTTCCTGCTAATGGTTCAATTTTTGTTTGGGGTAAAAAATTAGAATTAAGCATTTTCGCCTTTTGAGCTAATATAAGGAAACCAATATATTTTAAATACAAATATATATTTTAAATTTATTTAAATATTGGGTAGCTTTTAAACATGCAATATATAGATTTAATTTAACTTAATCTATATAAATACCTTTAATCTTCTTATAAGTGCTTCAGTTTACCGATCAGAATAAACTTCTTGCTTAATCTTCAGATTAAATATTTTCGCTTTTGAGCTTTAAATCAAATAACCACGCTCTGCTACCAATTGTTGACTTTGCTTAGAATTATTAATGAAACTGATTCCAATAATTATTAAATAAACATTATTTTTATTGATTTACAAGAGATAGAACAAAATATAAAGGGAAACTAATATTGAACAAAGGAACTTTTTTCTGCTTCGGTTAGCGCCTATTTACCTGTGAGCTTACACACACTCTGTGGTAACAGTTAATTAATATATATACAACAAATTCAATATTCACATAGAATTTATTTAAGACACATTGCACATATAACATTAATTTAAAATTGAACTTTTTAAATTTTCTCCAAGTAAAAATTTTTTATATTCTTATTTTAAAATATGATTTTTAGAATATATTTATATTTGAAATTCAAATAACATCAAAATATGCGGGTGAACCAAATTTTATAATAGACTTAGGAACTTAAAACATATAGTGTAAAATGGAATTTTTAAAAAGTTACAAAAAGCGTCAATAGATGGCGGAAGTGATCCGTTGGGTTGCATTACCATTTTTATCTTCATTTTGATAGATATTTCCTGATTTCTGATAAGCAAAGTGTAGTAAGCCTAATTATTTTATCTCATTATTCTTTTTATTGATATTTGCAGACGTAATGGCTATTCCCTACATTCAAATATTGAAATGTTCGTCTGCTATGCAAATAGTCGTTGTTTGCACGCCATAGTTTGGAGTCAAAGTTTGTTCTTTTTTTAATAAATGTTTTTAGCATCGATATGAAATTTAAATAGAAAATTTTAGAAATTTGCGATTTTAGATGAAATTATAAAAATACAATGCAATTGGACCACCATATTTAGAAAATAAAAAAGGCATATATTGGATCGAAATATCATTTATTTTACCCTTTTTAATTAAATATTTAGAAAATAATGATTATATTTATATAAAACGATATTGAGAAATATTTTTATATTCAATTTTTTTTTTAATTAAAAAGGCATATATTGGATCAAAATATCATTTATTTTACCCTTTTTAATTTAATATTTATTTATGTATATTGTTCCCTTTTAAAATTTATTATGATTCAATTCGATTAAATTCAATTCAATTATTGATAAAATTTGTAACAATTAAATTTACTGGCAATGTATATTTCTTTTCAATAATTACATCAAAAATTATCTTCACAGTCTAGAAGTTTGCCATGTATCGAATGAATAAGAAAGGTGTTATGTTCACTCCATACATGGCAACCTTCTAGACTGTAGAGATAATATTTGATGTAATTATTGAAAAAAAAATACATTGCCAGTAAGTTTAATTGTTACAAATTTATTATGAATAAACGAATTTTTAAAAAATACTGTATTTTAACTATCCTCAAATAATATTCATAACGTGAAAACGGCTTTTGAAAACAATTTTTATATATTAATACACCTACCCCCCGATTTACATGGTAGATACGTTCCTGAGAAAAACACAAAAATAAAAATAAAATGCATTGACAGGTTAAGATATGTAGTCAGCACATAAGCTCGGTATTCCTCGTGAGATGTGTACACAGCGCATGTGTTCAATCACAGTAGCATTTAGTATAGTGCGATAAAAACAAAAACAAAAAAAAAACTTATTTGGAAAACCGTGTAAAAGCGAAAACGTGTAAAACAAGTACCGTGTAAATCGGGGGATACGTGTATATTTAATTCAAAAATATTATATAATACAATGTTACGTAAGAAAATTTTAGTTATATTAAGAAAAAAGGATTATTTTTTTAAATTTAATTTTTGAACGGTTGCATATTAAACTTTGAATTCGATTCCATTTTGTCTTCAATATGTAATAAGGTTTTTCAATAAAGGAAACTGGATTGAGTTGAGATCCTACCTCATCCTTCCAACAGTCCTGATATTGCTCCTTCTAATCATGTGGTCTGTTCCTATCAATGTCTTAGAGGCTGAAATTTTGAAGCATTTGATAAGGATACTTTGTCTAATTCTTCAAAACTAAATATAAAGAAAGGTTCTTCAAGCA
>CP092875.1:65672603-65753386 GCA_030710605.1 Cordylochernes scorpioides | reverse complement strand
AGATAACATTTTTTGGTCTTTGATTTCTATTTGAGATTAGATATCAAAGGATAGAAAACGCTCAAAATATATAAACACTAAAGTTGCAATGGTAAAAGAAAATTTTGATAACATAAAGGAACTACTGAATAGAGAGGAACTTGGTCAAGAATTAAAAAGGAGACAAGTGAAATCTCTGATCTGAAGTGTAGTGCTGTATGAGTCGGAGATAGGGTCAAATAAATTGCTGAGTAATGAAGATAGAAGGGATTTGAAATGTGGATATTTGAAGGAGAATGGGAAAAAATAAGATGGGTTGGAAATATCGGGAATGGAGAAAGTCTTTAGAATATCGGAAGAGGAGAAAGGCCTTTCGAGGGCCATCAGAAAAATAGAAGAATTGAGGAGGATATGAGAAAATGGATTGTTAAAGAAAGTGAAGGAGTATAAAATGAATACAAATAGAATGATTGGAAGAATTTAACTGATGAACTGGGTGGAAATTTATGAAGAAAAAAAAAAGTCAATATGGATAAGCATACCGCCACTAGACCAGAGCCTGCTCAAGAGGAGAGAAACTGAGGAAATAAGTGAACATCAAGTAGATATCTATCAGGTCTAAACATAACCATGAGCATGTAGGGCTGCTTCTCTTCCATTGATTGTAGACATTCATTGAGTTGTGTTTTATGGTTATTTAAAATATCCGCTAACCAAATAATACTGAATACCCACATACTTATGAACATAAAACAGTTCAGCATTGTTTAAAGGGCCAACGAGATCGTGTCAAGGACCTATCACAATCCAGGACCCTCGAGGCCATGTCTAGAACATACAACCATCCACGAGACCGTGTCTAGGACATGGTACGATGCAGGACCCACGAGCCCGTGTCAAGGACCTATCACAATCCAGGACCCACGAGATTGCGTCTATAACATAGAACAATCCACGAGACCGTGTCTAGGACATAGCACAATCCAGGACCCACGAGACCGTATTTAGAACTGTTGGAATAGCGATCCACGGACCTCTGCGTGGAGCTTTGGAGGATCGACCAATCAACGGCCGCGGCGGCGCTGCGGTCGACGTCAAGATATTCAGTCTTTGTCCCTCGCCTTCCTATATAGACTTGCCTTTAAAATGTTGCTACTTTAACATCTTGTTTTAAGTTACTTTGTTTAATAAATAATCTTTTATTCCTTGATTCAATCTCAAACTTCAACAGGTTATGGGCCCAGCACGCTTCCACTGCGCCTAAAAGGATTAACCGTAAAAAGTGGGATAATAAATCGATAAAACTTATGTTTTTAGGTTATGAGAATACAAGCAAAAATTTTAGATTATGGGATTGGAAAACTAGAAAAATAAGAATTTCTAAAGATGTCACATTCGATGAGAAAGCTACTCCAGATAGAGAATCTACCAAACCAAAAGAAATAATATTTCAGATTAACAGCGCTCCGGATGAATCACCAGTTGCGACAGCAAACATTCCAGTGCAGGAAATGCCGCCAGTATCCGATATCAGTTCGCATCCAATGATAACACGCATTTGAAATTACATCTGGAAGTGTTAACTTTTTTGTTGGGCTACAAATAGAGCAGTCAGAAGATAGGGCAAGTATTTTCATTCACCAATCATCATATATTGACAAAATTTTGAGTAAATTTAATATGGCTGACTGTATTCCTGCTTCGGTGCCTATGGATCCTTCTGTCATCTTAACAAAGCAGGACTGTCCTACTCCAGAACAAAAGGAAAAGATGCCTAAATTCCCTTTTCGAGAAGCTGTTGGATCCCTTATGTTTGCATCATGTGTTTCACGTCCAGATATCACTTATGCAGTTTCACAAGTGAGTAAATTCCTAGAATATCCAGGACCTGCACATTGTACAACAGTGAAGAATATTTTCCGTTATCTGAAAGGCACTCCACACATGGGAATTCTCTTCACTGGACAAGACCAACTTGTTGGCTACTCTGATAGTGATTTTGCTCGTGATGTTGACTCCAGAAAAAGTACGACTGGTTATGCCTTCATGATGAACGGAGGAACTGTTTCTTGGGCAAGCCAACGACAACCAATTATCGCACTTTCAACCACCGAAAGTGAATACATCGCTGCCTGCAGTGCTGCTAAGGAATTGATTTGGATCAGAAGACTTCTACAGGGCATCGGCTGTGATATTACTAAAGAAACTGAACTTTATATCGACAACCAAGCAGCAATAAAACTTGTTGAAAATCCAGTATTCCACAAACGAACGAAACATATTGATGTTCGCTACCACTTCATTAGATCCAAACATGAAGAAGGTGAACTTAAAGTGCATCATGTTTGCAGCTCAGAACAGCTAGCTGATATAATGACTAAACCTCTTCCACGAAACAAATTCCACTACTTAAGAGGTCTACTGAACATTTTGGATCGAGAGGGAGTGTTGGAATAGCGATCCACGGACCTCTGCGTGGAGCTTTGGAGGATCGACCAATCAACGGCCGCGGCGGCGCTGCGGTCGACGTCAAGATATTCAGTCTTTGTCCCTCGCCTTCCTATATAGACTTGCCTTTAAAATGTTGCTACTTTAACATATTGTTTTAAGTTACTTTGTTTAATAAATAATCTTTTATTCCTTGATTCAATCTCAAACTTCAACAAGAACAGAGAACAATCCAGGACCCACGAGACCGTATCTAGGGCATGGCAAAATCCAGCACCCATGAGACCGTATTTAGAACAGAGAACAATCCAGGACCCACGAGACCGTATTTAGAACAGAGAACAATCCAGACCACGAGACCGTATTTAGAACAGAGAACAATCCAGGACCCACGAGACCTTATTTAGAACAGAGAACAATCCAGAACCCACGAGACCATATTTAGAACAGAGAACAATCCAGGACCCACGAGACCGTATTTAGAAAAGAGAACAATCCAGGACCCACGAGACCGTATTTAGAACAGAGAACAATCCAGACCACGAGACCGTATTTAGAACAGAGAACAATCCAGGACCCACGAAACCGTATTTAGAACAGAGAACAATCCAGGACCCACGAGACCGTATTTAGAACAGAGAACAATCCAGGACCCACGAGACCTTATTTAGAACAGAGAACAATCCAGAACCCACGAGACCGTATTTAGAAAAGAGAACAATCCAGGACCCACGAGACCGTATTTAGAACAGAGAACAATTCAGACCACGAGACCGTATTTAGAACAGAGAACAATCCAGGACCCACGAGACCTTATTTAGAACAGAGAACAATCCAGAACCCACGAGACCGTATTTAGAACAGAGAACAATCCAGGACCCACGAGACCGTATTTAGAACAGAGAACAATCCAGGACCCACGAGACCGTATTTAGAAAAGAGAACAATCCAGGACCCACGAGACCGTATTTAGAACAGAGAACAATCCAGACCACGAGACCGTATTTAGAACAGAGAACAATCCAGGACCCACGAGACCGTATTTAGAACAGAGAACAATCCAGGACCCACGAGACCGTATTTAGAACAGAGAACAATCCAAGACCCACGAGAACGTATTTAGAACAGAGAACAATCCAGACCACGAGACCGTATTTAGAACAGAGAACAATCCAGAACCCACGAGACTGTGTCCTAGATCATGGCACAATCCAGGATCCACGAGACTGTGTCCTAGAACATGGTACAATCCAGGACCTACGAGACCGTGTTTAGAACATAGAACAATCCCCGTGTCCAGAACGAAGGGACCAATCCAGACCACGCCCGTGAGCCACGTGACCTTCCCCTAGATGACACGGAGTTTCCGGTCCAGGACGCACGCAGCGTTGCGCATGGCAATTAGGCCCTGGCCGCCAAACTTGGCGTGGCACGGTGAGGCATCGTCAACACGAGCCGTGGGAATACGTGGACTTTACAACCAACTCAACAAATCATTCGAAAGTTTTTGTTATATTTGAACTATATACAGTAGACATAGACCCCGATACTGAACACCTCCTGATAGTGAAGCTGGACTTTGCTTACGCTATCTAGAGTGCATCATTATTTCATTATAGCAGAAAAGAGAATAGGTTCGTTCATTGTTGAACTTCACTGAAACCAGAATATTAAATCAAGGTAAAACCTAAAATAAATGGTTCTCTATATTGTAAAACTTTGGATACTTACTAGGGAAGAACAAACAGCGATTTCAAGATTACGAACAGGACATCTTAGAATGCTAAAATTCAATGGAAAGATCAAAACATTCCCGCAATGCCCCAAACGTGATTACCAGCCAGCCAGTCCTGAACATCTATTAAATTGTATTAAATCCTCCAAAAAACACTTCTGGGAAAACCCCAGGACTATAATAGAAAAGCTGAGACAATGGAACCTAATGGAGATCATTTAAACGACTTGAGGAATAAACAACAACAGCAGGATACGTTTTTAACATTTAGAACATCCCTATGAACCATTTGTATATTATTTTGAAACTTTTAATTGTTATTTAGAACTTTTAGTTCTTAACTATTTTTTTTACTAGAAATACCCTCTAGAGTTTTATTGAGATTTTTGGTTAATAATTTTTAAAAATGTATTCTAATTTCTAAAATCTGAATAGACTGGTAGTCTTCGCTAACAAATAAGAGGTAGTCCTTTCTAGCGAAGGTATTTGTGTACCATCTATATCTGAGAACAGAAACAATTTATCATCTTTTGCTTAGACCTTTTGTTGTATATATATTAATTAATTGTTCCACAGAGTGTGTGTAAGCTCACAAGAAAATAGGCGCTAACCGAAAGAGAAAAAAGTTCCTTTGTTTAATATTAGTTTCTCTTTTATATTTTGTTCTCTCTCTTGTAAATCAATAAATATAATGTTTAATTAATAATTATTGGAAACAGTTTCATTAAATATTCTATGCAAAGTCATCACCTTTTCTTACTGGCATTTTCGCGATGAGAATACTATTTGGTGTGTCTAGCGCATCAATAGTGAACCCTCTCAATTATTTGACCAGTTTAATCTACCAGATCACTCTAAAATCATATTTCTACTTTTCTACAACAACAACAGGTTTATTAGGACATTTCCGTCCTGTAAGGACTCGCCATACACCATTTTCATGAAGAAAAAGGGGAGGAAAAACATAAACAAAGGAGAGAAGGGAAAATGAAAAGGAAGTATTCACAACATAACTATACAAATTAACTATGGAAGGAAATTGTTCTATAATTTTAGTTTTTAGATATTACCTTGTTCTCTAACGCTTTATGAAAGTTAAACAATTCTATCGCTATATATTTTTTCTCGGACATTATTCTGATTAGCTGAACTGGGTTCACGTAGACTTGGATAATGTTCTTTAAGATCTTATTCCGTTCCTCGTTAACAATAGTGCATTCAGAATCTAACTTTCAAAAATATTTTATATGTTATAAAACACAAGGTAATAAGACCAAATCCAAATAAATAAATAAATAGTGTGTTAATTTGGTCTTATTACCTTGTGTTTATTATCTATAATCCAAATTGTGCCATATCAATTTTATATGTTGTTTAATTTCCTTAACTTCTCTTTTACTATCAATTTCTCAGAATCACGCTGGCTATATAAGCAGAAAAATTCAATACAATAGTATAGCAGCGGTCTGGTGGATGAAACTTTTGTAATCGCTGTTCATCACTAATTAGCAAGACTTTATTAACCTTTTTATCGTTGCAGTAAGGGCAATTAGGAATCCTTTCATATTTAAATTAATTGTTTTGAAAACAGAGCAATCCATATTTAATTCATTGAATAATAAAAAGGCATATATTGGATTCACAATAAAAGATTTATTTTGCCAATATTTCGGCTGGCTGAACGCCAACCTTTATCAAGGCATTACATTTTTGTATACACAAACTCAGCGCCGTATATATATAGTGTTAACACTATGCGGCGCTGAGTTTGTGTATACAAAAATGTAATATCTCGATAAAGGTTGGCGTTCAGCCAGCCGAAATATTGGCAAAATAAATCTTTTATTAAATACAATATATGCCTTTTTATTATTTAATTTAAATTAATAAAATAGTTTTTAAAGAGCGTTTATTAAAATTCACAGGAGAAAATACACCTTTCAGCTACACCGCTATTGAATAATTAGATTTATATGAGTCAAAACAAAGACAACTGAGTACGATAATAGCGAATTTCGAACTTAACCTGATTTAATGTAAACAACTGATTAGTAAGTTTTTTTTTCCGTTCGTAAATATTATATAAAGTAATTTATAATACAATATAATGCGGCTTATGATTGTAGAACGAAATTTGGCAATTATAACGCAAATGTTTCTTTTGAACGAAAAATCTAAATTTATTTTAAGGAGAAATAACGATTATTTCTAACCTTAGGAATGAAGTATTAAAGGATGAATTGTGAAGAGTAATGATAAACAGAAAAATGAAGTATCCAGGGATGGGAAACGAACCCACAGTTTTTTTACTAAATATTTCACCTCTTCTCTCAATATATGATGATCGTCCCTTTTATTTTGACATATATATATATATATCTACTTGTTCAATGGCGCCGTAGCTGAAATATTTATTTTCTCCTTTGTACTACTATAATTTTAATTAAAGATTTATAAAAAATGAATCAATTAATCAATTAATTATATTATTTTTAGTGTCATTAATCAAATACTGCCAAGCTAGCGTCTATTGGATTGGTTGAGGGGGAGAGTCATTAGGGGCCGGCGATGGGAGTGAGCTCGTGTTGTCATCATAGAGTTACGTTCTCGTGGCACCATCTAGTGGTGGTACAATACTTTCTGGATATATGTATTGAAAATTTGTCACACAAAATTTTAAATGAAATATATAAATTAGTCCATTCCCGGTACCCCCAACTACCAAGAAGTCTGACATTTTGTTAACTTACATTGTCATCGGGTTTAAGCAAGTATACCAAATTTCAAAATTCTAGGTTGCTGAAAGTATATTAAAAATGATCACAAGATTTGTGAATAGACAGACACATGGAAGTTAAATAAGATCTTTTAAAATAGAGTTAATTACAAATTTTTATGAAAAATAGGAGAATTATATTTTCCTTCATCCAACTTTCTCTGTCCAGCACAAACCTGTGGACATTTATCGTTGATGGAAGATCCGTTATCTTTTATAATGACGTAGATTAAAGAGATTCTCCGAAAGCTTACTTTTTGATTAAAATGAAAGAAATAAACATAATAGAAATTTCAGATATTAAAAATATATATATTGAATTGAATAATAAGATTTATTTCAATTAAATAATGGAACAAGTTTCTGAAGATAAAAAGAAACCCATCTCCAGAAACATGTTTTCTTATTCAATATACAGTTACGAGCGTCATGCGTTCTTCATCTCTGTCACCGTTTGCTTTTTTTTTTTGGAATGGCGCTCTCCTATTGGTTGGCTAAGATCACGCCACCTTTGCCCCCCTTCCCCCCCCCACTCGCTTTTTCGTTTTTGTAACTATTGTGTTGGAGCGGGTCGCTCCTTAAATAAATGCATATATTAGTTAATAACCAAATGGAATCCTCTCTTTCTTTTTCCCAGTAAGAGACGCCTACGGAAGCCAACAGTACATAGACAGATAAAGCACATAGGCTATAGTTATTAACTAACATATGCATTTATTTAAGGCGCCAATTTATAATTGTAACAAATAGTATTTGAATCAAAACATTCAATCGGGTAAAACACGGGCGTTGCCCGGGTCATTCGGCTAGTTTGATTATATTCAGGAGATTTAAATCTATTGATATGAAAAGATTCATTTGCAAATATTTCGGTTGGCTGAACGCCAATCTTTGTCAAGGTATAACAACGTATTATTTGTATATATTTTTGTTATTCCTTGACAAAGGTTGGCGTTCAGCCACCTAAATACGTATTAACAAATAAATATTAATATTCAATACCATATATGCCTAAATATTTAAATATGGATTGCTCTATTTTCAAAATAATAGAAACTATATCTTTGATTATATATATCAATTTTGGACTGATGGTATTCCTTTTTTTTTGCGGCGCGTTGGTAGAGAAGTAGAGAAGAAACCACTTAAAGTATAGTGCAGGAGGGTGTCTTAGGATGTGACTTAGCATCCACATATTGGTCGATTAATCCTTCACCATTCGGTTTCATCTTGACATCAGATACCGTGGGTACCGACTTTCTCTAGACCTTCCATTATTTGTCAGCTGGAATCCCCAGTTTACCTTCCAGCTTCTATAACAAAAAAGAAGTCTTTTAGAACAGAACAGGCGCTAGAGGACACTGGAGCTATATATTTTAAGATGCCACTGTGTCTAGGATTGACAGCCTGGCTTCTATAACGAAATAATACTAGAACTGAACACTCTCTAACTGACATTAGAAATATGGACCCCTTGTTCCTATCGCGAAGACCGCTGACTGAAGCTATCTAACATGTCACCGTGTCCAGAATGGACAGATAATCCAGGCGACATCAGAAGACCAATGTTATACGAAGAATAACCACCCGGGGGATAGTTTTAAATAAAGACAGTATATCGTTGGGCGAAGTGTGTATTTTTATTGGTGGATAATATTGCAAGATTTCGAGCACCATAATGTAACATTAGTAACATTCAATATATACAATAATTTAAATGGCTATAGTAACACACAAATAAAATATAAAATAATAGATTTTCTATAGTATACATACATGTAGTTGTGTGTTTTGTAATCATATAAATAGCCATAGTAACACACCATGGCTATAGTAATACTACGTATTATATCACACTATAGCAACCAATAGAAGAGTGTCGTGCTCAAAGCTTGCGTATTTTCCACCAATAAAAAGACATGTCTCATCCAACAACCTACATTCTTTATGTTATTGGTCTATTTAGACTAATAATATCTAACCATTAGATTCACCATCCTTCCAGTAATAGTAGTATTTACATTAGGGTATTTCTAGTTCCTGGAGGGTATTCGAATTGTCACCAACTGCATGACTCTTCACCAGATGGACAGACTGGCCTCTATAACGAAAATAGGAAGTCTACTAGAGCTGAACACGCTCTAGATAACATTAGGACAAATTACTCGCTTGTTCCTAGCAGAGACTGCTGACTATGCCCCTGTGTCCAGGATAGACAGCTTCTATAACGAAATAGGAAGTCTACTAGAGCTGAACACGCTCTAGATAACATTAGGACAAATTACTCGCTTGTTCCTAGCAGAGACTGCTGACTATGCCCCTGTGTCCAGGATAGACAGCTTCTATAACGAAATAGGAAGTCTACTAGAGCTGAACACGCTCTAGATAACATTAGGACAAATTACTCGCTTGTTCCTAGCAGAGACTGCTGACTATGCCCCTGTGTCCAGGATAGACAGCTTCTATAACGAAATAGGAAGTCTACTAGAGCTGAACACGCTCTAGATAACATTAGGACAAGTCGCTCGCTTGTTCCTATCACAGACTGCTGACTGGAGCTATGCCCCTGTGTCCAAGATAGACAGCTTCTATAACGAAATAGGAAGTCTACTAGAGCTGAACACGCTCTAGATAACATTAGGACAAATTGCTTGCTTGTTCCTAGCACAGACTGCTGACTATGCCCCTGTGTCCAAGATAGACAGCTTCTATAACGAAAATAGGAAGTCTACTAGAGCTGAACACGCTCTAGATAACATTAGGACAAGTCGCTCGCTTGTTCCTAGCACAGACTGCTGACTATGCCCCTGTGTCCAGGATAGACAGCTTCTATAACGAAATAGGAAGTCTACTAGAGCTGAACACGCTCTAGATAACATTAGGATAAGTCGCTCGCTTGTTCCTAGCACAGACTGCTGACTATGCCCCTGTGTCCAGGATAGACAGCTTCTATAACGAAATAGGAAGTCTACTAGAGCTGAACACGCTCTAGATAACATTAGGACAAGTCGCTCGCTTGTTCCTAGCACAGACTGCTGACTATGCCCCTGTGTCCAGGATGGACAGTCTGTCGTCCAGCTGCTCAGTGAAGGAGGAGTGGCATTGCCCCTACAGACCTCCACGCCGTGGGCCCCGGTGTTCCCCCGCGGCCGCGTTCTCCCTCCCAACGGACAAGAAGGTCACCGTCCCTGCAGGTACTGTACTGTGGCAACATATTACAAGCCGTGGTGTGGGAGGACAAGCGCTATCAACACTCTATAATACCATCAAATATTCATATCCAATCGATTCACAGAATTAAAGGAAATAACCACAGAATACCGATTTCCACGGTAAAACCCAATTTTACTCAAAATTAAAGAGTGTAATAAATCCTTTTAAACAGTTCCTTTTAGATTTAGCCGAACCCCGGTAAACCCGCAACATCCGTTAAATCGGGAGTTAGCTGTACATAGAAATATTCATCTTTCTATTTACAGGGTGTGAACCAGGATCCTGTTTGGTTTCGTGCACTCAATGGTGGGAGACCAGGTTCATAAAAAATAAAAAAGACGAACTTCAGAGAGTAAACTTTATTTAAACACTTTCTGATAGATAACAGAACCTTTTTATATATTTGAATATGTAATGGTGATAATGATGCTCATACATTTGAGCACTCCCGCTTCCAGAACCACGTACGGCATCCAATCAGCGCGGCGCATGCGCCAGTTCATTACATTATTGTTTGTCATTTGTTAATACACTGTGCAACGGCGTCAAAAACTTCAGTTGTTTCTTAAAGAATTTTAAAATGAAAGATAAACAAAAGGAGACGTTTCAAATAAGTTTGGATATCCATGGACTTATATATATATCCTATAATTTCACGTTGCATATGACTTATGATCTGAAGGTTATATGTAAATCTGAGCCTGAAAGTCGAAGGTAGCTGTAAGCCAACAATTATACAAATCATAGTTGCCTCTATCTAAAACAACGCCACTTTATTTATTTCCAGGAAGTCTCTTTGGCCACCTTGGTGGAGCGTTAAGACACAGCCTGCACTACACTGACGTAGGTCAACAGCTCGAAACGCGTACATGGTTGGCTCTCCTTGATTTATATAAAAAATGGGCTAAACACTATATCGGAAGAAAACGATATATTAATCGAAATAATTGTAAAAAGTTTCTTCATTCAATAAAAATGGAAAGCTTTCAAGCGTTAGCTCATCATCAGGCCAATTGTTTCGTAAATGGCTACAATATATATATATAGAGGTGTAGGAGGTATACTTACATATTTACACTTGAAAAAGTTAAACAAAATTCTCTGAAATACTTTAAATATATATATCCTAAAATCGGAAAATAAACTTATAATCAACGTTTAGATTATTGTATCTTACTAAAAATGGCGCTTTGCTATCTAAAAAAAAAAACTTTTAAAAGCTTCAGAATATGTTTTTCATACATTTTAGTTGACCAACCTTTTCTCCTTTTCTAACGCTGTCTTTCTCTGTCCACAGACTTTCTATAATGCTCAGACATTGAGGCCTTTCCTCTATGTGTTTGCTTCATATTGATTATCGATAGAGAGAATTGTAACGTATAATTCAAATTTACTTATAATAGCTTCAACATAAAATAATTTTTTCGGTAGAGTGTTGTTCGATGCATTTATTTGCTCATGCAGAGCTGTCGAAAAGGAGAGAATTCTACAGAGGTATTGTAGTGGAGGGTTTGACTGAAGTCAGAAAACTGAAAGAAAAAAAATCGCGGCAACACCAAATCAACTTTGGTCCTAAAGAAGTCTGTTGTGCGGCAATTTCTACGGGAAAGTTTTCAGGGGCTCCGCTCATCCTTGATAAACATTCAAAACGACAATTAATCACTTTATTATCTTTCGATCTTGTACTTTAAAGATAATTTATGGGTGGAAATGTTTGGAAATTATCGGGGATCTATTTATACAGGAAAACATTCGACTGCCGAAATAGAGAAATTCTAGAAGCAATCAATGAATACCTTTATTAAAATCTTTAGTCTTATACAGTTAAACCTGTCTATAGCACCCCCTCTTGGGACTCACCAAAATAGGTGCTATAGAGAGGGGGTGCTATAGACAGGTCACTTTTAATGTAAATCGCATCGTACTACGTATTTAAAATCTGGCGCTATAGAGAGGGAGGCGCTATTTAGAGGGGACGCTATAGACAGGTTTAACTGTATACAGATTCTCCAGAGAGATGCACAAAATATCGGTTCAAAATCACATTAATAGGTACCGCTCAACAAGAGCAACCTAGTTCATGATAATTGAAACAGTGAATAATATGTGAAGGTTATTCACATATTAAACAAATTTTAAAGCGGGATTCAATCCCGGTTCATGGCTGTCGGGAATCGAGGGTGTTACCCACTCGTCCACCGACCTTTGTTGCACAAAATATGTGGGAAAAATAGAGGGAAAGAAACTCAAATTTAAAAGCTTCATGGAAAATATGCACATAGAGGGATATATGTGCCAAAATAGACACCTATGCCTTTAATTCTGCATCAGAAGGATGCACTGTGCATCACCTTAGTAAAAATCTTTAGTATTGATGAGACAAAAAGCAACTTATAAACAATGGTTTCGGATTTTGGCTCTCATCAGTACAGGGGCAGCTTCGACTGTGACTCATTCTTTACCATCAACAGTAAAGTCATTCACTAGGGTGATACACCGTGAATTGTCCTGATGCAGAATTAAAGAGAAAGATGTCTCTTTTGGTACATGAATATCATCCTCCCGCAACTTCATGTTGTATAGTATTTTATATATTTTTGATACATTAGCGCGCCATCTGTTATCAAAATTCGAAACTTTTATAAACGCGTATGATTCTTTTTAAAAATAAAAAATTTCTACTGTCCTTACTGTAATGGAAAATTATATCCATATTTCATCTAAAATACCCATTCCAAGAGTCTAACAACAGTATCACTATAAAAGGAAGTTCGAAAAATGCAATATAACAGCGCGGTATGGTAGATTAAACTGGCGAAACCGCTGGGAGGGTTCACCACTGATGAGCCAGGCCTTCCCATTAATTTTTCCATTGCAGTAAGGACAGTAGAAATTGTTTATTTTTAAAAACGCGTCTATAATAGTTTCGAATTTTGATATTAGATTTGTGTTGATATATTTTTGTATTCATATAGATTATATTCTCCTGTGATCTCCTTTTTATATATAGATTCCCGTAAGTTATGGAAGAGAAAAACATCAGACTACCCCCAACACGCACAATAAAAAATATCTATATTAATAAAATGCAAATTTCATAAGTGGTGTTCGCTAAAAACTTTCGTTACAATGCATCAATTTCAACCAAATTTTCAACATTTATGTAAAACGAGATGGAGCAGGTTTTGCTTAACATCAAAATATTTTTCCTAACTTTAAAATACATAACTTTGCTGTTATCGATAAAATACAAAAAAATTCAACAGAGTTAATTTTATTTATATATAAATACAAAAAAAAAATTCAGCAATTCATTCAACTCAATCTAAAAAAATATTCAAAACAAGCAATTTTAAGATAACACCATATGTAAAACAGTCGGCCAAGAAAACAACAACGATATTACATCTTTCTCACATATTCACACACAATCTTGATTAATAATTAAAACTAATCTTTAGCATTGTTTATTATACTTCATAATATATAATATTCGTTAGGCAAACTTTCACTCGGATAAAACCCGGGCGAAGCCGGGTACACATCCGCTAGTATGTTATAAAATTAATGAGAATTTCTGTTGATTTTTGATTATCTTGAGGATTATGCTATGTCAATGCAGTCGTGGTTGAAATCTTGAAACTATAATAATAAAAATAATGAAGATTAGAAATAGCTTTAATTGAGCTTATGGGATATATAAAAAAACATAATTTGATAAAAGTACTGCCTGGCTTAAGGCGAGTAGAACAAGGAAAATAAAATATTATTTACATAATTACAAAGGTTTTAGCCGGCCATCGGAAAACAACAACAATAGGCTTATATAGGGAAAGCATGACCTCTGGCGGTCGATTTAGCAGAGTATTTGAATCTATGAAATATAATTTTAAATAAAATAATATTTTAATATAACATATATATAACTATAGAGAATATATACACCAGAAATTCCTGAATATCTCAACTGTTACTTAGAAATTTAGAACAGACTGTGTACATCTTCAATATTGCTAGAATTGATAAGTTGAAAGATAAGCAATTGAATATCACGATGTAAGAACTCTACCTGATTCGAGATCAAACCACACATTAAAACAGATATTTTACGGTTTTGAATACCAAATATAATTTTAGTATGAAACTCATTGGAAATAATACGTATAGCATTCAAGGTCAAAATGTTTTTATTTTTTATTTTTTTTATTTCATAGATTTTCAGATTTACAGTAGAACCTTCCTGTAAAGGACACCTAATTGCAGAGCCAAAGTTTCCTTTAGGGAGAGAGGTGTCCTCTTATCGGAGAATTGCTAAATAGTAAAAATGGTAATATTGCAAATGAAAACTGTCCTTTGTGGAGAGGTGTCCGCAAAAGGGAGGTTCTACTGTATACACTTTGATATTAGCCACCATTTTTTAGATATATATTAATTTCGGAATATATATTTAGCAATAATTAAAAATATATATTTTAATTATAATTTAATTATATTTAGCAATATTAACAATAATTTTTTAAATATATCACATGAGGACAAAAAAATGCATAAATGGATACTAAATATGATTTAAGACAGATAAATTTTTGGCTTCTAGGGTTGGTTTAAATCGAAAATATTTGCTGTGCTGCAAATAATAGCAGTATAAATAATAAATTATTTTATTAAACACATAGACTAACATTTAAAAATGACAAATTATAGAATTTAGCACACTTCCTATCGTTTTTTAAATGCTCTCTATTTAATCAATGATTTGTTAAATTGAAGGCAGTTATTTCTCTGCCTTGATGGGCATTCCAAATTATCGAGACATAATAAATGTGTAGCAGAAGAGAGATCCACCAATCACAGAATGTAATTTACCCACCACACGATGATTATTATGATCATCATCAATTTGCAGGAAAAATGTACACCATTGTGAAGTTACGCAAGGCTTAGAGCCTCTATGTGGGAGGAAGGTCGGAGGCAACAATGCAGACGATTTCCGGCGCGCGTGATGGATCGCCGCCACGGGCGACGCCAGACGACTGAAATAATGACAATGGCATCCACTAGGCCTAATAGAGACGTAACGCCGCCTGGATTAACCCTAAAGCCCATCAAAGATATTCTGTGCCCTCCCTCGTATTTATATATATATATATATGTTATAGATTAGAAATTTTTTGTGTGTTTGATTGTTGAAAAGAGGTGCAGTCGTGGAAAAGTGAAGATAATTATTTACCTTTCAAGCAGATTTTTATTTTGAATCTCTTGAAGTAAAAATATACATATAAAACTATTTATATCACAGTAATATAAAATTTAGAAAATGAATTCTATATTCGTGATTTTCATTAGAAAAGGTAGGGTTCACTTTACATATTTACAACAACAATAATTAAAGTGGTATGTTTTGCATCTATGGTCAAATATATATATAATAGTCAATGAATGAAAAAATAAAATATATGTTTTTAAAAAAAATAAAATATTTGTATTTTAGATTATATATAATATATATATATAAAGGTTTTATAATTTTTAAAGAAAGTTATAGAAAATTTTGATGTCGAATTGAGAGTATAATGTGAGTATAAATATATATATATATATATATTTTAATTAAAAAGGCATATATTGGATCAAAATATCATTTATTTTACCAATATTTCAGTTGGCTGAACGCCAACCTTTATCAAGGTGTTATAACATTTTAAAGTGTGTCAACAACAAACTCAGCGCCACATAACGTCAAACAAAATGATTATTTTGAAAATTCAAATTATATTTTTATTAGTGGTTATCATCCGTGTAATCTTTTTCAAAAAATCACTTCTAAAATTTTATCTTTTTGATTTTATCATGAACATACACAACACATTTTTGGATTAAATAAAGGAATTTATATTTTCAATATTTTGTTTTTAATTAGGACATTTCTAATTTTTCAATAAGCAAATTTTAGATTTTACCTAGGACATATTTCTCATTTTTGCGCGTATATTAAAGTTTTTGTACTTTTAGAAAACACATTTAAAAGTTTAATAACAGTATTTTATGATATAATAACAACATTTTATAGTTTAATAGCAAACATTTTGCGGAAAATGTTAAGATATCAACATAACACAAGTTAACATTTTGGTTTAGATATTTCCCCTTCGCATATATGACAAGCTAATGTTTCAGTGAGTACAATATCCTACAAAATTTAATATATTGCCACGTGGAAAATTAAGAAAGACAAACTTCGGGGTGACATAGCAATTTATTTAAGGCAAGAACAAACTATGAAGGATAAACAAAAGATAAGCAATGAGGGAAGTTTACAGAGTAGTAAAATATAAACATAAAAAAGGATACTCTGTTAATACTAGTGTAAAATGATAAATACCTCGCTACAAAATATTTATTCTTTCATTTGAAAACAAAATAAAGTTTATAAAGTTGATAAATACCATATAAAATATGAATATGTAACTTAGGGTTAAACAGAAAGACTTATGGACTCACTCTGTTTATGTATTTTTGTGATTGGTAATTTAGACGTATTCACATATAGCAGTTACCAATATCACAATGACTAAATGGGGGGGTCGGTGGAAGGCTGGTTAAACCGTTTGGTTTACGACCACTACGACCCGGGTTCGATCCCCGCATTGGACACTTTTTTCTGTTTAAAAAAAAAAATGCTTCAATGCCCCCCCCCGATTCTTGCAAAAGTCCAACCCCACCAGCGAGTGCAAGTAACCAAACGGGGCTCTGGCACATTTGTAAGTGCAAAGTCGAACTACTTTCACATGTGTAGACATGTGGTGCGCTTACAGTAAAAAAGCAGTCGCTAACTACCCACCATGATTATCATGGCCTGTACCACGTGTACTTGGGATAAGCAAAAAAAAAAAAAGCAATGACTAAATCATAAATGGACCTCTCTGTGTGGGACATCAATAATAAAATTTTCAATCAACCTTATCGAGGTTTCTATGGCTAACTTGTATAGGACCCCAATACACATGCTGAGTGTCTTATATCAGTTCATAGAGTGAAGTGTTACACCGGGTTGCGATCTGGCAGGTTCGTTAGCCTTAAACCTCTCCTCAGACATGTCCAGCGTCTTTCCGGAACAATTTGCAATCATCCTATAAGGTTATATCAGTGAATAAACTATATTTCAGGTAGTTACAAGAATAATTTTATACCTCACATCAATGATCGAAGAAGTGTTCAGTCACAATATTGCAAAATACAATGGATGTTCTCAAATATATAGTGTCCGGTTATAAAAATATATGAGATATATATTATATATATAAAATAAAAGGATTTAAAAGCGCGAGTGTTTCTTTTATACATAAAACGAACTTCTACTGTCCTTACTGCGATGAAAAAATATATTGGGAGGGCTTGGCTCACCACTGTGGTTCACCACTGATGAGCCAAGCCCTCCCAATATATTTTTTCATCGCAGTAAGGACAGTAGAAGTTCGTTTTATGTATAAAAGAAACACTCGCGCTTTTAAATCCTTTTATTTTATATGTATAGATGGCGCGTTATTGCTTTGTGTTAATATATTATATATATAATTATTATATTCAAAATATATATGAAAAATATTAATTAAACTTATTTATAAAATATATTAACATCAAACTTGTTGCAATAATATCAGTTTTCAAAAGGCAATATTAATTCCTATTTCTGAATAAATATCAAAATACTCGAGCGAAATTCTAACTTATGTGATGTTTAAATTGAACCTATAGAATCAAGAAATGTGTGGGTATCTAAAGCCAAACTTATACGCTGTTCATATGGAAAAATTAAAATATAAAATATATATAGGTTGTTGTTGATAATCAATGTTTAGTTCCTAGCATCACTGAAAAATGCTCCAATGTTCCAAAGACCCCCGATTCTTACAAAAGTCCAACCCCACCAGCGAATGCAAGTAACCAAACGGGGCTCTGGCACACTTGTAAATGCAAAGTCGAACTGCTTTTCACATGTGTAGACATGTGGTGCACTTACAATAAAAGCAGTCGCCTATCGCTACCCACCATGATTATCATGGCCTGTACCACGTGTAAAAAAAAAACTTTGTGTTTGAATCCAAGCCTTCAAATTATAAAATAAGGAGAAAACTGATTTTCTGAGAAACCTGTGTAAAAAAAAAACACTGCAGGTACCATTAAAGGTTTATCAATATTTGTGTGGTAATTCGCATTAAAATGCATGAATGATAGTGGAGATCCATTTATTTGGTAATCCATATTAAAACCCCTCTAGTAATACCATTTTTGTAGAACATGGCATCTGCCCGGTAAGCGGACCACTGTGGGTTCGATTCCCATCCCTGAAAACAATTTTTTTCCGTTTATCATTATTCTTCACAATTCATCCTTTCATACTTCATCCCTAAGGTTAGAAATAATCGTCTTCTTCTTCTATTTTTTATCTCCACTCAATCATCCTAAGGTATCAAGCTTGTAAAGTTTGAGACTTTTGATGGTGTTTGCCGGGGAAGAGTAGAGCTCATCAATGGATGATTCAATACAGTCAATAATATGTCTTGGGGTTGCAGGCTGAGAAATGCACTTAGTACATAGTGGGAAAACCCTGAAACCATTCTGAAAAGTCATTGTCCAATAATCGTTATTTATCCTTAAAATAAATTTCGATTTTTCGTTCAAAAGAAACACATGCTGGATAATTTTCAAATGTCGTTTTATAATCATAAGCCGCATTATATTGTATTATAAAATATCATTTTTGTTAATTCTAATTGAAAAACCCAAAGAGTTACAAGTAAAGGCATCAACGTTAATATGTATTGAACCCAATAGATTCTATGGACAGTCTCTATGTCAAACCACATCGAGAGACATAAACCACGGGAGTCGTATATTGAATCGTTTTGAAGCACCAGAAAAATCCATTTATCTATTTTCACAATTTTGAAGAATTAAATAAATATATAAAGAAAAATGACATCTCCTTATCGTGCAACTGAAAGTTGCTGATGGCTTTTGCCATTTGTCGAAATAAATATCAACTATTCGTTTATTTTTTAATTATTTAAGAATTGGCAAAATACCCATTCTTGATTAATCACGAAAAGCTAACCACGTACGCGTTTTGTTGCACGATAAGGAGATGTAATTTTCTTAATTTATCCACCTTATCTCAGTACAATTTCATATTTATACCAATTTTTTTACATTAAATAAATATGTATATAAAGAGGATATGTAAAATAGTATCGAAGATAGAGGTGGCGAGAGAGCTATCATTGAAAGAGATCAGATATCAACAAAGCACTCTGTGACCAATAATATTCCCAGATTAAAAGATCTTGAACCAAAGGACCCAACAAGGTCCAACATCAAGAATCCAAACGTCAAGAGATCGCTCCCAGAGAACATCAATAATAATTTAAATGGCAGAAGAATTCTAATTACCATCGGCTGCGGGAATAAAAGCCAATTTGGGAACGTTGATGCAAATTATATTTAAATTATTTCCTGTCTTTTCTAATTACCCAGCCCACAGCCGGGTCTTTTTGTCGACGGTAGCCGTGGTGGGCTTCGATTGGTCGCCGCCTTCTCCTAGCAACCTCTTGACTTGTCGTTAGTTCGGGGACATTGGTTATCCTCTTCTAGCTTGTATAGACATAGCAATAACGCGCCATATATGTATAACGAATGAAGACATTAAGACACGAAAGTTTCTTTTCACAAATAAATAAAGGGAGTCGTTGGAAGGATGGTCTAAACTGTTGGTTTTCGACTGCTACGACCCGGGTTTGATTCCCGCATTGGACACTTTTTCTGATTAAAAAAAAAAATGCTCAAATGCCCCCACCCCCCCCCCCCCCCCCCCCCCCCCCCCCCCCCCCCGATTCTTGCAAAAGTCCAATCCCACCAGCGAGTGCAAGTAACCAAACGGGGCTCTGGCACATTTGTAAGTGCTAAGTCGAACTGCTTTTCACATGTGTAGACATGTGGTGCACTTACAGTAAAAGAAGTCGCCTACTTCTACTCACCATAATTTTCATGGCCTGTACCACGTGTACTAGGGATAAGCAAAATAAAAAATAAAAACAAATAAAACAAACTTCTACTGTTCTTACTGCGATGGAAAAATATTGGGAGGGCTTGGCTCATCAGTGGTAAACCCTTCCAGCGGTTTCGCTAATTTAATCTACCAGACCGCTCCTTTAGATCTCTAATAATGTATTGGATCATTCTGCTTATATATATGCTAGATTGAAGGGTGGAATCTTAGAAATGGTATTTAAGCAAACTATAGACATAAGCTTTTAGGACTGTAAAATTACATTTAAATATTTGCATCGAGCAATGCTCTTCCGCAAACAATAAGGACAAGTTAGGCATGAATTAATACAAAGCAATAACGCGCCATCTATATATAACAAATGAAAACATTAAGACCCGAATGTTTCTTTTCACAAATAAATCAAACTTTTCTACTCTCCGTACAGCAGTCTCTTTTATAGAATTTACTAGCCGAATGACCCGGGCAACGCCCGTGTTTTACCCGACTGTAGATGTTACAACGGTGATCCTTAGGTCGCTGGTTCAAATCCGGCTCGAGGGAGCCGGCGAGCACGTGACCTCCCTGTGCGCGCGCATCCGTGACAGAGGCCGATGAGGAAAGACGGTCGTGACTATATATAGGGATATTGAAATACAATACAAGGAAATAGTGAGGCTTTATAAATATCTAAGTTATGCTACGTTTTGGCAATTGTGACGGTTTTTCAAAATTAGGATTAAAATATTATTTCTTTTTTTATATATATATTGATTTAGAATCTATAGTTTTATATTATGAAAAAGGCATCTCCTTATCGTGCAACTGAAAGTTGCTGATGGCTTGTGCCATCTATCGGAATAAATATCAACTATTCTCGTTGATTTCTAATTTTTCCAGAATTGGCCAAATACCCATTCTTAATTAATCAAGAAAAGCTAACCACGGACGCGTTTCGGGCTGTTGGCCCTCATCAGTGTGGTGCAAGCTGTACCTCAATTTCCAAAAAATTGGTCATTCAGGCATCCTGAAAAATCATGAAACGGGTAGTTAAGGCCAGAATTGCGTGAGACCGCTACACAATGTGAAAAAATAGTACAAATGTTATATTGTACTGGGATAAGGTGCATTATAGTTATATATGTTATGATTATAATTTTTTGATGTTGAAAAGATAGAGAATTGGAGGTGCAGTCGTGAAAAAGGAAAGATAGTTATTTACTTATCAAGTAGTTTTTATTTTCAATTACTTGAAAAGAATTATACATTAAATATTTTTCACAGTAATATAGTATTTATAAAATGAATCCTATAATCGTGAATTATAACAAAATGTAGGCTAACTATACATATTTACAACAATATCAAAGCGGGATCTAAATCTATGGTCAAAAAATGTAAAACAGTCAATAAATGGAAATAAATTATATGTTTTTTTTTAAATAAAATATTTGCATTTTAGATTATATAATATATAAACAGTTCCATAATATTTAGATTGATCAGGAACTGCTTGTTCTCAATTTCTTGTATATAAGTTTATGTCAATCCCTTTCTTTCTTTTATAATACAATATAATGCGGCTCATTATTGTTAAACGACATTTGAAAATTATCCCGCATGTATTTCTTTTAAACGAAAAATGGCATCTACCCGGTAAGCGAATCACTGTGGGTTCAATTCCCATCTCTGGACACTTTATTTTTCCATTTATCATTACTCTTCAGAATTCTTCCTTTCACAACTCATCCCTAAGGTTAGAACTAATTGTTATTTCTCCTTAAAATAAATTTCTATTTTTCTTTTAAAAGAAACACATGCGGGATAATTTTAAAATGTCTTTCTTTCTTCCCTCCCCCTATTTGATGCAATGTAAATAACATTGCCGACAATTATTACTATTACTGGTATTCCTGTTTATACCGTGTTCTACTCGGAAAATCTATATAAGACTAAAAAGTCTTAATAAATCTTTTTGTTGTTGTATATTTAGAGATTGACTTATTTTTTCTCTCGTCTTTAATATTCCGTTCATGAGAAATCTACACACCATTTATTTATTTTCACTATGTTTTTAATTCACGCTCTGTGATTAAATGTTGCTAACACTTGTAGTTTAGATGACTGTCAGTGGAGTGTTGAAAGTGACATATTCATGGCCTATCCCTGGGAAGGAAGTTCTAGGTGAACAGGAATACTGCCAGCTATCAACCTATGGCTGATTGAAGAGAAAAGGAAGAGTCTAAGCGAACACTATATGTTATGTGGAAAAACCTCCTATAATAAACAACCTCCTTGAGAAGCCATCATTGTAAAATCAAATATGACATGTGCTTATGTAAACACAACCTCCAATGAAAGACCACCTCTAGGAGAAGAGTGAGTGACCGCATTACTGTAAGGAAGCATGAAGGCCAAAGAAGAGGAAGATCGAATTTGGCGTTTATTTACAATTTGATGATAAAAGTCTTTGATGTCACATTAAACTACTGGAAAGTGAGCTCTAAGGAAAGGACAAGAATACTGCCAACCAATAGGAGATAAGAAGAAATAGAACGATTGTTGTGCGTGTAGGTGATAAGCACATTAATATTAATTAAACCCCCCATTACACATTGAACCCCCAAGTCAAGATAAACATATAGCTGCGAATTGGTTAATATCATTTAATGAAAGTTTGGGGGAGAATTCCTGAATGGAACTTCCGAAAGATGGGATTAGGGAAAAAGAAGGAGGAGCAGCAATAAAGGAGCGCCTCCAAACAATCCTTCATTATGAACGAGGCGGAGACAATGGGACGAAATTAATAAAGAGCCGTCGCTATCAGCCATTTGAAAGTTGCTAATTGGACCCGAGGTATTGTCGCGGTAATTAGTTTTAATGACTTTGTTTTGTGGAGAGATGTCGTGACGTGGAGGATGGTATTGGAAGGTTTTAGAGGTGAAGTAAGAAACGGTGGTTTTTACTTACTGGACGATCTTTTATCCTCATGTAGAGAACGGGGACTTTTTTTAACCGTCATGTAGAGAATGCAAAGTTTATTTACCGTCATGTAGAGAATGCAAAGTTTATTTACCGTCATGTAGAGAATGCAAAGTTTATTTACCGTCATGTAGAGAATGCAAAGTTTATTTACCGTCATGTAGAGAATGCAAAGTTTATTTACCGTCATGTAGAGAATGCAAAGTTTATTTACCGTCATGTAGAGAATGCAAAGTTTATTTACCGTCATGTAGAGAATGCAAAGTTTATTTACCGTCATGTAGAGAATGCAAAGTTTATTTACCGTCATGTAGAGAATGCAAAGTTTATTTACCGTCATGTAGAGAATGCAAAGTTTATTTACCGTCATGTAGAGAATGCAAAGTTTATTTACCGTCATGTAGAGAATGCAAAGTTTATTTACCGTCATGTAGAGGGTTTAAAGTTCCTTTACCGTCATGTAGAGAATGCAAAGTTTCTTTACCGTCATGTAGAGAATGCGGTCGTTTCTTTACCGTCATGTAGAGAATTTAAAGTTCCTTTACCGTCGTGTAGAGAATGGGGACGTTTCTTTGCCGTCATATAGAGAACGGGGACGTTTCTTTACCGTCATGTAGAGAATGGGGAAGTTTATTTACCGTCATGTAGAGAACGGGGGCGTTTCTTTGCCGTCATGTAGAGAATGGGGAAGTTTATTTACCGTCATGTAGAGAACGGGGACGTTTCTTTGCCGTGATGTAGAGAACGGGGACGTTTCTTTACCGTCATGTAGAGAACGGGGACGTTTCTTTACCGTCATGTAGAGAACGGGGACGTTTCTTTACCGTCATGTAGAGAATGGGGACGTTTCTTTACCGTCATGTAGAGAATGCAAAGTTTCTTTACCGTCATGTAGAGAATTTAAAGTTCCTTTACCGTCGTGTAGAGAATGGGGACGTTTCTTTGCCGTCATATAGAGAACGGGGACGTTTCTTTACCGTCATGTAGAGAATGGGGAAGTTTATTTACCGTCATGTAGAGAACGGGGACGTTTCTTTACCGCCATGTAGAGAACGGGGACGTTTCTTTACCGTCATGTAGAGAATGGGGACGTTTCTTTACCGTCATGTAGAGAATGGGGACGTTTCTTTACCGTCATGTAGAGAATGGGGACGTTTCTTTGCCGTCATGTAGATAATGGGGAAGTTTATTTACCGTCATGTAGAGAATGGGGACGTTTCTTTACCGTGATGTAGAGAATGGGGACGTTTCTTTGCCGTCATGTAGAGAATGGGGAAGTTTATTTACCGTGATGTAGAGAATGGGGACGTTTCTTTACCGTGATGTAGAGAATGGGGACGTTTCTTTGCCGTCATGTAGAGAATGGGGAAGTTTATTTACCGTCATGTAGAGAATGGGGACGTTTCTTTACCGTCATGTAGAGAATGGGGACGTTTCTTTACCGTGATGTAGAGAATGGGGACGTTTCTTTGCCGTCATGTAGATAATGGGGAAGTTTATTTACCGTCATGTAGAGAATGGGGACGTTTCTTTACCGTCATGTAGAGAATGGGGACGTTTCTTTACCGTCATGTAGAGAATGGGGACGTTTCTTTACCGTCATGGAGAGAATGGGGACGTTTCTTTGCCGTCATGTAGATAATGGGGAAGTTTATTTACCGTGATGTAGAGAATGGGGACGTTTCTTTACCGTGATGTAGAGAATGGGGACGTTTCTTTGCCGTCATGTAGAGAATGGGGAAGTTTATTTACCGTGATGTAGAGAATGGGGACGTTTCTTTACCGTGATGTAGAGAACGGGGACGTTTCTTTACCGTCATGTAGAGAATGGGGAAGTTTATTTACCGTCATGTAGAGAACGGGGACGTTTCTTTACCGTCATGTAGAGAATGGGGACGTTTCTTTACCGTCATGTAGAGAATGGGGACGTTTCTTTACCGTCATGTAGAGAACGGGGACGTTTCTTTACCGTCATGTAGAGAATGGGGACGTTTCTTTACCGTCATGTAGAGAACGGGGACGTTTCTTTACCGTCATGTAGAGAATGGGGACGTTTCTTTGCCGTCATGTAGAGAATGGGGACGTTTCTTTACCGTCATGTAGAGAATGGGGACGTTTCTTTACCGTCATGTAGAGAACGGGGACGTTTCTTTACCGCCATGTAGATAATGGGGACGTTTTTTACCGTCATGTAGAGAACGGGGACGTTTCTTTACCGTCATGTAGAGAATGGGGACGTTTCTTTACCGTCATGTAGAGAATGGGGACGTTTCTTTACCGTCATGTAGAGAATGGGGACGTTTCTTCACCGTCATGTAGATAATGGGGACGTTTCTTTACCGTCATGTAGAGAATGGGGACGTTTCTTTACCGTCATGTAGAGAATTTAAAGTTCCTTTACCGTCGTGTAGAGAATGGGGACGTTTCTTTACCGTCATGTAGAGAATGGGGACGTTTCTTTACCGTCATGTAGAAAATGGGGACGTTTCTTCACCGTCATGTAGATAATGGGGACGTTTCTTTACCGTCATGTAGAGAATGGGGACGTTTCTTTACCGTCATGTAGAGAATGGGGACGTTTCTTTACCGTCATGTAGAGAATGGGGACGTTTCTTTGCCGTCATGTAGAGAATGGGGACGTTTCTTTACCGTCATGTAGATAATGGGGACGTTTCTTTGCCGTCATGTAGATAATGCAAAGTTTCTTTGCCGTCATGTAGAGAATGCAACTTTTTTTTTTACTGTAATGTAGAGAACGCAGTGCTCTCTTATTCTCGTGTAGAAGGCTAAAGGTTGTAAATGGCCCAAACAGAGGTATTCCCTGTAAATGTGACATTGGAAGTGAAAAGTAAAGTTTTGATATTATGTTTGCGCTATGGATAGGTCAAGCTGCATTATAAAGATCCAAAGGTCATTGTTTATTACAAAAATATACGCTTACATTACTAACTTGCTGTTTATTCCTAATCTTATATCAAATCCCACTTCTAGCTGCATTTCAAACCTACCCGTTGTCTTAAAAAGTTTCTAAGAAATACTCATTGGTATTTTGAATATCATTGCAGTAAGGGCAGTAGAAATTGTTAAATTTTTAAAAGAATCATACGCGTCTATAATAGTTTCAGATTTTCATAACAGATGGCGCGCTAATGTATCATAATGGAAACAAAGTTTAGATATTTTCCCTCATCTCTACCTTGTCCTTTACGGGATAGCATTGGGTTTATCTATTGGAACTAAAGCTCCAAGCCGGGACTCAGCAGTGGAGTGGTTGCAGATCCTCTGGCGTGGAGTCCCCAGCACGTGCGGCTGTGGTTGGAGTGGACGGCCAAGGAGTACAGTCTGCAGGATCTGGACTTCACCCGCTTCCAGATGGCCGGACGCGAGCTGTGCCTGATGTCCCGCGAGGAGCTGGCCCGATTGACGTCGCCCTACAACAGCGAGGTCCTCTACACACATCTGGCCTTCCTGCGACAGACTGCCGGTATGTACTCTCTCAGTGAGACACATACCTCGCACAGGCTCGATCTATGTGTAAGCGACATAGCGAGAATTGACTTGTTGTCGTTGTTGAGTATGGCAGGCTAACTTCCGTACTAAAGCTCTTTAATGG
The DNA here is from genome assembly GCA_030710605.1 of Cordylochernes scorpioides. Classification (NCBI taxonomy): domain Eukaryota; kingdom Metazoa; phylum Arthropoda; class Arachnida; order Pseudoscorpiones; family Chernetidae; genus Cordylochernes; species Cordylochernes scorpioides. Next base: position 65,726,595 of record CP092875.1, on the reverse strand, counting down.
GCTGACAGGAAAACGAGGTTTCAATGAAGCTGTTTATAAATGGTCAATATACATTAGTGTTAAAAGAGAAAACGGAAATATAACGTGGTGAGTTTCTTTTTATTGAAAATACAAGCTTTCAAGCAAAACGCTTTTCTTCAGGTAATCCAAGAAAATGTGTGGAGAGGTATATACACCCAACTAAGTAAGTTTGAATATTGAAGCGGAATTGCCACGAACAAGCACGTATCAACACACCTAGAGAGCGAGCGAGAAATCCAGTTTAAAATAAGTTTAAAATAAATAAAATATATACATAAATCGGGAAAAACACTTGAGGTTAAAATTCCTTATACGGGATCCATGCTATTACAAAAAGCTATGTATTGCGGGGGTAGTTCAATTTTCCTATTGAGGCTCGGAATTTTATTGGAAACCAAAGCCTCCAGGACCAGTCGTTGATATTTTCCGCGTATTTACAGTAACATACGCGGAAAATATCAACGACTGGTCCTGGAGGCTTTGGTTTCCAATAAAATTCCGAGCCTCAATAGGAAAATTGAACTACCCCCGCAATACATAGCTTTTTGTAATAGCATGGATCCCGTATAAGGAATTTTAACCTCAAGTGTTTTTCCCGATTTATGTATATATTTTATTTATTTTAAACTTATTTTAAACTGGATTTCTCGCTCGCTCTCTAGGTGTGTTGATACGTGCTTGTTCGTGGCAATTCCGCTTCAATATTCAAACTTACTTAGTTGGGTGTATATACCTCTCCACACATTTTCTTGGATTACCTGAAGAAAAGCGTTTTGCTTGAAAGCTTGTATCTTATATTAATAAAATGCAAATTTCATAAGTGTTGTTCGCTAAAAACTTTCGTTACAATGCATCAATTTCAACCAAATTTTCAACATTTATGTAAAACGAGATGGAGCAGGTTTTGCTTAACATCAAAATATTTTTCCTAACTTTACCATGCGTAACTTCGCTGTTATCGATTAAATACAAAAAAAACAGGGTTAATTTTATTTATATATAAATACAAAATTAAATTTCAACAGAGTTAATTTTTTTACATACTAGCTAATAATCTCAATCTAAAAATATTCAATACAAGCAATTTTAATATTTTAATATAATATAAAAAGCCAACAATGAAGAATAAATGTAAGATAAAAAGCCAACAATGAAGAGTAAATATGATATAAAAAGCCAACAATAAGAATGAATGTAAGATAAAAAGCCAACAATGAAGAGTAAATGTAATACAAAAAGCCAACAATGAAGAGTAAATATAATATAAAAAGCCAACAATGAAGAGTGAATGTAAGATAAAAAGCCAACAATGAAGAGTAAATGTAATATAAAAAGCCAACAATGAAGAATGAATGTAAGATAAAAAGCCAACAATGAAGAGTGAATGTAATATAAAAAGCCAACAATGAAGAATGAATGTAAGATAAAAAGCCAACAATGAAGAGTGAATGTAAGATAAAAGCCAACAATGAATAGTAAATGTAATATAAAAAGCCAACAATGAAGAATGAATGTAAGATAAAAAGCCAACAATGAAGAGTAAATCTATATCAATAAAATGCAAATTTCATAAGTGTTGTTCATAAAAACTTTCGTTACAATGCATCAATTTCAACCAAATTTTCAACATTTATGTAAAACGAGATGGAGCAGGTTTTGCTTAACATCAAAATATATTTCCTAACATTAACATGCGTAACTTCGGTGTTATCGATTAAATACAAAAAAAATCAACAGAGTTAATTTTATTTATATATAAATACAAAAAAAAATCAACAGATTTAATTTTTTTACATACTAGCTAATAATCTCAATCTAAAAATATTATATAAATATATGACTTAACGAATATAATTATCATTATTATCATAATATTCTGTGTGTTCCAGAATATTATTATCAATAATATTCGTTAGGGAAACTTTCACTCGGATAAAACCCGGGCGAAGCCGGGTACACATCCGCTAGTTTTCAATAAAAAGAAACTCACCACGTTATATTTTCGTTTTCTCTTTTAACTTTTAAAACGTGGCTAAAGTATGTCTGATACATTTGTGTAGTATTTATATATGAGTTCAACATTGAACAACTCTTATTATCTAATAAATTAGCAAAATTAATAGCTTGTCTCTGTCATACTCTACAATAAAAGAAACCCATCTCTAATAATTCTTGTTATTTCGTTTTAATCTATTTTAGCGACTTATCATTGTTTAGAAAGATCCATTTTCTGTAGAGCATGGTTTGACTGTCAGCGTTATTTCTGTTATTTTGCTATTTAAATAATTTTCTAGAAATTTATATCAAACAAAAGAAGTCTGCACTTATAAAAGAAAAAAAGTTTATTTCTCTTCCTTAAGAATATTTACATGCAAGCCAAGCAAAACTAAAATTAAAATTAAAAATGAACGAACAAAATTTACATATCTCTTGATAGAATGAATTTACCTTTTCTTGGTCAAAAAACAATAGAAAAATAAATTAATTAATATTCAATTATTATCTAATATTCAATCACTCATATTTAATTATTTTTTTAAGTTCATCCACATCAACTCCCCCTTTTTTAAGATAGCAATACTCATTAAGGTACATATCTATCCGGTGGTCTCCTCTCTCGTAGTGGATATCTCCGGGAAGGTGTAGATTCAGTCGGTGGTCCAGGTGTAGATTCTGCTACTATTGTAGCAGGAGTCAGGGGGCTTGACGTCTGAGGCCTTGGGTAGCTTATTCCTTCTTCTGATGACGAAACATCCTTTCTCTCCATACTTCTCCTCATATAGTTAGTGTGTACTTTCCTTTCTATTCCATCAGTTTCTATCATACAGCTGTTGCTTCCCACTATTCTCTTTACAATCCCAAACATCCATTTCGGTTTTCCTCTTTCCATCCATCTGTATCTTACTCTATCATTTATTTTGTAGCTATTGTTCTGTTTTTTATTTTTCAATCTCCCCACTCTTACTGATTTCTTGCTCAACATGGAAATCTTCGTTCTAATCTCGCGATTTAAAAATATTCCAGCCGGGGATTTTTCCGTTCTAGTCAAAGGACTCAATCTATATGCATATAAAGCCTTAATCAAAGCAAACTCAAGGGGTAATTCTCTTTCCTCCGAAATAATTCTTTTCATAGCTTTTTTTATCTCTCTTACAGACACTTCCGCTAGTCCGTTGCTCTCCGGATGGTAAGCGGGGCTAAACATCGCATGTATGCCATTTCTTTCGAAAAATGTCTTTATTTCATAACTTCTAAACGGGGGCCCATTATCCATTACCGCCACCTCCGGGATACCATATCTCGCTAAACATTCTCTCAAAAAGTCTATGCAGAATCCCGCCGATGTATTTGGAACCATTTGACATTCTATCCAATTAGAATGCGCATCCACCAATATCAAAAAAGTTTTTCCCGCAAAATAGAAATAGTCGAGATGAATTCTCTTCCAAACTTTGTTTGGTGGAGTCCACTCGGTAAATTCCTGTTTTGGCAGCTTTGATGTGTTTTCCATACAAGTGCTACAGCTTTTAGACAGTTTCTCCATTTGCTCATCCATTCCCGGCCAATAGACAGAACTTCTGGCCAGAGTTTTCATTTTATTTACTCCAATATGATTTTCATGGATGATTTTCAAAACATATTCTCTTAAGGAATCGGGGATGATCATTCTATTTCCGAAAAATAGGCAATTTCTTACTATTGTTATCTCGTTTTTAATTCTATTATAAGGTTTTATATCTACCTCTGAGTCAACATCATACTTATCGTACTTGACTAACTTATATAGTTTTCTAAGAGTTGGATCTTCTTGGGTTTTGTACGATACCAAGACGTAATCTAATATCGAATTTTCTATTAATAATATTTCTCCCATTTCCTCTTCCTTCTCCCCTTTTTCAGGATTTGGAAATCTTGAAAGAAAATCTGCAAGAGGTATTTCAGTTCCCTTAGTATATTTAATTTCAAAATTAAAATTTGATATTGAGAGTGACCATCTATGTAATCTATTTGCCACTAAGGCTGGTAGATTATTTTTATCGCCAAAAATGGCTAGTAATGGTTTGTGATCTGTATTAATATAATAAATTTTCTTCCGTAAAGGAATTGTTTTAGCCTGTTTAAGGTAAAGAATATTGATAACCCTTCTTTTTCTATTTGGGAATATTTCTTTTCTGTGTCATTTAGTGTTCTTGAAACAAAAGTAATTGGTTTCTCAGTGCCGTTTACAATATGGGAAATATATCCTCCAATACCATAATTTGATGCATCACAAGTAACATAAAGAGGTAAATCTTGCGAATAATGCGTCAAACAAGTTTTTGTACTAATCAAATTTTTACATTTTTCGAAAGCCTGATCATGTTCATTTTTCCAATTCCAATTATAACTTCTTTTCAATAGAGAGAATAAAGGATTTGCATGTATGGATAAATTTCTAACGAATTTACTGTAGAATGACAACATGCCCAAGAAAGATTTCAATTCTGAAATGTTACTCGGTTTAGGACATTTTTTATACTGTCCAATTTATCCTCAAGGGGATAGATTCCATTTTTATTTATTCTATGTCCCAAATAATTGATTTCATCAACAAAAAACAAAGATTTTTCTTTATTAATTGAAAAATTAAAATCCGATAATTTATTCATGACTCTGTTTCAATATCTGAAATATGCTCATTTACATCAGACGATGCTATAAGAATATCGTCTAAATATATTATTACATTTTTAAGACCGGAAAAAATATTGTCCATAGTTCTTTGGAAAATAGTCGCTCCGGACTTGATACCGAAGGGCAGCCTTTTATATTTAAAAAGGCCTTTATGGGTAGAAATAACTGTTAATTTTTGAGATTCCTCGTCTAGAAGTATCTGATGATATGCGCTTGAAAGATCAATTTTACTAAATATACTTTTCCAAAAAATGAATGTAAAACATTATCGATGTTCGGTATCGGATACTTAACATCCTCGATAAATGGATTTAAGGTTCTTTTAAAGTCCGCACAAATTCTAATTTTGCCGTTTTTCTTAGGGACGCATACTAGCGGTGAAGCTATTGGGCTATCCACTATATTTTCAATAATATCATTATTCAATAAAAATAATAGTTCTTCTTCAATTAAATTTCTAATAGCAAAGGGAGCAGGTCTAAATTTATAAAATTTTGGTGCAAAATTATTTTTTACATTAATGTGTACAGAAATATCTTTTATTGGCAAGACTATATCTTCGAAAAGTTTATAATATTTATTAAAAATAAAATTAGTATCAAAATTATTATTTTGTTGGACATTAATTTGTACCATATCAAAATATACTATCCAGTCTTTTCCTATGAGAAATTTATTATTTTCGATATTTGTTACTATTAAGTTTAAATGGCCTATTTTATTTTTATATCTTACTTTTACTTTACATTCTCCAATAGAGGAAATGTCCTTTCCTTGATAATCGGTTAAATAACATTTAGACGGAAATAATTTAACATGTTCAAAATATTTTAAAAATAGATCTTTTGACATAGTTGTTAAAGCTGCACCAGTGTCAATTTCTGCTAAGAATTTTATGTCGAAGACATACAAAATACTCTCAAATTTATTAGTCAGATATTCTATATTATTGATGGACTCACCATTCTTTCCCGAAAATGATTCTCCGTGGGCAGACGCTTCACTCTTTCTTGGTTGAAAATATCCATTCTTAGATTTTGAATGACAAACAGTCGATATATGTCCCAATTGTTTACAAGAATAGCAGAAAGAATTTCTAAAAAAACATCTGTCCGAATGATGATTCATCTTTCCACAATGCTTGCATTTAGAATGTAATTTGTTTATTTCTTTAGTTTCAGCATAAGACTTCATTTTCAACACATTACAATCTACCGATTCTATTGTGGTAGCAATATTTACTGCCATATTAAAAGTGAGCTCAGGCTCTTGCAGTAATCTTTTCAAAATAACTTGATTAGAAACTCCTGCAATGAATTTATCCCTTAGGTGTTCTTCAATATTTAAGCCAAAATTACATTTATTAGCTTGTTTTTTTAATTTAAGGACATATTCTTCTATTTTTTCGCCATGTTCCTGAATCAATTGGCTGAACTCATATCTTTCAAAAATGATATTTAGCTTAGGTGTAAAATGAGTAAGTAGAACACTAACAATTTCTTCGAATTCTAATGCACAAACATCTCTAGGTGATATCAATTCTTTCAGAATACCATAAGTATTTGGTCCAATAGACATAATAAAAAAAGGAACAATCTTCTTACCTTCAATTTCATTCACAAAAATGTACTGTTTGAATCGTTGAATATAATTTTCAAAAGGTTCTTCTTTCATTACATAAGGTTCGAACGAAAGTCTCGTCGCCATTGTTATTTTGCTATTTAAATAATTTTCTAGAAATTTATATCAAACAAAAGAAGTCTGCACTTATAAAAGAAAAAAAAAGTTTATTTCTCTTCCTTAAGAATATTTACATGCAAGCCAAGCAAAACTAAAATTAAAATTAAAAATGAACGAACAAAATTTACATATCTCTTGATAGAATGAATTTACCTTTTCTTGGTCAAAAAACAATAGAAAAATAAATTAATTAATATTCAATTATTATCTAATATTCAATCACTCATATTTAATTATTTTTTTAAGTTCATCCACATCAATTTCGTGGTGTAGCAGCGCGTCCCATGTGATCATCGTGGGCCCAGTTGGACATTCGGCATGCAGGCTAATGGCGCCAAGCCTCAACCCAAGAGTTTGCCATATTTAATTCTTGTCTTTGGCTTTAAAAGAGATCTATCCATTTCTTCTGGTCAGTTTTTTATTTTGCAGAATGGCTGTGATCAAAAACCATCATTTGGATTTTCGTTCTTTCTCATCTTATTCCCCCGAACATCACACTTTATGATGGCACAAGAGTGAACCTACAGGACATACAACAATTATCCTATTGTATAACTAACACCTACCCATATATTCTCATGCCCAGCAATGGCCGCAGCCTTGCAGAAAATTGACATGGACCCAGAGCAGCAGCTTTACACACCCAATATAGAGAACGACTGCTGTGATAGAGATGCATGTAGACATCTGAGACTCTTCATTGGATACGACAGCAACAAAAATCCCACTTTATAAATCACTACGTAAAAAGACGGTTATTCTTATTGTCCCCAGCATAGTTAGTTCGCTTTCCTATTATCTGTAAAGACTAAACTTTAGTTAAAATATATGCTAATTACCATAATTAGTATTTGAAATATTCCGGTTTGTTCAGCTTGTGATTCAAGTGCTCTGATCCAAGATAAGTCAGCTGTAGAGACCTCCCCTTTGGGTAAGTACAAGCCCCGCCTCTTTCTTACACAAGCTCCGCCTCTTTCGTACACAAACTCCGCCTCTTTCTTACATAGGCTCCGCCTATTTCTCACACAACTCCCGCCTCTTTATTAAATAAGCCACGCCTCTTTATTTTTGCTTCTAAATCGCGTATGCACGCCCACAAAGACATAACTATTATTAAAATTATTTATTTAGTTGAGTATATATATATTTGCACACATTCCTCGCGTATATATATTTTCAATTTTATTAAGGCGAAAACAAAAAAATAATAATTCAGGTTCTTTGGTGTATCATACATTATGTGAATGTTAAAGGCTGCATATATCATTGTCTCAATAGTAATTCTAAGCTCCATCTTTTTAAAATACAGCAAGAGATTCATGAATGATAAAGTTGATATTAAAATTGTCCATAACTTCGTAAATATTCTAATGTAACTAAAGAAAATGTGTATATTGTTATGTTATTAAAGTAAGTAAGAAGGATGAATCCGTAACCAATTTAACTTTACATATTATTTATTATTAATAGCAATTATACAAAACAAATCTTTATGTATGTTTCTACATGAAAACAACAAAAACAATAATTATTATATACATACTAGTTCCTTTTCAAACACGAGCTCATCTATAGCCATTGTTACTCTGTGTAATATTCCAACATATATGACAATGTATTAAGTTTGAAAAATAAATATGAAAATCCACCTCCAAGATATTCAAAGTTTAATTAATACAGCAACACATATTGACAACATAAAATCTAAATGTACATATTGAAAATAGAGCAATCCATAAATAAATATTTAATTATAAAAGGCATATATTGGATAAAAATATCATTTATTTTACCAATATTTCAGTTGACTGAACGCCAACCTTTATCAACGTATTAAAATATATCTTGTATTATAACATACCTTGATAAAGGTTGGCGTTCTGACAAAAAAAAAAGACAAAATGTTACGTGTTAACACAAAATGCAATAAACTAAGGCCTAAAGTAATATTAACTAAACACACAAAAAGCGTACACTCAAGAGTACAACAAAAAGGTAAATAATAAATCCCAATTTGTTAAATAAAATTTAAAAAAACAACACAGTACTTATCTTTATTGTTGCGTTGGTAGGGATCGGACCGGGGTTACACAGGTATGTGAGGAGATTGCCAGACACGGATAAAGCACGCAGAGAACACTTTAAGCGTCTCCACACGATAATCCAACACACTCCTCTCGACTCCCCTCGCAATACCATAGCCCCTTTTATATACAAACATGGCCACATTCGTCCAATGAGAAGGCGGGAGAGATTGGTTCACTATCAAAAGATAACAAAATCCTTTCCACTAAAATCTGAGAAAAGATTTAAAAAATGCAAATATTTGTCAATATAATTTGACAGTTCAGCCAACTGAAATATTGGTAAAATAAATGATATTTTGATCCAATATAGGCCCTTTTTAATTAAAAAATGTACATACATTTTCTCTAACGACTGTAATAATCTTCTCGGTACTATTTAGACGACAAACGAAATAAAAGAAGAAACTCTTCTTCTTTTATTTCGTTTTGTTGTCTAAATACATTTTCTCTCTTTTTTTTTTTAGTTTTAATTTTATAAAAATAGAAAACACCTTGTGGCAACATAAGATAAAAAATATTATAATTACCTCTTTCGTTGCTTTTTTTATTCGTTTGTTTAAATGGAATTCTGAAATATAAATCATTCTAGATAAATTTGTAATTCGATTTTGGTAGCTAGTAGATTATTAAAAAATAGTAATACTATTATTATTAAATGTGAAAAAAAACAGTACAAATGTAATATTGTACTGAGATAAGGTGCATAAAAAGCGGCATTGAAATCTTTTACGATTTTGAAAGATAGGGGACGCTATGATGACCATATTTCAAAAAATAGCGTTATTATAATAATTAATAAGAAAAAGCCATCTCCCTATCTTAGTCACGCCATCTGTCGGAATAAATATCAACCAAATCAAGAAGAGTCTAACACGTACAAATTCTCAGACATGGTACAAGCTGTTCTTCTTTGACTAAAAAAGCTGGACCTAAAAGCCTTCTAAAAAATCAAGGAAAAAAATACATTTTCTGTAATAAAGATACCATATATTACAATACAATAAAATACTCCCTTGTATCAATATTGAGTAAAATATATCAGACTTCCAGGGAAAGATATCTTTTCTAAACATTTTTATTCTCTGGCTTTCGGGCATGGACACCCTTCTACGGGAGAAAACATGGTATGCTACTTTTCCCTGGAGATCTGATATTTATTTACTCAATACTACTGTCCGCCCTAGACTCACGAGGGCCATTAGCCCGAAACCATGGTCTCTAGGTGGACGCTTTTCAGTTTACCAAAGCTGGTGTTGTGGCTTTGTCACCGACCCGAGGCCGCTAGTTGCGGCGACGGTCAATAGATGGCGTCTGGTTTTTAGACGTCTATTTTGACGGGAGAGGTGACCCTTGTCTCTTTAGATCAATATCCTCCCGGCAAAATTTCCATCTATATTAGTTTATTTATATTCCAACAGATGGCGCAAGCCATCAGCAAATTCCACTTGCAAATTTGGATGATGTCTTTTTTCTTAATGTAACCACCTAATCCTATAAAATTACAAATATAAACTTTTTTTTTCATACAATAATAGTTAATTTTATTTATTCTTTTGTGCTCTATTTCTACCAAACGATATAATACATGATTTCAACACACAGGGTTTCTAATTAAAATGATAATTACAGACGTGGAGTTATAAAAAATGATCAGAAGACGTCAATTACATGCAAACCACCCGAATTTTGATGAAAATCTTCTGAAATGGTAATGAGCACGCTAAGGTGACACGCAGCGCCGCTTATCGGAATTTCTACAAAATTATACTCTCACTGAATATTGGGATTAAAAAATTAAACGGAAATGTAATAGCACACTTGATTTAAACTGTCGAATTAGAAATTCAAATATCTTTATTTTTTATTGAGTTTTTCTCCAAGTTATATGTACCTCAACATATACTGCATATATTAGGGTTGACTAACCTATAATATATATATATATATATATATATATATATATATATCTTATATAAAGATAAAGAGAGGATTTTCTGCTTAAATTTAGATCATGTTGAGGATTATGGTATGGTAATGGTGATGCAGTCGTGGTTGGAATCCTTAAAGTATGATAATGAAAATGGTTTTGATCAGAGATTGTTTTATTTGAACTAAAATAATATATAAGAACATAATTTGATTAAAGTACTGCCTGGCTTAAGGCGTAAGAATAAAAAAAAAATGAAAAGCTTATTTACATAATGTACAAATATTTTGAGCCGACCAACGGGGAACAACAACAACGAGTTTTTATAGGGGAAGAGTGACCTCTGGCGATCAATTTAAACAGAGAGTATTTGAATCTATTAAATTATATAATTTAAAATAAAATAATATTTTATATAACATATATATATAACAGACGCTATTATATACAAACTTCATCGTCTGCCGATATATATATACTCATGGACAAAACTTAAGGAAGTTGTACCTTTTAGCATGTATTTCTGGATTCAGACAATAACCCTGAAAGATATTACAGTGACCTTTTTTGAATCACACGAGATAACCAATTGTTAACAAAATTGACTCTGTCTCCTTAAAAAAAAAAAAAAAACAGACGACCAACGATATCAAATACTTTCCACTTCCTTAAGTTTAGTTCATGAGTGTATATATGACAAAAACATCGCCTCTCCAATTTTTATAGTACATTAAAGCATTTTTGTAATATTCTTTATACATAGTATATGATCAATAATTTCTAGGAATGCTAAATATTTAAAGGAATACAAAAGTATAATAAAGTTTTATTAAAAATTTCTCAAAAAAATCACCGTCACTATCTATACACTTGTTCCATCTTTTTTCCTGATATCAAAACATCTCTGAAAATCCTCATCTTTAAGGCTTTTCAAAATATTATTCGTATTCTCCTTTATTTCAGGTATTGAGTCAAATCGACGTCCTTTTAAGACTTTTTTAATTTTAGGGTAAAGGATAAAGTCGTTGGGAGCAAGTTCAGGAGAATAGGATGGCTAGGGTAGTAAAGCAATTCCGTGTTTAGCCAAATAGAGTGGTACAGTGACGACCATATGTGGCCGTGCGTTGTCATTATGCAAGAGCCAATTTTTCTAATGCTATTTTTCGGGTCGTTTCTGACGCACAGCCTCCCTTAAATGTCGCAATACATCAAGATAGTAATGTTGATTAATGATCTGACCCTCGGGCACGAATTTATAGTGTACCAATCCCTTTACATCAAAGAAAGTGATAAGAAGACACTTAAGCTTCGATTTGATCATCCTTGCTTTCTTGAATCTTGGTTCTCCAGGCTCTAGCCACTGGCTTGATTGCCTCTTAGTCTCGGGATCATATCCGTACACCCATGTTTCATCTTCCGTGATAACAATTTTGAGCCAATGGGGATCATAATTAAACATTTCGACCATGTTTTTGCACGTTTCTTTGAGATTATCTTTCTGCTCATTCGTTAAGAGATGTGGGAAAAATTTAGCCGGGGATCGTTTAAAATGCAGATCATTCTTTATAATGGTTTGGCATGTTACAAAAGAGATATCCAAGTCTTCTGATAGCTCTCTGATAGTTATTCTTGGGTTTTCTTTGATTGATGACTTGATTTTGAGTGCATTTTCGGGTTTTCTTATCGATAAATTTCTGTACGCTCCAGGAACCTGGGTTACTTAAATAAATAATTATCGATAAAGGTCTGCCAGTGTGTAGATCATCCTTGACGCTTGTGCGACCAGCTTTAAATCGTGCAAACCATTCAAATGTCCTCGATTGTGATAGGGCATCTTCTTTAAAAGCCTGCTTCAACATTTGAAATGATTCGGAAGCTGTTTTCCCTAATTTAAAGCAAACCTCTATGCAGACTCGCTGTTTTTCAAAACATTCCATACTGAAGTTAGAAAATGTTCTGATATACTCGAGCTTATAAATTCGAAAAAACGTGTGCGCGTGCGTCTGTGTGATCAATATTTTTTCTACGTGTTGATAAATGCTCTATCTATAAGGTCCTTACAAAATTATTTCATTATTTGGAATAATTTACGTGATCCAGTCTCATTCCTGGAAATTATTGATCACACGTTGTAAATCGAGATATCCTGCCATCATTGTTAAAGCGCTAATTTCTGATTATTAAATAAACACCAAAACCATTAAACAATGGTTACAATCTCCTAATTAACAAGATACATAAGCGCGCCATCTTTTATTGAAAATTGAAACTACTTTCAGCGGCTGGATCAGTCCCGAATATAGAAGAAAACAGCCAAATGCAATATTAGAACGGTATAGTTTATCTAACTGGCGAAACCGCTGTGAGGGCTCACTACTGATGAGCCAGACCCGCTTATTATTTATATAATCGCAGTAAGGACAGTAAAAAATTGTTTGATTTGAAAAGAAACATATGCGATATAAAATGATATTGTAACAAAGTATTTATTATGAAAAAAGACATCTCCTTATCGTGCAACTGAAAGTTGCTGATGGCTTGAGCCATCTATCGGAATAAATATCAACTATTCTCGTTGATTCTTGATTAATCAAGAATGGGTATTTGGCCAATTCTGGAATAATTGAAAATCAACGAAAATAGTTGATACTTATTCCGATAGATGGCGTAAGCCATCAGCAACTTTCAGTTCCACGATAAGGAGATGTCTTTTTTCATAATTATGCACCTTATTTTTTCACAAAATATTTATTATTTTATTAACAGAGTATCATTTTTTATGTTTAAATTTTACTACTCTGTAAACTTCCCTCATTGCTTATCTTTTGTTTATCTTTCATAGTTTGTTCTTGCCTTAAATAAATTGTTGTCTCATCCTGAAGTTTGTCTTTCCTAATTTTCCATTTGGCAATATTCATTTTCAATAACCTAATTGTAAAATTTAGCACTTTTATTGTTACTGGTTAAGTTAAAAAAGTACTAAATAGTATATTTTATAAATTTAATTGTCATCTATCGATACATTTTGTAATACATTTGTTTTTGCCACGTGTTTCATCTAACAAATAGCATCAGATAATATCTCTACAGACCTTACCGCAATGATAAAAAATTATTAAATGAGAGGGCTTGGCTCATCACTAGTGAACCCTCTCTAGACAATATAACAATTATCAAATTACGAAACTATTTTAGACGCGTAATATTCTTTTTAAAATAAAACAATTTCTACTGCCCTTACTGCAATGGAAAAATTAAAGGGAAGGCCTGGCTCATCAGTGGTGAACCCTCCCAGCGGTTTCGCCAGTTTAATCTACCATACCGCTGTTATATTGCATTTATGGTAGATTAAACTGGCGAAACCGCTGGGAGGGTTCACCACTGATGAGCCAGGCCTTCCCTTTAATTTTTCCATTGCAGTAAGGGCAGTAGAAATTGTTTTATTTTAAAAAGAATATTACGCGTCTAAAATAGTTTCGTAATTTGATAACAGATGGCGCGCATCACAATATAACAATTAATTTCATTAAGAAAAAGGCATCTCCTGATCGTGCAACTAAATTTTAACTAATCGTTGATTTTTAATTATTACATAATAGCCAATCTTGATTAATCAACAAATAGTTGATATATATATTCCGACAGATGGCGCAAGCCATCATAAACTCTCAATTGAATGATAAGGATATGCCTTTTTTGTTCTTAATTTATGCACCTTATCCCAGCACAATTTCACATTTATACTATTTTTTTTTTCAAATTAATTCCATGTTAAAAAGTGCGCAATATGTATTCAAATTTATAAACTATTAAGGGCGCGTGTGTTTATTTATAGACGATTAAAATACCGAAACCGCTTAGAGGGTTCACCACTGATGAGCCAGGCCGTCCTAATATATTTTTACTGTAATAAAGTCAGTAGGGAATTGTATAGTTTAATAAAATAAACCCATGCGGGTAAGTAGTTTATAATTCCGGAATGTTAACAATTATTCCACATGGTAACACCCATTTATACTCCATATTTTAAAATATTTTAGTATCTAATTGTAAATAATATCATTTTCCTCATCTTTATTTATTTTCTAATTTTCTTTTTAACACCATTAACTATAAAATTATCAATAAAATATGTTGAATTGTTAATTAAAAAAATAATTTATACTCAAAAAATCGAGGTAAAAAAAAACACTAATTAACAATGCGTTCTATCACAATTCTTATTTGAAGTTTTAAAAACATATTGTTCATCAATGATGTTTTATAATTTCAAATGTATATACATTCATATGGACAAAACTAAAGGAAGTTGTACCTTTTTGTATGTATATCGGGATTCAGACAATAACTCTGAAAGATATTTGATATACAGCGACCTTTATTGAAAACACACGAGATATCCAAGTATGGAAAAAAAATTGCCTCTTTCTCATTTAAAGAAAAAAAAACAGACGACCAGCGACATCAAAAACTTTCCACTCATTAAGTTTTGTCCATAAATGTACAACATTTCAGTGATTCAGCGTTTATTTATAGAGAATATACAAGAATACACAATTTGTAATTATAGCGGACTTTCAATGTTATCAGTCATGTACAGGAAAAACATTGTAACGATAGCCCCATAGAAATAGTCAGAAAGTTCGCCATTCCTAATTATTATTATTATTATTTTAGTACACGTGGTACAGGCCATGATAAGCATGGTGGGTAGAAGTTGGCGACTGCTTTTACTGTAAGTGCACCAAATATCTACACATGTGAAAAGCAGTACGACTTTGCACTTACAAATGTGCCAGAACCCCGCTTGGTTACTTGCACTCGCTGATGGGGTTAGACTTGGGCAAGAAACAGGGGCCATTGGAGCATTTTATTTTTTATTTTTTTGTAAATCAGAAAAAAAGTTGCCAATGCGAGAATCGAACCCGGGTCGTAGCGATTGAAAACCAAAGGTTTAGACCATCCTTCCACCGACCCTTCATTCCTAATTATGAAAAACACAAACCGAGGGTAACCCTAGCCTCATGGAAACACTCGACGCCTATTGTTACGGGGGAAGTCCAAAAATACACATTAACATTAATATTCACAAATAGTAGTGATAATTAGCTATAATTAATTACACTGAAGCACATTGTAACTAACTGAGATGACACGTGACCTGTATTGAAATGAAGCTACTTATATTCCAGATACAAAGTCACTGAGGGTTTCCTACGAGCGCCATCTACGAACAGATTTTAGAAACATTTAGGAGCCAAATGTCTATTGATATATGTAAATACTATAAACTTTTAAACTGGCGAAACCGCTTAGGGGTTTCACCAATGATGAGCCAGGCCCTCCCATTAATTTTTCCATTGCAGTAAGGATAGTAGAAATTGTTTATTTTTAAAAAGAATCATACGCGTCTATAATAGTTTCGAATTTTGATAACAGATGGCACGCTAATGCATCATAATAAACATACATTTAAAAAAAAGCTTTTATTTTAATGCACTAAAATATATATTATATATAAACTATATTTGTATACTTGCATTGTTCATTGGACTGAGTGAGTGTTAAAGATTTCACACTTCTATATGATCTGGAAGTATATTAAAATTTAATTTAAAATTTTGTAAATCAATTTGATAATTTGTCCGTTCCTGGCCAATTCTGACAACGGCGAAGTCTGAGAATTTGTCAACTTGCATTGTCATCGGGTTCTAATATGTATATAACATTTCAGAATTCTACGTGCTCTAGAAGTATACTAAAAATCGATTACAAGATTTGTGGACAGCCAAACAGACAGACAGAGAGACAAGTTAAATAAAAGATTTAAAAAAACAGCCTGTGTTTCTTATGATCTCGAGCTATGAGTCCAGGAGAGTTTTGGAACATATTTTTTGATCTCTATTTACATATTCGTCGTTCGCTATGATTATTGTCACATTTACAGTTTTAAAATCTGTTTATATTTTTATCCACACAATAAAATAGCACATTTTCTCAAAATTTATAATCATTTTAGAGTAATAATAGAAAATAGACTATAAAGAATAAAGATATAATAAAACTAAGTATGCTTCAATTATAATATTTTCTATAATCTAAATAAATTTTGTTAGTTTAAAATTAGTGTGTGTACAAACGATTATGAAAATTCAAAACTATTATAGACGCGTATGATTCTTTTGAAAATTAAACAATTTCTACTGCCCTTAATGCAATGAAAAATTAAAGGGAGGGCCTTTTTCCATTGCAGTAAGGGCAGTAGAAGTTGTTTAATTTTCAAAAGAATCATACGCGTCTATAATAGTTTTGAATATTCATAACAGATGGCGCGCTGATGCATCATAATATATTTAACTTGTGTTAAACGAATTGAAAGATTGAGACGGACTTCAGACACGAATTGTTTCTTTATTTCGGCTTGGATAACTTTCGATCAATATATCTTCATCAAGAATTGATCAACATCATTAAATAGATTCTGATTTATCGATATATAATCTAGTTATTATTCTGTTGAAGATAGATTGATTGAAAAAGTTATCGATACAAAATAAAGAATAAAATAGGAGCTCCATCATTGATTTCTTCCTGTAGTATTCTATATACAGTTACGAGCATCATGCGTCATCTCTGTCACCGTTTGCTTTTTTTTTTTTTGGAATGGCGCTCTCCTATTGGTTGGCTACGATCACACCACCACTACGCGAGACACTTTGTTTTTGACTTTGCCCCCCCCGACTCGCTTTTTGGTTTTTGTAACTATTGTGTTGGAGCGGGTCGCTCCTTAAATAAATGCATATATTAGTTAATAACTAAATGGAATCCTCTCTTTCTTTTTCCCAGTAAGAGACGCCTACGGAAGCCAACAGTACATAGACAGATAAAGCACATAGGCTATAGTTATTAACTAATATATGCATTTATTTAAGGCGCCAATTTATAATTGTAACAAATAGTATTTGAATCAAAACATTCAATCGGGTAAAACACGGGCGTTGCCTGGGTCATTCGGCTAGTATCTGTATAAGACAGATGCTATAATAAAGCTGTATGTGTGTAAAAATGAAGAATAAATAAATATATAATCATTAGATGAATTTCATAAGGATTATGACTTTCGTTCAAGATACATTCTTTAATCAGGAATACATGTAGCTTATTACTCAGAGTAAATATATGATTGAAAATTCGAAATTATTATAGATGCCTATGATTCTTTTTAAAAATTAAACAATTTCTACTACCCTTACTGCAATGGAAAAATTAATGGAAGGGCCTGGAACATCAGTGGTGAACCCTCCCAGCGAAGTTAGAAACCGCTGGGAGGGTTTACCAGTGATGAGCCAGGTCCTCCCTCTCATTAATTATTCCATATTGAAATAAGGGCAGTATAAATTGTTTAATTTTTAAAAAGAATTATACGCGTCTATAATATTTTCGAATTTTAATAGCAGATGGCGCGCTAATGCATCAAAATACACTTGTATATGTATATAGACTCATAGTATATACACTTGTATGTGTATATAGTGAGAGATAGAGGAGTAATTTGATATTGGAGGTGTTTGTATAAGGAAGGTGTAAGAGGGAACAACACACGATGGCAGTGTATGGTTGGTTGGGAGATAGGTAGGTGAGTCAGGCGGTGATCAATACGCCAGGACTTGAGGTCGACCAATTATCGGTGTCCTGTCACTCATCACTTCCGGGAGTTACAAGAATAGGGGCAGATAAGGGGATCCCTGGATTCAATTAACATCTTTACTGGGGCTTTTAATTAACTTGGAGGTGTCTCTCTTCTTTGGTGTGTGGTGTCTATCTCTGTGTGTACATTCTCTCGGTGGTACGGCGTCTACATAACTTGGTGGTGTCTATCTCTGTGTACATTCTCTCGGTGGTACATGGCGGTACAGCGTCTACATAACTTGGAGGTGTCATCTTTGGTGGTGTCTATCTCTGTGTACATTCTCTCGGTGGTACATGGCAGTACAACGTCTATATAACTTGTAGGTGTCCTCTTTGGTGGTGTCTATCTCTGTGTACATTCTCTCGGTGGTACAAGGCAGTACAACGTCTATATAACTTGTAGGTGTCCTCTTTGGTGGTGTCTATCTCTGTGTACATTCTCTCGGTGGTACATGGCAGTACAACGTCTATATAACTTGTAGGTGTCCTCTTTGGTGGTGTCTATCTCTGTGTACATTCTCTCGGTGGTACATGGCGGTACAGCGTCTACATAACTTGGAGGTGTCATCTTTGGTGGTGTCTATCTCTGTGTACATTCTCTCGGTGGTACATGGCAGTACAACGTCTACATAACTTGTAGGTGTCCTCTTTGGTGGTGTCTATCTCTGTGTACATTCTCTCGGTGGTACATGGCAGTACAACGTCTATATAACTTGTAGGTGTCCTCTTTAGTGGTGTCTAACTCTGTGTACATTCTCTCGGTGGTACATGGCAGTACAACGTCTATATAACTTGGAGGTGTCATCTTTGGTGGTGTCTATCTCTGTGTACATTCTCTCGGTGGTACATGGCAGTACAACGTCTATATAACTTGGAGGTGTCATCTTTGGTGGTGTCTATCTCTGTGTACATTCTCTCGGTGGTACATGGCAGTACAGCGTCAACATAACTTGGAGGTGTCATCTTTGGTGGTGTCTATCTCTGTGTACATTCTCTCGGTGGTACATGGCAGTACAACGTCTACATAACTTGGAGGTGTCATCTTTGGTGGTGTCTATCTCTGTGTACATTCTCTCGGTGGTACATGGCAGTACAACGTCTATATAACTTGTAGGTGTCCTCTTTGGTGGTGTCTATCTCTGTGTACATTCTCTCGGTGGTACATGGCAAGTACAACGTCTATATAACTTGTAGGTGTCCTCTTTGGTGGTGTCTATCTCTGTGTACATTCTCTGGGTGGTACATGGCGGTACAACGTCTATATAACTTGTAGGTGTCCTCTTTGGTGGTGTCTATCTCTGTGTACATTCTCTCGGTGGTACATGGCGGTACAACGTCTATATATCTTGTAGGTGTCCTCTTTGGTGGTGTCTATCTCTGTGTACATTCTCTCGGTGGTACGTGGCGGTACAACGTCTACATAACTTGGAGGTGTCATCTTTGGTGGTGTCTATCTCTGTGTACATTCTCTCGGTGGTACTTGGCGGTACAACGTCTATATAACTTGGAGGTGTCATCTTTGGTGGTGTCTATCTCTGTGTACATTCTCTCGGTGGTACATGGCGGTACAACGTCTACATAACTTGGAGGTGTCATTTTTGGTGGTGTCTATCTCTGTGTACATTCTCTCGGTGGTACATGGCAGTACAACGTCTATATAACTTGTAGGTGTCCTCTTTGGTGGTGTCTATCTCTGTGTACATTCTCTCGGTGGTACAAGGCAGTACAACGTCTATATAACTTGTAGGTGTCCTCTTTGGTGGTGTCTATCTCTGTGTACATTCTCTCGGTGGTACATGGCAGTACAACGTCTATATAACTTGTAGGTGTCCTCTTTGGTGGTGTCTATCTCTGTGTACATTCTCTCGGTGGTACATGGCGGTACAGCGTCTACATAACTTGGAGGTGTCATCTTTGGTGGTGTCTATCTCTGTGTACATTCTCTCGGTGGTACATGGCAGTACAACGTCTACATAACTTGTAGGTGTCCTCTTTGGTGGTGTCTATCTCTGTGTACATTCTCTCGGTGGTACATGGCAGTACAACGTCTATATAACTTGTAGGTGTCCTCTTTAGTGGTGTCTAACTCTGTGTACATTCTCTCGGTGGTACATGGCAGTACAACGTCTATATAACTTGGAGGTGTCATCTTTGGTGGTGTCTATCTCTGTGTACATTCTCTCGGTGGTACATGGCAGTACAACGTCTATATAACTTGGAGGTGTCATCTTTGGTGGTGTCTATCTCTGTGTACATTCTCTCGGTGGTACATGGCAGTACAGCGTCAACATAACTTGGAGGTGTCATCTTTGGTGGTGTCTATCTCTGTGTACATTCTCTCGGTGGTACATGGCAGTACAACGTCTACATAACTTGGAGGTGTCATCTTTGGTGGTGTCTATCTCTGTGTACATTCTCTCGGTGGTACATGGCAGTACAACGTCTATATAACTTGTAGGTGTCCTCTTTGGTGGTGTCTATCTCTGTGTACATTCTCTCGGTGGTACATGGCAAGTACAACGTCTATATAACTTGTAGGTGTCCTCTTTGGTGGTGTCTATCTCTGTGTACATTCTCTGGGTGGTACATGGCGGTACAACGTCTATATAACTTGTAGGTGTCCTCTTTGGTGGTGTCTATCTCTGTGTACATTCTCTCGGTGGTACATGGCGGTACAACGTCTATATATCTTGTAGGTGTCCTCTTTGGTGGTGTCTATCTCTGTGTACATTCTCTCGGTGGTACGTGGCGGTACAACGTCTACATAACTTGGAGGTGTCATCTTTGGTGGTGTCTATCTCTGTGTACATTCTCTCGGTGGTACTTGGCGGTACAACGTCTATATAACTTGGAGGTGTCATCTTTGGTGGTGTCTATCTCTGTGTACATTCTCTCGGTGGTACATGGCGGTACAACGTCTACATAACTTGGAGGTGTCATTTTTGGTGGTGTCTATCTCTGTGTACATTCTCTCGGTGGTACATGGCGGTACAACGTCTATATAACTTGTAGGTGTCCTCTTTGGTGGTGTCTATCTCTGTGTACATTCTCTCGGTGGTACATGGCAGTACAGCGTCTATATAACTTGTAGGTGTCCTCTTTGGTGGTGTCTGTCTCTGTGTACATTCGCTCGGTGGTACATGGCGGTACAGCGTCTACATAACCTGTAGGTGTCCTCTTTGGTGGTGTCTATCTCTGTGTACATTCTCTCGGTGGTACATGGCAGTACAACGTCTATATAACTTGTAGGTGTCACTTTGGTGGTGTCTATCTTTGTGTACATTCTCTCAGTGGTACATGGCGGTACAGCGTCTACATAACCTGTAGGTGTCCTCTTTGGTGGTGTCTATCTCTGTGTACATTCTCTCGGTGGTACATGGCAGTACAACGTCTATATAACTTGTAGGTGTCCTCTTTGGTGGTGTCTATCTCTGTGTACATTCGCTCGGTGCTACATGGCGGTACAGCGTCTACATAACCTGTAGGTGTCCTCTTTGGTGGTGTCTATCTCTGTGTACATTCTCTCGGTGGTACATGGCAGTACAACGTCTATATAACTTGTAGGTGTCCTCTTTGGTGGTGTCTATCTCTGTGTACATTCTCTCGGTGGTACATGGCGGTACAACATCTATATAACTTGGAGGTGTCCTCTTTGGTGGTGTCTATCTCTGTGTACATTCTCTCGGTGGTACATGGCAGTACAACGTCTATATAACTTGGAGGTGTCATCTTTGGTGGTGTCTATCCCTGTGTACATTCTCTCGGTGGTACATGGCGGTACAGCGTCTATATAACTTAGAGGTGTCATCTTTGGTGGTGTCTATCTCTGTGTACATTCTCTCGGAAGTACATGGCAGTACAGCGTCTACATAACTTGGAGGTGTCTCTCTTCTTTGGTGGTGTCTATCTCTGTGTACATTCTCTCGGTGGTACATGGCGGTACAGCGTCTACATAACTTGGAGGTGTCATCTTTGGTGGTGTCTATCTCCGTGTACATTCTCTCGGTGGTACATGGCGTTACAGCGCCTACATAACTTGGATGTGTCTCTCTTCTTTGGTGGTGTTTATCTCTTTGTGCATTCTCTCGGTGGTACATTGCGGTACAGCGTTTACATAACTTGGAGGTGTCTCTCTTCTTTGGTGGTGTTTATCTCTTTGTGCATTCTCTCGGTGGTACATTGCGGTACAGCGTCTACATAACTTGGAGGTGTCTCTCTTCTTTGGTGGCGTTTATCTCTTTGTGCATTCTCTCGGTGGTACATTGCGGTACAGCGTTTACATAACTTGGAGGTGTCTCTCTTCTTTGGTGGCGTTTATCTCTTTGTGCATTCTCTCGGTGGTACATTGCGGTACAGCGTTTACATAACTTGGAGGTGTCTCTCTTCTTTGGTGGTGTTTATCTCTTTTTGCATTCTCTCGGTGGTACATTGCGGTACAGCGTTTACATAACTTGGAGGTGTCATCTTTGGTGGTGTCTATCTCTGTGTGGATTCTCACGGCGGTACGTGTTTGCAGCGTTGCAGTTTCAACATAACTTGGAAGTATCTTTGGTGGTGTCTATCTTTGTACATATCTCAAACATCAAACATGCAGTAATTAGGATATTTCATGGAGAAGAGAGAAAATATGGTGTTCGAGAGAATTAAGGAAAATTGGGTAAATATTTGCAGATATTTATAACTTGAATTTAGATCGCCCATCTTTACAGTAAATCTTAACTTTATCACAAAAGACTTCACCTTACTATTGCAAATTTTACACCACCTTTTCTAGTATATTTATAATATCTAAATCAAGGTATTTAATTCCTTCTCCGTTCCTAATGCCAAGATTCTTAAAAATACCAAAACTGTTGAGAGAGTTTCAGACTTGACTTCTTTTTTCTAAGAGATATTGAAACAATCTAAAATATCTCTAGGAAAGAGAAAGATAATGTGTGATAAAGTTAAAATTCTTGAATGAAGGTCGTTGGAAGGATGGTATAAACCGTTGGTTTTCGACCGCTACGACCCGAGTTCAATTCCCGCATTGGGCACTTTTTCTGATAAAAAATGCTCCAATGGCACCCGATTCTTGCGAAAGCCCAACCCCCACCAGCGAGTGCAAGTAACCAAACAGGGCCCTCTTGTAAGTTTGTAAATGCATAGTCGAACTGCTTTTCTCATGTGTAGACATATGGTATACTTACTGTAAAAGCAGTCGTCAACTCTACCCACCATGAGTACCATGGCCTGTACCACCTGTCCAACCAAAACAAGGGTAAGAACGTGTGAAGCTCCAGGATCGAACGACCAAGTTTGCCATAGCAACCTTACAACACCTACGTCTCCCATTACATGGACGACCTTGAGGCCCTTGTTTACAAACTTCGCATTCATCTCACTGTTTCTGCACAAAAATACATTCTTTTTTGCTTATCCCTAGTACACATGGTACAGGCCATTATACTCATGGTGGGTAGAAGTAAGCGACTGCTTTTACTGTAAGTGCACCACATGTCTACACATGTGAAAAGCAGTTCGACTTTGCACTTACAAATGTACCAAAGCCTCGTTTTGGTTATTTGCACTCGCTGGTGGGGTTAGACTTTTGCAAGAAGCGGGTGGCATTGGAGCATTTTGATTTTTAAATAAGAAAAAAAGTGCACAATGCGGGAATCGAACCCGGGTCGTAGCAGTTGAAAACCAACGGTTTAGACCATCCTTCCAACGACCCCCAAAATATATTCTTCATTACATTTCTAACATAAATAACATTTGGGACTATTTAGTGAGGATTTTATTTTACAAAATGAGTCAACTTTTTACAGTCCTTTCTGATGATGGAAAAATTATTGGAAGTGCTTGGCTTCTGAATGGTGAACCATTCCAGCTTGTCCAATCCACCGCTGTAATATTGTAGAAGTTGTATTTTCTAACCTATATTGCCTCACCTTAATAGGATTCTTGGTAAATGAATAAGTAGAGAAGAGAAGCCCAATTCAATTCTTGAGAAGTCTGGTCGATTGAACAAGATAAACTGCTGGAACGATTTCTCATTAATGAGCCAGGCCCTTCCAAATATTTCTCCATTACATGAAATATATTTAATTAAAAAGAAATATATTGGATCAAAATATCATTTATTTTACCAATATTTCAGTTGGCTGAACGCCAACCTTTATCAAGGTGTTATAACATTTTAAAGTGTGTCAACAACAAACTCAGCGCCACATAACGTCAACAGCATTAAGTTTTTAAAAATATTTTGTTATATTCAATGGGGAGAAAAAATTTGATATATATATTTATATATATCTATATATAATATTTTTTCCATAATATAAATATATATATTAAAAATGGCATATCCTGACCAGGAGCACATGTGCTTTACAGAAGGCAGAGCGCCATCATATATATATCAATTTTTTTCTCCCCATTGAATATAACAAAATATTTTTTAAAAACTTAATGCTGTTGACGTTATGTGGCGCTGAGTTTGTTGTTGACACACTTTAAAATGTTATAATACCTTGATAAAGGTTGGCGTTCAGCCAACTGATATATAGGTAAAATAAATGATATTTTGATCCAATATATACCTTTTTAATTAAAGATTTATCTATGGATTACTCTATTTTCAAAATAAAAGATATTATATAAGAAGGTTTTCTAATATAAAAATAAAATTACAGATATATTCTATATTAAGATACTTATAATAAAATAAAACTTATTTTAGACGCGTATGATTCTTTTTAAAATTAAACTCTATTTCTACTGTCTTTACTATAATGATAAATTAATGGGAAGGGGCCTGGCTCATCAGTGGTGAATCCTCCCATTAATTCATCATTTCAGCAACATCATTTCAGCATTAATGCATCATTTCCAACTAAAAGAAAAATGATATCTAATTTTATAAACCAGAAATTTGAGGAATACTATGGAGGTGCCACTGATAATTTCAAGGGATTCTTTGATACTTCAAGAATTCCTAACTATGTTCAACCCAACTTCTATAACGTTCAATTTTTTACTGGACATGGTGACTTCAACACATATTTGTTTAGAATTGGCAAAATTGGTTCACCTGCATGCACTTGTGGAAACGAACAACAAACCCCTGAACATCTTCTGATAGACTGTCCATTAACTTCTGATCTAAGGGAAGAAAACCAACTTTACCTGACTAATACAAAACAAGCTGCTTGCAATAAAGACCAATACATCAAGTTTAATAGATTCTGCAGGATGTATATTTTGAGGCGAAAGCGTTGACTGTACATATTTCAAACTACTACTTATAATTGCTATATGTAAAATTTGACATTGAACGTTTAATTTTAATGATTTCCAAAGTTCAATTGTATTAATTGTATATAATTTAAAATATACACGCAATTATCCAAATTGTGGATATGGCGTGTCTCTCCCAACTGTTAAATAAATAAATAAAGGATAGTTGAAAATTGTGTGTTTGTTTAATTTTAAAAGAATCATACGCGTCTAAATTACTTTCAAATTCTTATATGCCTTCTTATCACCTTCTTTGATGTAAAGGGATTGGTGCACTATGAATTCGTGCCCGAGGGTCAGACCATTAATCAACATTACTATCTTGATGTATTGAGACGTTTAAGGGAGGCTCTACGTCAGAAACGACCCGAAAAATGGCATTAGAAAAATTGACTCTTGCATCATGACAACGCACAGCCACATACGGCCGTCACTGTACAATATCATTCGACCAGCGCATGGCCTCCACCCATGCACATATGTGTGATTACAAAAATTGTTTAAAATACACAAAGAAGGTAATATATATTTTCTCCGCCTTTCAATATCATTAATAGTTAAATATGTAAACATTCTATTATGTAATCTAATATGTAAATATTCTATCTATTATTATTATCTCTTTTGCTAAATTAAAACTTTATAAAATTAAATATAAACAATACTTAAAGTTATACCGCATAAGTTTCTTTTCTATGAAAAATCAATATTTATTTTTAAGAGAAATATTTACTATTTCTAACTTTTTTGAATGAAGTATGAGAGGGTGAAAATATGAAGAGTAATGGCGAACGGGAAAAATAAAAGTGACCAGGGGCGGGAATCGAACCCACAACCTTCTGCTTACCGGGCAGGTGCTATGTCCACTAGGCTACCCTTTTTTCCCGTTCGCCATTACTCTTCATATTTTTACCCTCTCATACTTCATTCAAAAAAGTTAGAAATAGTAAATATTTCTCTTTAAAATAAATATTGATTTTTCATAGAAAAGAAACTTATGCGGTATAACTTTAAGTATTGTTTATAATCACACGCCGCAGTCCTTTATAATATAAAATTAAATATGCAAAAATTATTTTATATAAAAATAGTATATATACCATCAATTTATTATCGTGATACTCCTGTGGAAGGACTGACAGGTCCGAAAGCTAGAGAATAAAATTTGAACAAGAAACTTAGCCCTGGAAGCTTTATTTTATAACAATATCATACTATAATGGTAAATTAATGGGAAGGCCTGGCTCATCAATAGTGAACCCTCCCATTAATTTATCATTTCAGCAAGGGCAGTTGAAATTTGTGTGTTTGTTTAAATTTAAAAAGAATCATACACACGCGTCTAAATTATTTTAAATTTCTCATAACAGATGGTGCATCAAGGTATGATGTTAAGATAATTTCTAGAGAATTCATGGAATATTTCACATAAGATATCTATAATTACAATACAATATAATACGGCTTGTGATTGTAAAACGACATTTTAAAATTATCCCGCATGTGTTTCTTTTCAACGAAAAATCCAAATTTATTTCAAGGAGAAATAATGATTATTTCTAACCTTTGGGATGAGGTATGAAAGGATCAATTGTGAAGAGTAATGATAAACGGAAAAATAAAAGTGTCCAGAGATGGGAATTGAACCCTCATGGACATGGCATCTGCCCGGTAAGCAGAACACTGTGGGTTCGATTCCCATTCCTGGACACTTTTATTTTTCCGTTTATCATTACTCTTCACAATTCATTCTTTCATACTTCATCCCAAAGGTTAGAAATAATCATTATTTCTCCTTGAAATAAATTTGGATTTTTCGTTGAAAAGAAACACATGCAGGTTAGTTTTAAAATGTCGTTTTACATATCTATAATTAACTAACTGAAATTATATTAAAACACATGCTATGTATTGTGAATATTCATTGATTATTTTGTATTCTTTTTTTTTGTCAATTTTTTGTTGTTTCTTTTATAAAAACAAACAATACGTTGAATAATAAATAAATGTGTTTTAATTTTTTTAAAATATATTTTTTATTTTTAAATGAAATAAGATTCTTTTAAGCGACGAACATGGGACTAAGAATGTGAGTAAATATAAAATTTAATTAATGAATATTTACAATGCATAACAACATTTCTTTCAATCTTTCAACTTAGAGGGACCGTCTCTGATGGGTCAATCCATCTCAATATATAAAATCTTCAAATAGATGGCAGAAATTTGTTTGAAACGTGGCAAGAAAACAATATCTTGATGCACTAGCGCGCCATCTGTTATCAAAATTCGAAACTATTTTAAAGGCGTAAGATTCTTTTTGAAATTAAACAATTTATACTGCCCTTACTGCAATGGAAAAATATAGTTAATATGGTATATTAAACTGGCGAAACCGCTGGCAAGGTTCACCACTGATGAGCCAGGGGCCCTCCCATTAATTTTTCTATTACAGTAAGGGCAGTAGAAATTGTTTAATTTCAAAAAGAATATTACGCCTTTAAAATAGTTTCGAATTTTGAAAACAATATCTCACATCTTCAATATTCCTTTACATTTATTCTTCTTTAATTGATTCTTTCTAAATTCCAACCCCACCAGCGAGTGCTAGTAAACAAACGGAAATCTGACTCATTTTTAAGTGCAAAGTCGAACTGCTTTTCAAATGTGTAGATATGTGATGCACTTACAGTAAAAACAGTCGCCTATTTCTACCCACCATGATTATCATGGCCTGCACCACGTGTACTAGGGATAATAAAAAAAACCTCCTTTTATTAGGAAAATATTCTACAATGTATGTCAATCAAACAACAATATTTGCATACTACTTATTTATATATTTATCTGTATTTATACAGAAGAGCAAGGATATATATATTTTTATTTATAAAAAGAAAAATGACAAAAAAATTCATAAACATTTCACTGAGTTTATTTTCTAGTTTTTTTTTTTTAAGTTATTATTAATAAATATTCCAATATTAAATGCTTATTTTGTTTCTCCTCTAATGAAGTGTATATTGTATTTATTCATATATTAAAACATTTTGCACTTTCAAATTTCTTTAGTTTGCTTATTGGCACTCTCCAATAAGCTTAAACTTATACCGTAATTACGAGGGCCATCCAATAAATATGTTTCCCTATTTTTTAACAAATAAACAACATTATTTACAATTATGCAGGTATTTATTTACATTATACAACTCATAGACTACTTCTCTACATAATCACCATTTCTGTTCAAACATTTTTGGTACCGTTGTAGCAATTTTTTGATACCACTGTTGTACCAAGCCGTGTCCTGTCTTCGTAGCCAGTGGTTCGCCTCTGCCTGCTTGTATTTAGGTAATCAGAGATTTCATTTCAAAATGATGTAAGAGGAAATCTAGTAGAATTACTTTGTGGAAGGGGGTCGGTGGAAGGATGGTCTAAACCGTTGGTTTTCGACCGCTACGACCCGGGTTCGATTCCCGCATTGGGCACTTTTTTATGTTAAAAAAAAATGCTCCAATGGCCCCCGATTCTTGCAAAAGTCTAACCCAACTGCTTTTCACATGTGTATACATGTGGTGCACTTACAGTAAAAGCAGTCGCCTAATTCTACCCACCATGATTATCATGGCCTGTACCACGTGTACTAGGGATAAGCAAAAAAAAAAAAAACTTTGTGGAAACTAAGGAAGCTATACTTTTTATCATGTGTATCATTTTAATTTTTATTATTCAATTTTTTATCACTTTTTTTTTTTAAAGAGAACGTTCGAATTTACATGTATGGGGAGAATTTCACCGTTATATAAACAAATGAGTGATTTATGTTCAAAAATATGATACTTTCTTAAGTTTTGTCTATGAGTTTATATGTGTTGTCAAACATTATTATAAAATAATTTATAATAAATTCGTGTAATCTACCTTTTTATTTATTTTTTTATATTATCTTTTTTTTTTTATTAATATTATATCGCGACTAAAAGGGAAGAGTTATTAAACCTCAAAGTTAAAAAAAAAAAACTAACTGATAATAGAAAAATAATTGCATTTCAGTGTTTCAGTTTTTCTCATTAAATAAATGCCTATAATTACTTTGATAAAATTATTTATAATTATAAAATATATAAAGCAATGTTCCTCTGAATGAATATCGATCAAAGCGTATAATAAAATATATATTTTAAAGCAGATTTTTATAAATATAAAAAACATTTCAAAGATAGCAAAAAATATATATATAGAGAGAAAAAAAGACGTAGTATTGAGAAAGACTTCCAACAGAGTAGTTACAACAATGTGGACAATCATGAATGGATGATATGATTAACTTAGCAAGGGGGAGCAGACGATAAAAGCCATGCAGACGATGGTGAATCAAGCGGCGGGACGTTCCCAGACGAACCTGCACGAGCGTGACCAGGCGGTTTTAATTTCACTTTCCTCTGCCAATTAGATGCCTTTGTGGGGTGATGAGCAGTTCAATATGGCGCCTGTCGTCCGTGAGAACCTTCTGATGGCGTTATTACTGATGATCGGCTGCTGCTCATCTCACGCCCGCCATTTTGTTTAAATTGTTGTCGGGCAATATTCATACCTAGCAATTTTATTTGGATTTTTTTTTTTCGCCGAATTTCAAATATTTCTACTTTTTATTTCTTCTAAATTTTATTTATTCTAAAACACAAGAATATATTGAAGCATTTTGATCGAATAATTTATAAATCAATTTATTTTTTTTGATTGACTTTTTTTTATTGATTGATATGTTATAATACCTTGATAAAGGTTGGCGTTCAGCCAACTGAAATATTGGTAAAATAAATGATATTTTGATCCAATATATTACTTTTTAATTGAAAAAAAAAACAATTTATGCTAATCAAAATTTTGTTAATATAAATAATCATAAATTGATATTTCTGACAAGAAAATATGACGAAGAAAAAGGTATGACTTTTTGTCTATATATACATATATATTTATTACTTTTAAAATTGATCATTAACGAGGATAATTTTAACACAAAATAAATTTTCAAAACATTTAAAGCCTACAAAATATCTTACATAATTTTTATTACATTTTTATAAATTGCAATATAAACTTTTAATATTTATTTGAAAATATTACGAAAAGTATAAACTTCCAAAATAGTTCCATTTTAAAGGCTTATCCTGTAATAAATTCCATATAAAACAATTATATTTATTATCTTTAGATTTATAAATATAGAAGTACTAATAAATTAAAGAGAGAGAGAGATATGAAAACTATTATATTTATTTTTTTATAACGAATATATTTCGATATATATAAATCGAATTTCACACTACTATACAAATAGATTCCAACTAGTAAAAATGACTTTCTGATATAGGCTTAGCAAAATACGGTTATTCTTTTTGAGGATTTCTGGTTGTTTTTGTACTCACGTATGTTGTAGTTACGAGGACATCCCTTTAGATAAAAACAAATATATATTTATTTAAGGAACGACTTGTTCCATTACATATATTGTTAAAACAAGTTAGCGGTAAACATCAGCAAGGTTGAAGGTAGTTGTTGGAAGTTACGTCATCGTAGTGACGTCAGCATCTATGATGATTAAAGTCAAAGTTTGCGTAACAATTCCCTCCTTACTTTGGCTTTATTCCCACGATGCTGAGGTTCTCCAGGTGTTTCTTCATCTGGTCTCGGGATAGGTCCTTTGTGAAGATATCCGCCTCCAGGTCCTGAGATGGCTTGTACAGAAGGCAGATGTCTCTGGATTCAAAACAGTCTCTCAAGAAGTGGTACTTTCTGTTGATATGTCTACAGCGACTGCTTTGTTTAGGGCTGGAGATCCAGTTGATCAATGACTGACTGTCTGTATAGATCGCAGTTGGTTTTTCCATGAAATTCCATTCTTCCAGCTCTCGTAACAGGTTTATTATCCACTTGATTTGACAGCAGCTTTCACAAGCAGCTATCATTTCCGCTTCCATTGTGGAGAGGGCGACGAGTGGTTGTTTACTACTTTTCCAGTCTATAGTTGCTTCGCCGAGCTTCAATACATATCCGCCGTAGGATTTTCCATCATGAGTGGTCGACCAGCTGGCA
This sequence comes from Cordylochernes scorpioides, assembly GCA_030710605.1. Classification (NCBI taxonomy): domain Eukaryota; kingdom Metazoa; phylum Arthropoda; class Arachnida; order Pseudoscorpiones; family Chernetidae; genus Cordylochernes; species Cordylochernes scorpioides. The sequence continues at coordinate 65,695,077 of CP092875.1, read as the reverse complement.
TCGGTGTAGGACTTCAGGATTCCAGTCTTCCCTCTTTCAAATTTCACTCCTAGGTCAATTGTTCCTCGTAGGTATCTCATCACTCTTTTGATTGCTGTCCAGTGCATCTGTTTTGGTTGTCTGGAGTACTGTGAAAGTTTGCTAGTGATGTAAGCGATGTCGGGTCTGGTGTTAACAGCTAGAAACATTAGCATTCCAAGGGCTTCTTGGTAAGTGTGCTGATCACAATTGTCATCTTCAATATGATTGTCCAAATTGATTTCTTTGGAACCTGGTGTTGGAACTTCCTTACAAGTTTCCATTCCATATTTCTGCAATATTTGTTGTACATAGTGGCTTTGCTGTAGCGAAATTCCCTCCTTGTCTTGTATGATCTTGATTCCCAAAAACATGCCTTTACATGTTACATCCTTTATTTCCAGGTGATGTCTCAATTTATTGATGAATCTGTTTGAGGTATCTTCAGAATCTGAGACAGTGATAAAGTCATCAACATATATCCCTACATAGAAGTATTTGTCTTCATTCTTCCATTTAAATAGGCAAGGATCAGATTTAAGTTTTTTTAGTCCACAGTCATGAAGTACTTGACTGAATTTCTCATACCACGATCTTCCGGATTGAGGTAGACCGTAAATACTTTTGTTGAGTTTGCAAACTTTGTTTCTGTCTTGGACAAATCCAGCAGGTTGTTCCATTAATATTGTATTTTCAATGTTTCCATTTAGATAGGCTGCTTTTACATCAAATAGTTTAATGACTGAATCTTTTGTTGCTGCCATTGACAAAATAGTCCTGAGGGTGGCATTTTTAATTACAGGGCTGAAACTTTCGTTGTAATCTCTTCCTGGGATTTGGTTGTATCCCATTGCAACAAGTCTAGCTTTGTAAGTTTTGTTTTCTTGGTCTTTAGATATTTTGAACACCCATTTACTTTTGACAACTTTAGCGTTTACAGGTCTAGGTACCAGTTCCCATACTTGATGCGAGTACATGTTCTGTATTTCCTCAAGCATTGTGTTCTCCCAATGTTTCTTGTCTTCGCATGCGATGGCTTCTTCATAGTCTTTCGGAATGGTTTCATTCGTAGTAGCCAGAACGTAGTCATCGAATCTTTTAGGTATTGTTTGAGTTCTTTGTGGTCTGCCTGATCCACTTGACTCTGTCTGTCTGTTGATCATGGTATCTGGTGCTGGCTCTTCAATATCTACATCTGATAGAACATGATTGTCCAGTTGTTCATCCTCCTGAATGAAGAAATATGTGTCAGTGTCCGTATTATTATCACTTTGTTTTTCTTCCGAGATGACATTATTGTTCTCTCTGAAGTGAATGTCTGCGGTTTCAAGAATGACTCTCGCTGTGATATCAAATACTCGATAAGCTCTTCTGCATCTTGAATAGCCTACAAATATTCCTCTCTTAGATTTAGCTTCTAGTTTGTGTCTTTGATGATTCTCGAGTTTATAGAAGACTTCACAACCAAATCTCATGATGTGAGAGACGGATGGCTTTTTACCTTTCCATTTTTCCATAGGGGCAGTGTCTAGGTCATTGGTTGTGGGAGTTAGATTGTACAGATATGCAGCTGTATTCACAGCTTCTGCCCAGAAGTGTAGGGGTAATTGGGAGTCTGCCAGAAGTGTTCGGCCTTTGTCTAATAGTGTTCTGTTAGCTCTTTCAACTCTCCCATTGCTTCTTGGGGTGTACGGTGTAGTTAGGCTACTGTACAAGGTAAGGACGAACTTAACAACGCTGTAACCCTGCATAATGTCCTCCATGTACCACACCTGAAAGGAAATCTAATGTCCATTCCAAGCGTAGTAAGAAGAGGGAACTCTGTTCTTTTGAATTCTGAAGGAGCATACATATACTCTTCTGATGACAAGCTAATAGGAACAGGAAACTTTGATGGTAACATGTACGCATTGAACCTATCACGTTTACCTGAAGCAACTCATGTTCCAAATGAACAATAAACTTCTTCAAAACTTCTGCTGCTGAGAGTTTATCTTTGAGAAATTCTACAAATATTCTCCTAGAAAATCCATCTACGATGGTCAAGAAATATTTACTACCGCCCAAGGAGTTTATTCTCATTGGACCACAGAGATCGACATAAATGGCTTCAAAGGGGTAGCTTTCCTGATTGCTATCTGTGTGAACATAGGGTACTTTGGTCATTTTTCCCAAGGAGCAAGCATCACATTGATCAAGGGTACCATTTATAGAGTTCAAGCCTTTTAGAAGATTGTTCTTCAAAATCAGGTCTAGTTTGTTGTCACTAGGATGTCCTAACCTTCTGTGCCATGCAGTCCTAGAATTGTCCTTTGAAATCAAGCAATGTTCATTTGGAACATGAGTTGCTTCAGGTAAACGTGATAGGTTCAATGCGTACATGTTACCATCAAAGTTTCCTGTTCCTATTAGCTTGTCATCAGAAGAGTATATGTATGCTCCTTCAGAATTCAAAAGAATAGAGTTCCCTCTTCTTACTACGCTTGGAATGGACATTAGATTTCCTTTCAGGTGTGGTACATGGAGGACATTATGCAGGGTTACAGCGTTGTTAAGTTCGTCCTTACCTTGTACAGTAGCCTTGATTAATCCTGATGAGGCAGAATCGATGTGCCTCCCTTCTTCTGCCACTTGTATGCTTCTTCTCTCCTCCGTCTTGTGCTCGATCCAATCACCATGGGAAGTCATGTGGCTTGTGCACGCAGAATCAATTATCCACACGTCCTGAGTTGTCGGGCGTTCCTCCCTTGTGCTTGCATGTAGTGCGTATTCTGAAGTGGAGTCTCTTCGTTGGGATGGTTCCTCCGTTCGTTCTTGGATTGCTGATCTGGCCGTGTCTTTGTTTTGTTTTGGTCCTTTATGGTAGTTCCTTGTACTGGCCATGTTATTTTTGTTTGTTGTATTATTTTGATTTCCTTTGTTGTCAGGGTTGAACCAACAGTCTTTCTTGAAATGTCCTTTTCTTTTGCAAATGAAGCATGACTTTTCTTTGAATTGGTTGCCTGATGATCTGAAAGCATTTTCATGATTTTTGCTTCTGTCCTGTCTTTTCTTCTCGAAATCCAGTAGAGTTTGTCTCAAGTCTGGTAAGGAGATTTCTCTGTTTATTGACAGTGCTGCTGTGATCGTGTCAAAGTTAGGTGTGAGTCCTTCAACAATGTATCGTACAAGTTCTCTTTCTGTTACAGTCTTTCCTAGCTGGGTGATCTCTTGTGCTAGTTTCTGTGCTCGTACAATATACATGTTAACATTTTCATTTGGGTTCAATTTTAGTCTGGCTAGATCCAACATTAGGTCTATCCTTTTATTTTCTAGAGATCCTTCAAACCTTTTCTTTATGTCGTACCAAATTCTTTTGGCCCTTTTATCGCCTCGAAAGATGATTGTTAAGTCATCCGAAAGTGACAATATTATTAGGCTGTATGCTTCCCGATTCTTTTTCTTCCAAATATCATATTCTAGTTTATTTTTTTGTAAAGTCTGGCTCGTCATTAACAATTACGTCCTCGAAGAGATCTTTTGAATCTAGAATTGCTTCCATTTTCATGGACCACGTGGTATAGTTGTTTTCTGTTAACTGTTCGATTTTTGCTAAGTTATGTGTATCCATTTTTATTCAATATTTATTTTCTAAATTGGCGGTTAGTCCAATTATTTATTTTCTTTATGATTTAAATGGATCAATTGGCGGTTAGTCCAATTCGCGCGCCCAAACAACGCACTGCTACCAAATTGATATAGGCTTAGCAAAATACGGTTATTCTTTTTGAGGATTTCTGGTTGTTTTTGTACTCACGTATGTTGTAGTTACGAGGACATCCCTTTAGATAAAAACAAATATATATTTATTTAAGGAACGACTTGTTCCATTACATATATTGTTAAAACAAGTTAGCGGTAAACATCAGCAAGGTTGAAGGTAGTTGTTGGAAGTTACGTCATCGTAGTGACGTCAGCATCTATGATTATTAAAGTCAAAGTTTGCGTAACACTTTCTAAAGATTATATTTTGTTATTATTTTGTAGTCTATTGTTTGCCTCAAATCTCAGACACCATAAAAGATAAACTTTCATTTTGTAAAATTCACATAATGCAACATATATGTGGTAACCGAGGGTCAAACCAGTAGTAACCGAGAGGGACAGTCAGGGCGTGGAGAGTTTTCCAGTACCTCTCTGCACCTTGGAGGACCTTTAACAGTTCTCACAGAGTACAGGCAGTCGTGGTCGAAGCAGAGTAGAAAGCTTAGGAATGTCCACACACAAAAAACGAAGAGACACAGTTGTAGTAGGAAAGTTCCGTGAACAGATAGGAGTCGAGCTAAGAGCAAGATGGAGATAGGAGTTCTTACTGTTTTACATGGTCGATGAGGTGGACCTGGCTACAACCGACAAGGGCTCACGCCGATGGTGAAGTGACTGTGATTTCGGCTAAAACCGAGGTTTTATATACCTTTGCCGAGGAGGGAGACATGCGAGGATTTGGACTTTGAACGGGTCCAAAGGGCGTGGGGCGTCTGCGCTATTCTGCACCCTTTGACCTTGATGGCAACGACTTGCCAAATTCCTCTTTAGGGTTGTTGGATTTCTATCTCGATCTCTTTCTTAGCTCAGCTCTTAATCTATTACATAGTTTTATTTATTCTCCCTCAGTTTGTACAAAGGACATTACATATGCTGATGCAATGACACATGTCAATAATGCGTATAATTATTTACAGATGTTTTTCTATATACAACATGACAATCTTGTTATAAGTAGTATACAATATAAGGTTGTTGGTTTAAATTACCATATATACATATTTATTAAAATAGGAGCCTAATTTTTTTTTATCAAAATTTTTATTAAAATTCAATATTTCGACCAGGCTGTTCGCCTATCTTCTTCTCGGAAAAATTCAAAAACCTTGTAAGCTTATTATCCGCATATATTTACGGCATTTTCTTCTTTAAAAAAAAGAACAAATAAACATATGGAAATCGCTACACATTTAAAATCTCTATATAAAACAAACATATAGAAATATACCCTATTAATAGGTATTCACAAATTATATAAAATAGAATCATATATATATAAATGGGGGGAAAGGTAGAATAGAAGCCCATTGACACTATTATTTCGAGATCAAACGATCCAAACTTGGCAGCCAATCAAGTCGCTTGGCCATTTCTTGACAATACAAGATGTCGTTAGGCATGAATAATAGTCTTTTTATTCTTTTGGCCCATTTCCTCTAGTGCTTTAATGGCAGAAACGACTACCTTTTTACCTAGAAGATTGGCTTTTTCTTCTTTTTTTACTTTTAAGGAAAATATAGTTAAATAGCCCTAAACCTAGTGTATGTAGTTTGTATAGCTGTAATATTATTCACATTTGTTCTGAAAATAGAGCAAACCATAAATAAATCTTTAATTAAAAAGACATATATTGGATCAAAATATCATTTGGCGTTCAGCCAACTGAAATATTGGTAAAATAAATGATATTTTGATCCAATATATGCCTTTTTCAAAATTCGAAACTATTTAAAAAGCGTAAGATTCTTTTTGAAATTAAACAATTTCTACTGCCCTTACTGAAATAGAAAAATTAAAGAGAGGGCCTGGCTCATCAGTGGTGAACACTCCCTTTAATATTTCTATTTCAGTAAGGGCAGTAGAAATTGTTTAATTTCAAAAAGAATCTTACGCTTTTAAAATAGTTTCGAATTTTGATAACAGATGGCGCGCAAGTGCATCGTAATATGCCTTTTTAATTAAAGATTCACATTTGTATTTTGTATTATGGAAATAATTTCTCTCTTGAAGTAAAAATGGAACCAAGCATTTACAAATAATAGGAATATATTTTGATTGCTGTGTAAGACCAATTGGGTCTTAATAAAGGCTTTGTGTGTGTGAATATATTTTGATTGACTTTATCTTTGCTAATTATTTACCATTTTAAAAATCAAATTTGAGATGTTTTTAAAAATATTGTAGCAAAGTATTTATTATTTTATTAACAGAGTATCATTTTTTACGTTTATATTTTGATATACTGTAAAATTCCCTCATTGTTTATATTTTGTTTATCATTCATAGTTTGTTCTTGCCTTAAATAAATTGCTGTGTCATCCTGAAGTTTGTCTTTTTCTAATTTTCCACGTGACAATATGATTTTATTTTCACTACGGATAATCTGTTCCAATAGTGTATATATAATGAATATATTGATTTATTTTTAGAATATATATATTTTATATATATTTTTTTGCTAATATATGAATTGAAAATGCTTCTAAAACATGAATAATGTTTCCAAAAATAAAATAGTGTTTGCTAAAATACATATATATTCTCAAATCTGATTTTACATTCGAATATTGATTGATAAAAGTTCCTAATGTTATACTCGTATAAAACATTTTATCATATGATTAATATCTTTTGAACTTTTTTCCCTAGAGGTTAACGTATATTTGTATAAATTATATATTTTTAAATTAAACTGGACATAAAATGCATGTTATCAGAATAATTTGATGAATGATAAAAACTTCTTGAGTAATTTTGAATCAATTAGTAAAGTTCTCGCTGTATCTATAAGAGTCCTATTCACTCTCTCTGCGACTCCATTACTTTGTGGTGAGTATGTGGTGGTAAGTTGGTGATGGATCCCACTTCTCTTGAAAAGTCCTTCAAATCTAGAGTTACAAAATTCAGTTCCATTGTCCGTTCTTACATCTTTTATTCTAAGACTTAATTCGTTTTCGGCTCTTGCTTTAAATTCTTCAAATCTTTCAAAGGTCTCATCTTTTGATCTCAGGAAATATACAAAGATTCTTCTACTGTAGTCATTTACTATAACAAGAAAATACTTAGATCCTCCTAAAGATTGACATGGCATTGGTCCACATAAATCCATATGAATCAACTGCAGGGGCTTAACTGTATAATTTTCTGTACTATTATATGGCTTCTGAAGCAGTTTTCCCATTATGCATGCTTCGCACTCTGGTAACCTTTCGAATTTTAGATCCAATCCTCTTAAAATATGTGCATGTAGTAAGTCTCATATCTCCTTTGGCTGTGGCTTGGGTAGTTTTGCCCTTCTCAGCTAGGTTGATTTCAATTTTGTACTCTGTCATATTTTTCCATTAAAGTTAGGTTTGGAGTTAAATGTGCGGTGCATCCTGAATCTATACACCATATTTGCCTATCATTTCTCCCATCTGGTCAATCTTCAAATTCTTTTACATATGTTTCAAATGCTTGCTCATTAATTCCACTTTTCATAGTATCCACTAGGTTATTTGAATGTTCCCTACTGTATTTGTGATTTCTATAATTAGGAGACCATTTCTTTTGATATCCTTGTTTTTGTTTATCTCGAAACCAGCAATCATTTGCTAGATGTCCCTTTTTATTACAAACAAAACATATTTTTGGCTAAATTGTTTACCTTTTCTATCTTTAATTCTGTATGCTTGTTCATGCCCATTCTCAACCGATTGATTTAATCTCATATTTATTCTTGACTTCTCTTCTCTTAGAGTTTGTTTAATCTCATCTACTGTTGCCTCTCTCTTAGATCGTAAGACAATAGCAATATTTTCATACCTTGGATGTATGCCTCTGACAATATGAAATGAAAGTTCTCTTGAGGTAAATTGATGCCCTAATGATGAACTTCTAGCAGCAATATTTTTTGCCCTCGTTATATATTCATCTACAGTTTCATTTTTTTTCTTTCATTCTAATATTCTTTAATTCTAAGCCTATATCAATAATTTTATCTTCCAAATTGCCTGTGTATGTTTTTTCAGTGAGTCCCATACTTTCTTAGCATTTGTTTCTCCTATGAACATTCCAGCTTGTTCATTTGTCAACGTAGTGATGATTATCCCAAATGCCTCATCATTTTTATCACTCCAAATCTCCCAAGAACTTTTGTCTTCCATATCAGGTTCTGGATCGGAAATTACACATTTAAATAATTTTCTTCCTCTTAGAACTGCGCCGATTTTCAACGCCTATATTTGATAATTAGTGCCTGCTAATGATTCAATTTTTGTTTGGGATAAAAAATTAGAATTAAGCATTTTCGCCTTTTGAGCTAATATAAGCAAACCAATATATTTTAAATACAAATATATATTTTAAATTTATTTAAATATTGGGTAGCTTTTAAACATGTAATATATAGTATAATTTAACTTAATCTATATAAATACCTTTAATCTTCTTAGAAGTGCTTCAGTTTACCGATCAGAAAAAACTTCTTGCTTAATCTTCAGATTAAATATTTTCGCTTTTGAGCTTTAAATCAAATAACCACGCTCTGCTACCAATTGTTGACTTTGCTTAGAATTATTAATGAAACTGATTCCAATAATTATTAAATAAACATTATATTTATTGATTTTTACAAGAGAGAGAACAAAATATAAAAGGGAAACTAATATTGAACAAAGGAACTTTTTTTCTGTTTCGGTTAGCGCCTATTTACCTGTGAGCTTACACACACTCTGTGGTAACAGTTAATTAATATATATACAACAAATTCAATATTCACATAGAATTTATTTAAGACACATTGCACATATAACATTAATTTAAAATAGAACTTTTTAAATTTTCTCCAAGTAAAAAAATTTTATATTCTTATTTTAAAATATGATTTTTAGAATATATTTATATTTTTGAAATTCAAATAACATCAAAATATGCGGGTGAACCAAATTTTATAATAAACTTAGGAACTTAAAACATATAGTGTAAAATGGAATTTTTAAAAAGTTACAAAAAGCGTCAATAGATGGCGGAAGTGATCCGTTGGGTTGCATTACCATTTTTATCTTCATTTTGATAGATATTTCCTGATTTCTGATAAGCAAAGTGTAGTAAACCTAATTATTTTATCTCATTATTCTTTTAAATGATATTTGCCGACGTAATGGCTATTCCCTACATTCAAATATTGATTTGTTCGTTTGCCACTCAAATAGTCGTTGTTTGCACGCTATCGTTTGGAGTCAAAGTTTGTTCTTTTTTTTAATAAATATTTTTAGCATCGATATAAAATTTAAATAGAAAATTTTAGAAATTTGCGATTTTAGATGAAATTATAAAAATACAATGCAATTGGAACACAATATTTAGAAAATAATGATTCTATTTATATAATACGATATTGAGAAATATTTTTATATACATTTTTTTTTATTTAAATAAAAAGGCATATATTGGATCAAAATATCATTTATTTTACCCTTTTTAATTAAATATTTAATTATGTATTGCTCATTTTTAAAATTTATTATGATTCAATTCGATTAAATTCAATTCAATTATTGATTAAAATTTGTAACAATTAAATTTACTGGCAATGTATATTTCTTTTCAATAATTACATCAAATATTATCTTCACAGTCTAGAAGTTTGCCATGTATCAAATGAATAAGAAAGGTGTTATGTTCACTCATGGCAACCTTCTAGACCGTAGAGAAAATATTTGATGTAATTATTGAAAAAAAAAAAACATTGCCAGTAAGTTTAATTGTTACATTTTTTTTATGAATGAACGAATTTTTAAAAAATATTTTAACTATCCTCAAATAATATTCATAACGTGAAAACGGCTTTTGAAAACAATTTTTATATATTAATACACCTATCCCCCGATTAACACGGTAGATACGTTCCTGAGAAAAACGTGTAAATCGGGGGATAGGTGTACACAGAAATAAAAATAAAATTCATTAATAATAAGAAATAAGAGATTCTTCTTAGAAAGGTATATTAAAATCTATAAATAAAAGAAGACAAGTTTCTTAATACGATTTTAAATGAACGCAAGCTTTCGGGTGAAAACCCTTCAACAGGCAGTATAAAGTGAACGCGACGATACAAACATGGTACATATGGCAGACAAGAATATATACACTTATGATATTTACATAACTACGGTAAAGAGAGTTGCATATAAGATATTTGCATCATTATGAAACAATGCATATAGAGAATCTAATTTTCAATAAAGATGCTAATTACATAATTGGAAACTGGAATTTCTTGGAAATATGGTACATGACTGATATAGGCAACTATAGGGAGAACTACATGAAGGCCAGGAGAGCGTGATAGGCTTCGGGGAGGTCGATTTTTCAATTGATGCTGCCTTGCTTATAGGATTCTATAGATTCAAGTATGAGTCTTTGATGTTGGTTACGGATGTATCTGTAATGTATTGTAGGGTGTGTGATGTTAAAAGTATGGCCTGTTTCCTGTATGTGTTGATATATGAGAGATTTGGAGTCACGGTTAGATATGTTACGGGAGTGCTCAGACATCCTGATGGCAACGGTTCTACCCGTCTCACCCACGTAAGTGGCAGAGCATTGCTCACATGAGACGGAATAGACCGCGCCATCAGAACGTAGGGGATCCATGGGAACAAGGGGCTTAGTGTAAGGATGTCGGAGGGATGTGAGGAGGTTGGGGGAGTTTTTGTAATAGGTACGGATGCCGTATGATTTGAGGTGTCTAGCTATATCAACTGCGGGGGGGAATAGGGAAGGAAACAAATAGATCTATAAGTTGTGGATGAAACAGGGGCGCCCGGTGTGTATGTGTGTCTATTGATAAAAGCAAGGGGGAAAGAAGCTCTGGAGAGGTGAGATATGATATTGTTTTTTTCTATGGTTTTAAAAATATCTAGGGAACAGTGGGTATGGATTCTTTTAGTGAGGGCCTTGACTATGTTAACTTTATGGGAGGTGGGGCAGTGTGAATTAAAGTGAGTGTAACTAGGGGGACATTGCTTTTTATAATAAACTGTGGTATGGTATGATGAAGGGGTACGGATAATAAGGATATCTAAGAAAGGAATAACATTATTGGATGCTATCTCTATAGTAAAGGAAACATTATGATTGTAGCTATCAAGATGTGACAATATGGAGCTCTCCTGGCCTTTCTTGCAAATACAAAACACGTCATCTATATATCTACGCCACAATTGAATATCAGAAGGGAGAGTGTGGGTGATCCAGTGGTCTATTTGTAATAAAACAATTTCGGCAACTATGGAGGATAGAGGGCTGCCCATCGGGGAGCCCTTAATCTGTCTGTAGTGATTCTGTGAGAATGTGAAAGTATTCATGTTTAAACATATATCAGTGAGTTGTACTATAGATGAGGAGGTTTGGGAATCAATGTTCTGTGTGTTGAGAAATTGTGATAAACTGCTAGTGATAAGTTCATGTGGCAGGCTAAGGTAAAGGGAGGTGACATCAAATGACCACATAATGGTAGAAGGGTCGGGGGTCATAGCGGTTATTTCACTGATAAAACGGGGGTACTATTGATGGAGTAAGTGTTGTTATAGCTGCTTAATATTGGGGATAGGTAATTGGATAGATACTTGGCTAAAGGATATGCAGGAGATAAATGATAGCCTATCATTTATCTCCTGCATATCCTTTAGCCAAGTATCTATCCAATTACCTATCCCCAATATTAAGCAGCTATAACAACACATACTCCATCAATAGTACCCCCGTTTTATCAGTGAAATAACCGCTATGACCCCCGACCCTTCTACCATTATGTGCTCATTTGATGTCACCTCCCTTTACCTTAGCCTGCCACATGAACTTATCACTAGCAGTTTATCACAATTTCTCAACACACAGAACATTGATTCCCAAACCTCCTCATCTATAGTACAGCTCACTGATATATGTTTAAACATGAATACTTTCACATTCTCACAGAATCACTACAGACAGATTAAGGGCTCCCCGATGGGCAGCCCTCTATCCTCCATAGTTGCCGAAATTGTTTTATTACAAATAGACCACTGGATCACCCACACTCTCCCTTCTGATATTCAATTGTGGCGTAGATATATAGATGACGTGTTTTGTATTTGCAAGAAAGGCCAGGAGAGCTCCATATTGTCACATCTTGATAGCTACAATCATAATGTTTCCTTTACTATAGAGATAGCATCCAATAATGTTATTCCTTTCTTAGATATCCTTATTATCCGTACCCCTTCATCATACCATACCACAGTTTATTATAAAAAGCAATGTCCCCCTAGTTACACTCACTTTAATTCACACTGCCCCACCTCCCATAAAGTTAACATAGTCAAGGCCCTCACTAAAAGAATCCATACCCACTGTTCCCTAGATATTTTTAAAACCATAGAAAAAAACAATATCATATCTCACCTCTCCAGAGCTTCTTTCCCCCTTGCTTTTATCAATAGACACACATACACACCGGGCGCCCCTGTTTCATCCACAACTTATAGATCTATTTGTTTCCTTCCCTATTCCCCCCCCCGCAGTTGATATAGCTAGACACCTCAAATCATACGGCATCCGTACCTATTACAAAAACTCCCCCAACCTCCTCGCATCCCTCCGACATCCTTACACTAAGCCCCTTGTTCCCATGGATCCCCTACGTTCTGATGGCGGGGTCTATTCCGTCTCATGTGAGCAATGCTCTGCCACTTACGTGGGTGAGACGGGTAGAACCGTTGCCATCAGGATGTCTGAGCACTCCCGTAACATATCTAACCGTGACTCCAAATCTCTCATATATCAACACATACAGGAAACAGGCCATACTTTTAACATCACACACCCTACAATACATTACAGATACATCCGTAACCAACATCAAAAACTCATACTTGAATCTATAGAATCCTATAAGCAAGGCAGCATCAATAGAAAAATCGACCTCCCCGAAGCCTATCACGCTATCCTGGCCTTCATGTAGTTCTCCCTATAGTTGCCTATATCAGTCATGTACCATATTTCCAAGAAATTCCAGTTTCCAATTATGTAATTAGCATCTTTATTCAAAATTAGATTCTCTATATGCATTGTTTCATAATGATGCAAATTTCTTATATGCAACTCTCTTTACCGTAGTTATGTAAATATCATAAGTGTATATATTCTTGTCTGCCATATGTACCATGTTTGTATCGTCGCGTTCACTTTATACTGCCTGTTGAAGGATTTTCACCCGAAAGCTTGCGTTCATTTAAAATCGTATTAAGAAACTTGTCTTCTTTTATTTATAGATTTTAATATAAAATGCATTGACAGGTTAAAATATGTAGTCAGCACATAAGCTCGGGATTCCTCGTGAGATGTGTACACAGCGCATGTGTTCAATCACAGTAGCATTTAGTATAGTGCGATAAAAACAGAAAAAAAAAACTTATTTGGAAAACCGTGTAAAAGCGAAAACGTGTAAAACAAGTACCGTGTAAATCGGGGGATAGGCGTATATTGAATTCAAAAATATTATATAATATAATATTATGTAAGAAAGTTTTATCTTTATTAAGAAAAAACGCTTTTTTTTTTTTTAAATTTAATTTTTGAACGATCGAAAATTTATTTTGAATTCGATTCCATTTTGTCGTCAATATGTAATAAGGTTTTCAATAAAGGAAACTGAGTTGAGATCCTACCTCATCCTTCCAACAGTCCTGATATTGCTCCTTCTAATCATGGTCTGTTCCTATCAATGTCTTAGAGGATGAAATTTTGAAGCATTTGATGAGGATTCTTTGTCGAATTCTTCAGAAAACAAATCCAAAGAAAGGTTCTTCAATACACTTATAGTATATATACACTCATGGACAAAACTTAACAAAACGCTGGTCGACTATTTTTTTTTGAAGAAGAAGAAGAAGAAGAAGACAGAGGCAATTTTGTTCACACTTGATTATCTCGTGTGTCTTCAATAAAGGTCACTTTAATATCTTTCAGAGTTATTGTCTGAATCCCGATATACACGCTGAAAGGTACAACTTCCTTAAGTTTTGTCCATGAGTGTATATTGGTTATCTCGTGTGTCTTCAATAAAGGTCACTTTAACATCTTTCAGAGTTATTGTCTGAATCCCGATATACACGCTGAAAGGTACAACCTCTTGTCCAGGAGTGTAAAATAATTTTTAAAAAATAATGGCGTCTTAAAAATAATGGATATAATTTTTATATATAATTAATAATAATTAAAATATATAGAAAATTATTTTTTAAATTAAATATAATATATACATTCAAAAATTGTTTATGGAGAAATTGTTGTAACGAATTAAAAAAAGATAACGAGTTTCAAGAGAAATTTTAACTTATTAATTATGAATATAAAAATCAAACTTTATAAAATAAAATAAAGTTCTTTCTTCACACCAAAGTAAAATATTGTTTTAATTCATGGTGAAAATTCCATTCGTATTTATAAATAGTGCTTTATTGTGGCGGTAGATGTCGCTAGCTGCTATTTAAAGTCCATTTGAATTATTGATGGGCCATCCTTCTATCAAATTTATTATTTGTATATTTATTTTTATTTCGGAAACAGAGTAATTCATAAAGATATCTTTAAACACAAAAAGACAAATATTGAATTTTGAACATGGGTTTATTTATTATTATTTTTTTTATATAAGAAATTGAATCCATTTTAAATGAGTATGATTCTTTTCAAAATTAAACAATTTCTACTGTCCTTACTACAATGATAAATTAATGGGAGGGCCTGGCTCATCAGTGGTGAACCCTGTTAGATGTTTCGCCAGTTTAATATATCATACAGCTGTAATATTGCATTCAGCTCTTTTTCTTTTTATACCGATATTGAAACTGAACTCTTGTAAATTGTATTTTTAATGAAATCCTTATTTTTGGTTTATATAAATTCTACAAGGCGACAGTCACCGTTCGGAGGAGATTAATAGAATCGCCGAATGTCGTTGTCCATTTGGATGAGGAAAGCAAAGACTAGAACGTGGTTGATTCCACACTAGCCTGTTCAGTGATTCGCTAACCATGACGTATGCACGAAGGAACGTGTGGCCATTGGACATGTGTCGGACCTGGAGGCTGTTGTTGGGTGCTGCGTTGTCTGGAGTATAGGAGCTCCATCTATTATTTCTTCCTGTGGTGAATCTGTATAAGACCGCTGGTCTTAATAAAGCTTTGTGTGTGTAATTTAAATGAAATATGGACATGAGATTTGAGGAGAGTATAAATACCTATATGATATGACCTAAAATGATAAATATATAATACGAGTATGCTCGTATGCTTCGAGCAATTTCTTTTCTGTAAACATCAAGTAGGGTATTTTTTCTTAATTTACCATTGCAGAGTAAGGGCAGTAGAAAATTATTTAATTTTAAACAACCGACAAACGGCGACATCAAAAACTTTCCACTTCCTTACGTTTTGTCCATGAGTTTATCTCCAAAAGAAACGATCTAAATAGTTACAATAGTAATAAATCCAAATAAACTTTATCTTTTGGTTATATATTCCAATGTTGTCAACCACAAGATTCTATGAACATAATATTTAATCTTTTTGTTTCATTGATAATAAAAAGGAATTAAAGGCATTAGTTAACACTTTTGGTTTTTAATGCAATACGTGTTGGTGCTCTTGACAAAAGTTACTATTACGGGTTATCACACAAAAATGAAATATACTAGGGCCTAAATTAAATATAACTTAATACACAGAAAAGCGTACACTCAAGAGTACAACACCAACAACAAGAAGGAGGTAAATAAAACTCACGGTTGGTAAAATATAAACAAAACAGTACTTATCTTTATTGTAGCGTTGGTAGGGATCGGACTCGGGTCACACCGGGATGCCAAGAGATCCCCAGACACGGAAAAACCACGTAGAAAAACACTTTAAGTGTCTCCACACCAATTCTCCACGCTCTGGGCCCCCTCGCATTCCCTTAGTCCCCTCTTATATACAGACATGGCCACATTCGTCCAATGAGACGGCGTGAGAGATTGGTTCACTAACAAACGAAGATAACATTCTTCCCGCTAAAAACTGATTAGAAAAAACTGAAAATGTATGTCAATATAATTTGACACTCTATGCAGATAATGAATAATTATTTACATATTTACAAATTTTGAGGAAATTTTCTCGGCCGGAGAACTCCTCCGAGCTTTCAAGGATTGCGGTGTCTGTTAATAGAACTCAGTATGTTGTGAATTTGTCAAATTTTGAAATAAGCTCTGGATCTCGAAATATGGAAGATTGCATTCATGGTTTATAAGTATTTTTATCGTTTTGAAAACCCTTGAATGAACACCCTTAGTTTACAAAATTTATTTTGTCCACATTATAAATTTATATATCAATGTTTTTTCTCCCCATTGAATATAAGCAAAAATATTTTAAAACTTAATTCTATTGACCTTATATGGCACTGAGTTTGTTGTTGACATACTTTAATATGTTATAACACTTTGATAAAGATTGGCGTTATATATTGGTATATCATATATATATATATATAATATATATTATATATTGGCGTTATATATTAATATTGGTAAAATAAATGATATTTTGATCCAATATATGTCTTTTTAATTAAAGTATTTATATTTACAAAATGGAAACATCAAAACACATTTTAAACATAAAATAAACTTCTACTGTCCTTACTGCGATGAAAATACATTGGGAGAGTTCACCACTGATGAGCCAAGCCCTCCCAATAATTTTTCATCACAGTAAGGACAGTAGAAGTTTGTTTTATGTTTAAAAGAAGCATTCGTGTTTCAATGCTTCCATTTATTATATATAGATGGCATGTTATCGCCTCATAATTAAGTATTTTTATACCAAAAGAATCACCTCTTTCTTTATTTGTACATCAGGAAGATGCACTGTACATCATCCTGGTAAAATACTGTGTAAAAGAAATATTCCTGCTTCAATGCTTTTATTTCAACAACAACAACAAAAAGGCTTTTATTAAGGCCCATTGCCCTGTATGGATTCGCCATACAACAACAAAATAATACAGTAATTTTTCCTCCCTTTCCCCATGTGCATGTGAGCTTTTGTTTGAAAAGGGATTTATTTACACATTTGTTCTAAAACTTTCCTCACTACCTCTTTTGTGTATTAATCTATTTACAATTGATCTGTAGAAATTATAAAGTTCTATTGCTATATTTTTCTTTTCTGAAATTGTTCTCAGCGTCTTCAGTGGGTTGCTAAATCTCCAGAAGGTGTTTTTAAGAGTTTCTTTTCTCTTTCTTCATCAAAATATTTGCATTCTATGATATAGTGGGAGATTTCATCAGATGAACTGATGTTGTATTGATCATTCTTTTAACATCATTAGTAAAGGTTTCAGCTAGGGTGATGCCCAGTGTATCGTTCTGGTGGATAAATAAAGGGAGAGATGCCTATTTTGATACATGTATTTCATCCTCCCGCAAATTTATGTTGGTATTTATATGTTGAAATCTATGCTGATAATGTTGAATCGAGGTTCTTTAAGTGTCAAAAACATTTTTTCTACGTGAAATATAGTTAAAATATCCTAACTGTAAATCGCTTTAACTACCTAGATCAAATGCTATGAGCTGGTGTACAGCGATGATTCACTTGAATGAGTTCTGTAAACTTGGGAACTCTACGTAAATTGAACAAGGAATTTCTGATTAAATGATTCTTAAATAAAAGCTACATTAATGAATTTGACTAGCCTAACATGAATTGATGGCTCGATTTAACTAGACTAATGAGTAAACTAAGCAAAACACAAAATATATAGACAACACACTGTTGCCGAATCAATGAAAATATATACAGATTCAAATAAAACAATAAATAATTAATTATGTAAAACAATGAATTATATAAATTAACAATAAAGAATAGAATAACATCAATGAATAATATTCAACAACAATTTCTATAATAATTAACAATTAATAACAAATAAGAATAAAACATACATTTTTAACCAAACACTAACATTCTCTTACATTTTGGAGAAAATATTTCTTATCTGGCCATTGCGACTATTCTAAAACTGTTAATTGAAAAGAATTTACCAAATAATTCTATTTTCTCATAAACCTTACATATAGAGATAAGGAAAAGATAATAATATGATATTTCAATATAACGTGCCATTTGTATTAGCTGTACCGCCAAACAATAACACTAACACGGGGATCATGCTAATATTTCAGTTTGAAACGGCCGTACTAACGATCAAAGAATTAACAGCAATCGTACTAATTTCGTATCGTTCATTGTTATCAGTGCAATCCTAATCAAGTACAAGATAATCATTACTGCATCATTGGCTGCATTATTATCCAGATATCCGAAAAAAATTGATAAGAACCAGGCGAATTTTCCGGTTGTACCATCAGAGAATAAAGGATCGGCCACGTGGCCAGGGATGGCCTTGCATCCATCCCACCGATGTGCCGTTTATTCCCACGACGATGCAGGTGGACAATTAGACTGTGCCGTGGACTGGGAGCATATTTCCCGCATCATCAATGTCAAATGAAATTGATGAGGTCCACGCGCGACGTTTCACGCTCGGGCGGCCCGCGTGAGACCGGCAAAAAACGGCCCCCTATGAAGTGGCCCCCGATTGTTCACCCGAGCGTGGCCCCATCGTGTTCTCTTCGCCTGATTTCCCAGTCAACACGGGCCTTGATTAACTCTGTCTGTCTGTCTGTGGTCCCGGTACACGGCCTTTTGCTTTCTCAATGGATAGATCGTCCTTTCGGGAAGTTTTCTTTGAATTATTTTTGTCTTTTTTATTTCGAATACTGTTTAAAAATAACTTTTTTCTTGTTTATCCCTAGTACACGTGGTACAGGATATGATAATCATGGTAGGTAGAAGTAGGCAACTGCTTTTACTGTAAGTGCACCACATGTCTACACATGTGAAAAGCAGTTCGACTTTGCACTTATAAATGTGACACAGCCCCGTTTGGTTACTTGCACTCGCTGATGGGGTTGGACTTTTTCAAGAATCGGGGGCCATTGGAGTATTTTTTTAGCAGAAAAAATTGTACAATGCGAGAATCGAACCCGGGTCGTAGCGGTCGAAAACCAATGGTTTAGACCATCCTTCCAGCGATTCCTCAAAATAAACTTATACCTGGAAGAGCCTGATATTTTCACCTTACTTTTTAAATCTTATTTTCTACTTCTACGCTAGCCATTTTGAAACATCAAAATAGGTTTTAAGCTGTCATCAATCAGACAAATTTGGTCAGAAGCACAAGTTTCCCCGGTGGTTTTGAGCATGAGATTATACATAAGTAAGTGTATGTCCAGGGTAGCCTAGTGGACATGACATCTGCCCGGTAAGCGGAACACTGTGGGTTCGATTCCCATCCCTGGATACTTTTATTTTTCCGTTTATCATTACTCTTCACAATTCATCCTTTCATACCTCATACGTTAGGTTAGAAATAATCGTTATTTCTCCTTAAAATAAATTTTGATTTTTCGTTGAAAAGAAACCTATGCGGGATAATTTTCAAATGTCGTTTCACATGTATGTGTAT
Organism: Cordylochernes scorpioides; assembly: GCA_030710605.1. Taxonomy (NCBI): domain Eukaryota; kingdom Metazoa; phylum Arthropoda; class Arachnida; order Pseudoscorpiones; family Chernetidae; genus Cordylochernes; species Cordylochernes scorpioides. Next base: position 65,675,652 of record CP092875.1, on the reverse strand, counting down.
ATTTTGAACTTTTTAATGTGTATGATGTATATGTATGTGTTTTATGATCTATAAAAATAAAGTTCGCCTCTCATGTCAATAATACACGCCCAAACTAGGTGCCAACCGTCTCCGTAAACTGGCGTACTCGGTATAATGACAAAGCTAAAGACTGGTAGTTCAATATCTAATTTGTATATTATTTAGTGTCGAGGAAATTATATTCAAATATATTAATGAATTTCTATAATAACAACCGCTAGTACTAATACAAAATAGTAATAGAAAATTGTTTAATTTTAAAAGAATCATTCCCCAACATTTACTAAATTGCATTGGAAAGGACAAAAGATCCCTGTACAGAGAACCAAGAAGAGTTCTTGAGCTTCTTTACGAGCACGACCTCCAAGATCTTGTCTAATTTAGACTAAAAGGATAAGTAAAAAAAATAAAATAAAGAATCATACGCGGCGCCTAAAATAGTTTCAATTTTTTTATAACGTTTTGGGGTTAAGACATTATTTACTCGGGTCATTCAGCGCTAGTGAAATATTCACAGATAAATCATATTTATAGAGTTATTTGAGGAAATGCTTATACTACTAAACACAACACACACACACCTTTTGGTTGGATGGAATTGAGGAAATCACCTGGAAGAGGACACTTGTACGGTGGAGAAGACTCCCCGGCTGAAAATTTAAATTTGTATTATTAATTCTCCTTTAAATTACTATATAATAAGGCAAAATAGCCTAGCTGCGAAAGCTTTAGACTTTAGAACTGATGTCCCTGGTTCGAACACACTTTTCTCTATCTTTTTATTTTCTCTAATTATTTTTATGATCTCTTCCTCATTTTGTAAATATTGACTGAGTTGTCAATAAATTTGTTTTAATTGTCAATTGTCCCACCTTTTCGGTTAGTTATAAGCTTGGAAGAGAGAAAGCTAAAATATTATTAAATATTAAAAATGAAAAAGGCATATCCTTATATCCCAGGAGCACATGTACTTTTTAGATGGCAGAGCGCCATCTAGTGGAACAGAAATCAACTAAACATTGATTTAGCCTGTTTGTGCCAACCTAATTTCTTGATAAATCAAGAAAAACCATTAAATAAATTTGCAAAAAAATTTTTTTTCTGAACAATAATTCAATGGTATAACAACACAAAAGGAAAGGCCGTTAGTAATACGAAAAAAATCAAGAAATGATAGAATATATATTTTATAAGACCAGAAATGTGTGTAATTTGCATATCTCGAATCATATCTACATAGTTACAGGTACATTCATTATAATAATATAGTCACGACGATAATTTAACACACCTAACCATCACGATATAATACGAAAATAAGTAAAATAAACCCACGACGATAATCCAACACACAACTAACGGTATAATCCGACACAAGAGGTACAACACCCAGGTTGGGGTCAGGTGCCAAAGTCACCGCGGCTCATCAACATTCACCCGTACTACCGCCCAGTGAATCACCATATAACCGGATTCCGCCTTTGTTGACTTGGATGGGCCTCGTTAAAAAGAAAATGGACTTAATTTTCCATCAACGCCACTCGCATTCAAGACACACTCCCATAATCGGATTCCGAGGTGCTATGGCTCCTTAGTCTGCTGCTATCCGGGCACTGATTGGATAAATCCAACATTGCTTGACCAACCAACAGCTTTATTGTGTTGTGCCAACCCTAAAAAAAATATTATACAACTGTTTATTAACACAAAGCAATAACGCGCCATCTATACACATAAAATGAAAGGATTTAAAAGCACGAATGTTTCTTTTATACATAATACAAACTTCTACTGTCCTTACTGCGATGAAAAAATATATTGGGAGGGCTTGGCTCATCAGTGGTGAACCTTCCCAGCGGTTTCGCCAATTTAATCTACCAGACCGCTTCTCAGAGCTCTAATACTGCATTAGATGATTCTGCTTATATACGCAGCACTGAAGGGTGGAATCTCAGAAATGATTTTCAAGAATACTATGAACATAAGTTTATAGGACATAGGGCTGTTTATAAAGGCGGCAAGTAGCGCATGGTGGTTTAAAGAGAAATTAGAAAAGAGCGCTAAAAAATCTCAATCGAGCGCAGCTAGCAAAGCTTGTTACTATACATATCTTTTTTGCTTGAAATTGATTATATATTTAATACGAAATATAAATTTTTATGAGAATCATTTATTTTGTTATATGTATATATCATCTCTCAAAAGTCTAGATTTGCCGTTGTAAAACTGTTAAAAATATATATGACCTTTTTGTAAAATATATTTACATATACACATTATATAAAATGGCGTACTTGGATCTGTAAAGGGAAAAAAAAAACATTTTTTTTTCTCTAAATATTTCGAGAGATTGCTCCCTCTTTATAAATTTATTGCACAATAAAACAATATTTTACTGTGCAATAAATTTATAAAGAGGAGCAATCTCTCGAAATATTTTGAGAAAAAAAATGTTTTTTTTCCCCTTTACAGATCCAGGTACGCCATTTTATATAATCCTAATAAATGGATCGCCTTTTGACTCAATTATAGACATTAGCTAGTGAAAAACAATTCACACAGAGCGGGAAAATCACGATCAATGAATAAGCCATGAAACCAGTTTAGTCAAATTCCAACAAATGCTAACCGTTATTTATTCGAATTTATTCAAAACTGGTAGTGGTCTTTTAGATGAACTATATTTGAACACTCTTGGCGTTAAGAAGATGGAAGAAATGTATTGTTTTTACACGCAAAAAGTTTTATTAAGACCATCGGTCTTATACAGATTCACCACAGGAAGAAATGAAGCATAGATGGAGCTCCTATGTGTTGATTTATACAATTAATAAATGCTTTTTATATGCAATTATTTAAAAGGAAGCGATGTTTTTTCGCACATGAGTACAATGTTGACAATGAATACCATTATGACCACTGAATTTTACCGTTTCTCTACACGGAAGCAGAATATTAAGAACAAAATAAAACTGACTTCAAAATGATACATTTTCACAATATTTTTAAAATCTTTAATTTCTACAGA